>WAAB01011059.1:0-114293 GCA_013389865.1 Piaya cayana
CAAAAATTTTGCTATTTTAAAATGCATAGTGAGACATAAGCTCCCATGAAAGTGAAAACTATTTCTTTTCCTTGGAAAATTATCTTTATTCTTTTTCATTACAGTTTGTCTAGGTTAACAATATCCTTGCAGTAGAGCGGTGTGCCTATTCCTCAACATGGGCAGGGAGTCATATAGCCAATTATTTTTATGAAATAACAGTTGAATTAGTAGGTTAGGTGAAAACCAAATTATCATAATATATAAATTACATGGCGACATCAGAGTGCATGATGCTGAATAGCTGTTTATATTTGCTATCAGATTCTGAGACATTTTGAATAAAATGCTGGTTTCTGTTTGACTGCTTACTGCAATGCTTGCATAAAGGGCAAGGAGAGGAACACCAAGTACTCCTCTGTTCAGAGCTCCAAGTTTCTAATTTTGTGGTCTTTTCTTGGATGTGACACCTAGAGTAGGGCAGATTATATTACCAGTTAATGATCCGCAGAATGATATGCAGTGCTCTTTTGGCAAATCTCCTTTCTGATGCTTAACAAATCTATATACAAAACTGGGACAAGAATTTAACCTACTCTTTGCCATCCATCAAAACATCATGAAGTGCATTTATTGAGGCGGGGAAGATTTGACAGGGGAAAAAAGGAAGTTGTAGTAATTGTAGACAAGACAGGTGCAAGCTGGCTGCCTAAATGCATGCAAGTCATGACTAAGTAGGCATAAAGCTTCTCTATAGGCGTATTGGGTGGTCAGATCCTAGCCCCAGTTATAGTACTTGGAGTCATAAATATCTCCACTTTCTTCCCTGAATTTACTCCAGATTCGTGCAAGTGTAGCTGAGATAAAATAATTAATGATAGACTGTCAGGATCTTTCTTTTTTTATTGCAGCCAGGAGCCAAGACATAGATTGGCTCATGTTGGATAAATGAGATTGTGCTGGTAGTTTGTGCTGGTTAATAGCAATGAAAGGACTCTGTGTTTATTTAATTAACTGGCTTTTTGCTCAGAGAGCTATTTCAGTGGTGTGGCTGTACCTAGGAATACAGTTTGATTTCTCAGTGCCTCTTTCAAACTGCAACTTGTGGCAACTTTTTCTTCCTAACAAAATGTTTATTGCTGCGTGGTGTATATGTGTGTGCTGCCTTGCTGCTCACTGGTATTTAGCTTGTCACTGGAAGAAGGTATTTACCAGACTCTTTCAGCTTAAAGCCAATGTCTAGGCGGAGGGGGGAAATGTGAATTGTATTAAGCCCTTAGGCAAGGTTTGCTTATTATTTTTCCCCTTCAAAATCATTTTGACCAGCAACTGGCATGTGCTTGACTCTCATCTTGACATGGATCCTGGATGCAGCTGAACTGGGATACATCAGGGACTGGGAGATGGTGACTGGTGCCAGGTCCTGTGCTTCAGACACAGTCTTAGACCTTCAGGGACTTCAGATGCTAACATCTGGCTTCTGATACTGCTTTTAGCCTACAAAGTCTGATTTTGCCTTTACCCTATTTAGCAGTTCTCCACTAGTCCTTGTCCTTTTCATCTGCTGTCATTCTTTTGACTTGCTACTGCAGATCAGATGATAAAGAGGAAGTTTGAGCATAGCCTTGTCACTGTAGTGTTGTCAGGTACTGTGCATGTATTCAGCTTCATCCCTATCTATGTTTATTTGACTTTAATTAACTTGTAGCATGTAGAAGCATAAGAAAAGCCTTGCTGGATCAGATCAGTGGTTCACCTAGCTCTCTGACAGCAGAGAAAGAGATGTTGTTTAGGATGGTCATATAGCCTGACTGCTCTCTGCAGACTCCCTCTCCCATCAACATTCACAGTTGTTGGCTTAAGGATGCTAGGGGAGAAATCCACGCCTGTTTCTTACATTAACTATTTGTGGACTTGTTGTGCCTAAATTTGCTGGCTGTCTTTGAACCTCCTAGTACCATTTATCTTCAAAACATTCTCTGACAACAATTCCTAGAAATTCTCTACCCATTCTGTAAAAACTAATTCCTTCATTTAGTTATGAACTGACCTCTTGCTAGCTTCAGTGAGTGACCAGCTACTACAAGGACTGCAGGATTTGATTAACAGTGGTTATACGTTCAATTTATCCTTCGTGAACCTGCAAAAGTCAATCATGTTCCCCTTCAGCCCTCTTCTCTTCAAAATGAGACAAGTATGTTTTAGTCTTTCATAAAGCAACTGCTCCATAGCCTCCTTCACTTTGGTAGCATTTCTCTGTTCTGCATTTAACTCAGCTGTGCACTTGTGATACACTCACTCTGCCCTTTTACATAGCTGTTAAATGGTATATCTGTTCTATTATAGTGATGTTTTTACTGTACTTGGTAGCATAAGTTACCAAGTTACTCTTATTTACTAACAAAAGTACCTTGTCTTTTTTTTTTTTCTTCCTATGAAAGGATATTTTAATTGCAGTTCTAAATTTAACTGTAGAAATATCACAGTAAAAGCAGATAGTGTTTGGGATATGCCCTTCCAGTTTCAAATTCTATGCAATTTCCTTTCTTAATTTTGTGTAATAAGTGTGTATTTCAACAATTTATTTGGAGTCTGAGCACTCACCTAATATCTCATAACCAATTATAGTCCACTGCTAGCAAAGCTGTAATTGAGCTGTGTTGTTACCACTGTCTAGAAACTGTGCATTTCTTATTTCATACTTTTTATACTGTGTACGATATAAATTTTTTTTTTTTTAGTCTGTATTTCCTATGATCATCCCTCTTTACAGAGTCAACTGTTGCCTCCACTAAAAGACTAAGGAAATGGAGAAAGAGGTTGTTTGGTAATTCAGTGTCTGCATGAAGTTTATCTCTGTGGTGCTTTGCTTCTCTATTCATGACAGTTTTGGTTTTGCTCATAAGTATCTCCAAATGGGCTTCTGCAGTGTGTTTCATCCATCAGATTTTGTTTGTCTGCAGGACTGGCTTGTTACCCCTCCCTTTTAATAGACCTGGAAACTTCAGGTAGGCGTATTGCCATATGTACACAGGCCAATTTTTGCAAACTTCTTTCTTATTCTTCAAACTTGCAGCTTTGTACTCCTCTGTCAAAACAGTGATGTGCTTGATTATTTAGTCAGATGAGGCATTTACTTTGTTATGATTTCCTCTTTTGGACCAGAGGCAGGATGAAGCAGGAAGGCAAAACATCTTGTTACAATTTGACTGTTTTATCTCCCAAAGGAAGAACGTGTTCTCCATCATTAAAAATTAACAGTACTGAACTTTTTCCAAACTGACATATAGCAGTACTTACGAATTAATGTTGAGAAAGGATAACAGAAGCATTTTTTAGGGATGCTTGTAGTGTCACAAGCAAAATTTGGTACCATGGACATAGAATCATAGAATCACAGAACAACCAGGTTGGAAGAGACCCACCAGATCATCGAGTCCAACCATTCCTATCAAATGCTAAACCCTGCCCCTCAGCACCTCGTCCACCTGCGCCTTATACACCTCCAGGGAAGGGGAATCAACCACCTCCCTGGGCAGCCTGTTCCAGTGCCCAATGACATGAGATAGGTTAAAACCTAAACTTATTTCAAAATGCTGTGCAGAAACATTTAATGCAGCAGTTATTTAGACATATTTAATGATTAATTCACAGGATACACAGCACTGCAAAAGAACAGAAACACCAGTGTATTAGACTGTCTCAGGAGGCTGGTCTTGATAAAGAACTTCCAGCTAAGGTATAGGAATAAAAGTTGAGAAATAAAGAACAAAGCCAAATAAAATCCAGAAAGGACAAAGGAAAGAAAGAAGCTAAAAGAAGGTAGACAGGGTCTGACAGGACAGGAAAAACTGGGATTCAGCACTAAAACTGTAACTATGGGTCTAAAGAAGTTAAAAAGGTAACATATTAAGGGAACATTTTTGAAATAGGAATAAAAACTTGGACTGTTGTGGAAAGGTCAGAGGGAGCCTTATGTATTTGAAAGTGTATGAATGCAAGATGCATGATGAAGAAAACAAAGAGACAAGAAATGCACAGAGAATATTGGCATCATTAATCTAACTGGAACAGAGAGTGGAAGTGAAATTCTGTTAGGGATAAATAGCATAAGGTAATATATAGATAATGCAGAAGGGAACAGATAGGAGAGAAAGTTTGGAAACAAAACTGATGATTATGGGAGAGCATGTAGATTGGTTAGGAAAATGTGTGCTTGCCTAGAAACTGTGCTTAAATTCATCTTTATTCTCCCTCTGTACTCGGCACTGGTGAGACCGCTCCTTGAATACTGTGTCCAGTTCTGGGCCCCTCAGCACAAGAAGGATGTTGACGCTCTGGAGAGTGTCCAGAGAAGAGCAACGAAACTGGTGAAGGGGCTTGAGAACAGGCCTTATGAGGAGCGGCTGAGAGAGCTGGGGCTGTTTAGCCTGGAGAAGAGGAGGCTGNGACTGTCAGAGTGGTTTTCCAGTTGTTGAATGAGTTTCTAGTACATTTAAGTTGGATGGTTTGGACAATGTTTTTCCCTATAAAAAGAAATACTTCAAAAAAACTACAGCCATCCTCCCAAATGAAGTAGCATTTCTAATCTGACAGTCCTGTACTTGGTGTCTGCTGAACTGCCCAGGGCATTGTGACATCTACAGTCTATCAGAACAGCTTTTTCAGAAGGCAGGTAAGTGATAAATGAATGATAAATCCACTCACTCTCCTGAAGTTTCTTGTTAGGAACACACAGAGCAAAACCTGTGGGTCACTGTGTGCTATGAGAAGTGAAGTCCAGCTGAGGAGTTTAAGAGGAAAAAGGGGACATCGGACTTTATGCCACTGATGCTTCCATGGCATTTTTTCAGTATCTTGGTACCATATTTCTGTGATGATATTTCACAATTGAAGTAGTTTGTTTCTCAAGTAGTTAATTTTTAGAAAATATTGAGGCAAGCATTCTAAAAAGCATTGGAAATTATTTGGAAAAAAACATGAATCAATCTATGAAAATGCAGTCACGTTCAATTGTAAGAGCTTTCTTCTTAACAAGGAGGCTTAAAGTTGATTAAGCATGTTTGAGTGACTGCTGAGCTGCCTTGAATCCTCCCCATTTCAAGGTAAACTAATTCAAGCTTCATTGAATCAGATATTTAAAACAGAAAGGGGTGAAAGTTCCTGACAATATTCAAAAAGCTGGACCTGAATAGCCAATGAAGGATTTATTAGTCTGGGTGGAGCACAGTGCAAATGCATTTCTAGAGGCAGTTATAAGTCTAAATTCTCCATCTGGACCTTAGGTCCCTCTTACAACTGCAACCTTCCTTATCCTGACTGTTACCTCTGTTCTGAGACTTAAAGGAATTTCTCCCCTATGCATTCATGATGCAGCTGGTTTCATCCCAGTTGCACAGGAGTGAACTGGCAGCATTGTTGCCGGGAAGGATGTGATGCTGCCTGCCCTGGGGAGGTTCTGCTGGCAAAGCTGGTCCCTTGACCCCTTTTCCATGCTCAGTTGCAGCCTTGTGTGAGGTGAAGTTTGCTGACTAAAAGGGCAAGGTGCAAGGGAGGGTTTAATATACAATGCTGGTAGATCAGCCTTGGGTCACATTGCTGTGGTATGGTGCTCTAAGGGCTTATCTTCATGGGTTATCCCTGGTGCAGAGACATTCCCACTCCTTATTCCCCCTCTCCCTGCCCTCAGTTCCTGTAGTGCTCTTGTTCCATCTTGCCACCCGATTTTGTACTATTTGCAGTTCTCCCCTTTCTGAATTATTCCTCCTCACATACTTCATCTGACTGAATAACTGAAATCTGCCTTTGTGGTTGTTTTGGGTTGTTTTTTTTTTTTTCCTCCATTTTCATCTTTCACTCTTGTGGTTTTGCATCCTTAGTTAGGCAGTGCAGTTTTATTCTGTCTGCAGTTGTTAATGTTTCTACCAGGTCAGAGGTAAATGTAATGCTCGGTATTTACGTGGCATTTTTCTCAGTGTATTGAGGAATGAATGTACATAGTACAAATAATTTTAAAAATCCAGCATTTTTTGTATTGGCAAGGCTGCCATAATCATTGTAGTGCTTACCACTTTTTATTTTTAGTAGTGAAAGAGGCATAGTTGTGGTAGATGTTGTGTCATCTTGCCAAGACAGATGACTGCATTCTCATCTTTTTCTCTTTATTTTTTCCTTCTGAGGAGTTGTATTTAGCAAATTGTTTGAGAATTATAACTCAGATAAGGTTTTACCTTTTATAGGTGTTAGCTTGTCTAGTTAGGCATACTATTTTCTGGGGATTTCAGTTGCTAGAGAATGTTTCAGGCTCTAAACATAATAATAATAAAAAGACATATTTTCTATATCTTGAGAATACTGTAACTCTCCAACAATCTTAAAATAATTGTTGCACCTCATATTTTCAAGTAACTGGCAGGAACGATAATCTTCTACAGCTTAGTACACTCTATTAAAAATGAATAATACACATATTGATCATAATGCTTCTTTTAGCTGATGAGGCATCTCTTGGGGATGAAACCACAGTACCATATGGCTTTAATGTACTCGCTATAGCTCTCCAAATAACCACTATAAATCATATTTCAGAATTATGCTGGACAGCAATACAGTTAGTCTTCCAAACTGTCAATAATATATTATGACTGTAGGTAGGAAATTGATTATGCACAGGATGCGGTATTTAAACAATTAAGAGCTAACCAATCAGTTTTGTAGCGATGGTTTGTGACACTTTGGATTACGCTAATTTTAACTTCAACATCCTATGATAAAATGGATGAGTAATGCACCCAGCTAACAGAGACTGATACTGGAAGCAGAATGCGCTATTCTCCAGCAACTTAGCTAATGTAATGCAATACAGTTTCCTCAGAAAGAATGAGATCCAGCATCTTATTGCAATTTTAAATGTAAATTTTAATTAAAAACATTCTTCTGAATATGAAAGCAGTTTACTGCCTGATTCTGGCAAAGGGTGATGTAATAAATAGCTGAATTTAAATTTAAAGCAAAGCTAAAGGCATGGTTTGGTTTTCCAGGATTACATTATATGTTTTTCTCTCAAATGTTTATTTGTCAACAAGTTAAATCATTAACACAAATCAGTTTCGATTCCAAACTGGAACAAAACCCACTCCATGAAATAAGCAGTATTACCTGTTAAACGCTAACAGCAATGTTGCTGTTCCTGACATTACCAGCTGGCAGAAAATATGATGGCCTTTTAAAAATCTAAACCTGGAGGGAATAACTCCGAGATGTAGTCATCAAGTTTAGAATATGTACAATATCTGAACCCAAAAATCAGTTTCTGGCAGCACTGACTCTGCCCTTCTTGCCTTCAAAAGGCAAGGAAACTGGATAACTTCTTTGCTCTCTCTCATGATTAAAAATTCCCTGGCATTTTCATAGGGTAGAAGTTCAGCGATTTGATGAACATACTGGTGGCCAAAATCCTTTCTCATTCCACCTTTTTAACAGTCCTCTTTGTGCAGTCAGTATGGTTGGAGCTGATATTGCATAGTTGCTGCATTCATGGGCTGATCTGACAACAAAAATTCTGGGTTGGGGATTAAAAAAGCATACAGAAAAAAAGATGTGGCTTATGGAGAAGAATATTTTTTCTTCCAGGAAGGCCATGGAGAGTTTTGTACATATTCACAGGATGTGAAAGAAGCTCTGTTTTAGCATAGTCTCTAGCTCAAATGATGAATATAAGCAAAGGTATTTGTAGCTGGGTTCTCACAACGTAGGTAGCAGGCAGCTGCACTTGGCTTTTCTCATCAGACTCCTTTTTGTTTAAATAACTATTTGGGGAATCAGAGAAAGCATAATCAGTGGAGTTACATTTCAGTAATTAAGTTGATTGTTTCTCATTGATTTTTCAGAGGTGTAAGGGTCATCTGTAGCTGCTGCTGGGAAGGTGTGCCTTAAAGACTTGCTGAGCTCTTCCAAATAATAAGTTCATAGAATCATAGAATCACCAGGTTGGAAGAGACCCACCAGATCATTGAGTCCAACCATTCCTATCAAATATTAAACCATGTCCCTCAGGACCTCGTCTACCCTTAAACACCTCCAGGGAAGGTGGATCAACCACCTCCCTGGGCAGCCTGTTCCATTGCCAAGGTTTCAGTAATTTGAAAAGAAGATCTAATTGCTTAAATATATAAGAACTAGAATAAGGCACAGTCAACTTGGCTTTAAGCATGGTGCTGTTGTCTTGACAGGGGGGCTTATCGCCGTGTCTTGAGAGGGATTTTATTTGGAATCATAGGTGAAGGATGAGAAGGTCTATGAATCCCTGCCGTAAATGTTTGACCAGATGATGACTGTGGGTTTTCCTCTCCCAGTAAGTTCCTCTTATTAGTGGAATTTGCCAAGTTGCAAGCAATACTACTAAAAGCAAGAATTTAAAGGTGAACATTCTGTTTCTGCTTCTCAAATAGTTTTACTAGTACACAACCCTTGCATAAAACCTTTGTATTAGCAAAGAACTGTAGAGTAATATGTGACTATCACTAAACTCAGATGTAAAGGAAAATTGTCTCATTTCCTTCTTATTGCCATCATGTGGCAACTCTGTATTCTACAGTGTATTCAACAGGTAAGGGGTAGAAGACCTGTAACACTACTGTCAGTAACTTCATTATTTCTTTCTGAAGGCTGCCAATTTATGCAATGTTGAAGGAGAGGTATTGACTGCCTGTTATTATTCTGGAATAATTTTTGGAATTGCACCTTGGGTTAGAGAGGAAAGCCTGATACAGTGAATCCATGAAAGGACTATAAGTCTTCCCCACCCCCAACATATTTTATACTCCTAACAGGATGTAAAACAAATACACAACTATTCTTTACTGGCTCTTACTTATGTTAGCTATTTAAAATATTAGATAATATTTTAGATGTCCATATGTGTGTATGTTAGGTGGTAGAATTCCATTAGAATAGAAACAAAATGTTAAAAATAAATTATCCTCATTCTACACATGGTCACAATCAGTATTTTCCAACTGTGCCCTCTCTAATGTTACAGTACTTGTTGTAGCATGGAATTTAAAGTAAGTTTATAGTGTATAAATGTCATGTATTTAATGCTATGATCTGTGCTAGCTACACTCATGGACAGTTTACTGCATCTCTCTCCTGATATATCAAACAGATTGTGGAAGATTTGAAGCTTTCAAGACTTGCTTGGCAAACCCCTGGAAAACTGGAAACTTTACTAGTTTAATGGTGTACAGACCTCTGTTTCCCCACCAAAACCCCAATATTTTACAACATCCAGGATTCACAAGATCACAAATATTTTCCCCAAAGCTGATGAATTACAGGTTACCTCTTTTGAGCTGGAGACCAGAAGCGAACAACAGAACAGATCCAAATGGCATAAAAAGGTAAGAAGTATTAAGCACTGGCAATCATCACCTTTCCACAGGCATAATGGTCAGCCGTGGCTGCTGTAAGGAAGCTGTGTTTTAAAGTCTACTGAGCTCATTCAAATAACACTTCAAGTTGTCAGTGAGTTGAAGTAGAGATCTAATTGCACAAATGTGATGAAGCCAAAGAAGAACCAGGTATATTCACTTTAGTCAAATTGGTTTAAAGCTTGCCGTTGTGGCTGTTACACATTCTGTAATAGTGGAAAGTACCTAGCTACTTGTGAAAGATGTGCTGTTCTTTGCCAGGTGCTGGTTATATCTTGCTTTTACTCATTTCTGTTCACTTACCTTTCTAGGTGACTTGGTCGTTAAGGCTATTGGAATTCCAGTCTTTGCAAATTGCCTGTATTGGCTAGTGCTGTTTGTGACACACTGCGCTGTCGTAGTCTCCCATCATTCACGGTCCTTCTGGCCTGTAATTCTTCATTTTCCTTCTGTTGCAGCCAGGACAGGGAGGTCATGACATGATGCACGCTAAGTATTCCCCTAATATGAAGTCAGGAGATGCTTCTGGCTAGACATGAATCATCACACATTACTCATAGTCAAAGGAATCATCCTTTTCTCACTCAAAGCGCTCCTAAAAAGTTCTTTTTGTCCCACAGTAACAGCAATCTAAAGAACTATTAAGCAGCAAATGCATGCAACCATGCACCAAACCGGTCTGAATGATCCCATCCCACAGATTCCTGGTGTGTTCTGGTTCCTGCAAGTCTGGCTGACAGAGCTTACTTCCCAGCCTTTCTCTCCACTTATACAGCAAGGAGCACACTTTTAGGTCTAATAAAAGATAAGCATATGAATAATCCATGTCTTGCAGTTGTTTAAGGGACAAATTTACTGAATATAAGACATATAAATAGTATTTGTTATGCAAATTCAAACTCTCTTCCACCTTTTTCGCTTCATCTACTTCCTTATTTGCCTGAAGTACTGCTCATTGTCTCCTCTATGCAGGAAAATCTACTAAACTAGTAAAACCAATGGTAATGGGTGTTATACTTTACACTAGAAATATGAATGCACTTACTTAATGCTTGTGTAATGGGAGTCAATTATATGAAGTTCTCAAAAGGGTCAAAAAGCTTATGTGCTATTCTTGAAATTATGGCCCTGCTACAAAGTTTTAGTTGTTTTCTTGTTTATATATCTCTCTAATTTATTTGTATATTACACAGACTCATTCTAGTGAACATTCTGAGTTAGTGACATTAACAATAATTATGATTATACTGAATTAAGCTATGAACACAGAAAAAAAATTAAGTGTGGGAAAAAATAAGGGGTAAAATTTTAATGGGGATTGACAGAATGGTACAGCACCAGATTTTTCTGAAACAAGTATAAACCAAAAAATTCTCAATTACTCTTCTTTTTTTCTCATCACATACCAAATTCAGAGGGTATGATTTGTTCCTGTTTTACTATGAGGCCCTGAGCACCCAGATCTAACTTTGATATCAGCTCTAGTTTGAGCAGGTAATTGGACTTCATGAAATTCTGAGGGTCCTTCCAGTCTAAATTACTCCATGAGTTTAAGAAACATGATTTATTCAGTTAGATTCATGCAATGCAAAGGCAGAGACCACCAAATAGATTTGCTCAATGCACTACTTCTGAGTAAGAAGCAAATCAAAGAAAAGACTTAACGGAGGGATTACAAAAAAATTAATAATTTCCACTTGTGATTCCAGCAGAATATGCCATAATCTCTATTTAACACTAGAACATGAATGAAATCACTTCTTGATTAGAACTTTGCAACTTCTTACAATAACGCTTCATGAAAGTTGATGGGGAAGAAGTGACTACATGAACATCATTACTTTTCCAAAAACTGCTGGAGTATTTTTAATCACCACTAGGAGCTAGGATTCAAAGGTTTGAATTTCTTCTATAGTGTTAGTTCTGTGCTGTTGGTATCATGCATGAGCTTTAGTTCAGTAGTAACTCAGGCAGACAAGGGCTACCAGTACTGTTTTCTTCACCACATGCACTCAGTTTTCCTTGGAGGATCTCCTGTTTAAATTCAGACTTGGCTCAGCATTGCTTAACTTGGGAGGTCTTACTGGCTCGTAAACAAAATGAAGTGGCTACAAGCCACTATATTCATTTGGTCTCCATATATTTGGATTCACCTTTTGTTAATCACATATATTTGATTACAATTCATCAGGCACTTCAAGAACGTCATCTGACAGAGAAGTCATTTGAGAGCTTTCTTTACTAATTTGTTGCCTAAGATCTCTCTGTCATCCTCCACCTACTCCAAAAACCATGAATGTTCTTGAGTGGGTCCTAAACGGTTTTGGAAAGGCAGACTGCATACAGCAAGGGTGTTTTATGCACACTTTTTGAAGACTGTGATGGAGCTGTGCCTGCTGAAGTGCTCCCCAAACAATTTCTCTGGTGACATGGTTCCATATGAATTCTGACATGTATAAATGTCAGCTTCTTATATTAACCAATGAAGCAGGCAAAACACTGTAAATTGTTGCTCGTTGCTGTCAAGCATATGAATGTGTTGGCTGCTTGAAATGATATTTTTGCCTAGTGAGAAAAGTATTTAAAACTGGTCTTTCTGTGAGCAAATTCATGAGGATGTGCCTTCTGAAAGTTCCTGCTGAAGAGATGACTTTTTGGCCATTAGGCATATATGCTCTATTAGTGTCTGCACATGCAGCATATACACAGAATTTTCTTGGTGGGCATCAAGTAAGATTAGTCTTTATTACAACAACTAAAAAAAAAAAGGCAAAGCGTAACCAGAACAAAAACTCAGACATTTGGCTGTAAACCCAGGAAGGTTGATATGGTAGCCTTGTTTGTTTATGAGCCTATCTTTTTCCTAATATCCATGTCCATTTATAGCATGAAGTCCAAAGATGACAGTGATCATTTTTGTCTTGTTTTTTTTCAGACTTTAGATAGGGCTTTAGACATTTTGAGGCAGATGCTGCAATATTTTGAGAAAGTGAGGCTTTTCCGGGAAGTACAGGTAGAAGTTCACCGCTCCATCTAAAGAAAAGCGGTTCTGACATATGTTTCCTGAGCATTTAGGAAGACTTGCAGGAAAATGTGAAAGGAACAATCTTTCTGTTTCTGAAAAAGAGGTTATGGCTGAAGACCACGCTCACACATGCTGTGTAATTTCTCGTTGGCTTTTCTTTCCTGTGGTTATGCACAAGACTGCTTTGGCTATGGGAGAATTCTCTTGCTTCTTTAAATCCACTATGACATTAATGATGAATAGTAAAGACCACTACACTGCACTTTGCACGCTAATCAGTCTTTGCATTGCTTTATATCTTGTACCATATGTACGCTGTGACTTGGCTGGGATGAAAAACTGGCAGCACTTACTCTGATTGTTCTTATACTGATCAAACAGTAACACAGTTTGACAGAAAATTTATAAACCATCATGTCGTAAAACAAAACCAGCATAAACTAGCTCGAGCAAAGAAGGTGTAGTTAAAAAGAAAAAAAAACACCAACCTTAATGAAAAGCAAATGAAACTGCCCATCTGTGCAATTGTACTTTTTTTGGTGCATGAAGGCAAATAAATACTGTGAACCTTCTATACAGTCAGTCTGAAGGTACTGGAAAAAGCTTTTTTGAAAGTTAAGAAGCAAACTGTAACACAGGCTCTATAATTCACACAGTGATTCCATTGGAGGTAGTCGGGGAAAGATTTGCCAGTAATATTTACTTTGCCTTTTCTTCTTTCTTATCTCTAATAATTGCCTCTTACATATTCTTAGCCATTGCTTGTTTGTTTTACGTTTAGGATCTTATGTCACATGTGAGTTACTACAAGGAAAACTGATTTTAACAAATTCACGGAGCCAGGCAGTGAGATACATGCCAACATTTTGTGCCTAAGAAGACAGGGTGGTAAATCCAAAATGTTTTATTTGTAAAATGAATACAGCAACTTTTTAGCCTCATCTTTTATAAGTATGTATCCACATCATAAAATACACATATATATATATATAAATAATCATATGCAGGCAGTTGTAAAAGATTTGAGAAAGCCCATTTTAGAAAAATCTGAGTTGGTAGGTGGGGATCTATGAAATGAAACTAAGGAAAAAGGGTAACCAAGAGAGGATGCAAACATTCTGGCAAACCAACTTGACTCACAAAAATGATTGGAAGAATAAGCAAAGACAGCACAAGCTTATAGAAACAAAATCTGAGGTCTTAACATAAGAAGACAATAAATCAGGAAAATGTATGTAAAAAGCATTACATAATCCTCCTACAATTATATCAGAAGCCTGTTAAAGGTAGTTAAAGTAAGAAAAAGAAAAAAGGTCTGGTCTAATATGTATCACAGATACTTATTTTAGAATATAATATAGAATACATAATAGGGTATAATACTTTATGGTTGCCTTTATCAAAAATATTATAGTTTATCTATGGTTAATGCAGTAATGTTAATGGAGAATGAGGGGAGAAGAAGCAAAATCTAAGGTTAGAAAGAAAATAATACAGATACACTATTTCAAGAAATTCAAAATAACCCACCTACAGTGCACTTACAGTGCACTTAAGAAAATTAGTGGTTATCTTGTGGAACCCTCTGGGAAAATGGACAAGGCTCTGGGGAGAGCTTGTAGCAGCCTTTCATTACTTAAAGGGAGCCGGCAGGAAAGTTGGGGAGGGACTCTTTATCAGGAAGTGCAGTGATAGGATAAGGGATAACAATATTGAGCTGAAAGAGGGCAGATTTAGTTCAGATATTTGGAAGAAATATTTTCTTGTCAGGGTTATGAGGCTCTGGAACAAATTGTCAAGAGAAGCTGTGGCTGACCTATCCCTAGAGGTGTTCAGGGCCAAGCTGGATGAGGCTTTGAGCAACCTGATTCAGTGGGAGGTGTCCCTGCCCATGGCAGGGGGTTGGAACTAGATGATCTTTAAGGTCTGTTCCAACACAAACCTTTCTATCATCCTATGAAAACAATATGATACAAAATAGCTCCCACCTGAGATTTAGCCACCAGCCCCTCTCCCCCACAAAAAAAGTTCTGGTGGGAAACAGCAAATATGATTTGTCTTCATTTCAGAAGCATTTTTAGTGGTCCTGCAGCATTTGAAGAAACAGGTTAGGGAGATAACATAAAGGACAATCAGTATTAGCTTTAACATACTTACAGTCAGATTGCAGTAAATACAAGACCACATTGATATGAAAGTCACTAAGGTTTTCCTAGAAATTTTCCTGGTTTTAGTGCAACTGAATCCTTCTAGCTATAGCTTGGAGGATAAAGAACAGAATATAATCATAAAATGTGTATAAGGCTCATAGCTGGGAGAACAGAATAAGTTTAAATATGAAAGTGGACTTGAGAACAGGAGAAATATTTTGTAATCAAATGGAAATAAAATTTAATAAACCACTCTATGTCCATTTGAAATAGAACAATTAAGAATTGACTTGGTCTGTAAAAAAACCCCAACCCATTAATTTGGAAAACTATGCATATAACTAAGAATTTGACCAAGCTGTAAGGAGAGAACTTAGTATTTCACCCAATTGATCTGAGTAATTATTGATGTTTATTACCTCCAGCATAATTGTTAAAGTTCTTATATTAGACAATTTATTCTGGTTACTTATACTGACTGAAAGACTTGAGAACATAATATGTTCATGTAGAAGGCAAGGGGCAAGTGTAATAGCAAAACTGTAAATAAGCAGACCTGAATAATCCTTTAACATTTTTATCTGAGGTCTCTTGAGGGAGGAGAAAGAATCATTGATGTTAGAGAAGGCAGAGTAGGAGTCAGAGATGCCGAAGGGGTCACTGCAAGAAACTTATTCAAGCCAGCCTCCAGATCTGGCAAAGAGTTTCCAAGACTGAAAAAGAATTTAAAGTATTATGTTTCTTGAATAACAGTGTAAATATAAACAAACACCGTGCGGTATTGCCAATGCAGAAGGATTTTATGGGAATAGGGATGTTTTAAAGGCATGTGGACACAGATGGCAACAGGAAGAGCACAACTAGTAAAAGCTGAAAGAGCTGAAGACTAGATAAAGAGAAAAGCAAAGATACTTTGATTGCCACTATATGTATACATATGTCTCCAGTTTTATAGTTTGTTAACTGAAATTTACCTCAGTGCTGCCCGTCCTGAGTTTCTATACAGAATTTACAAATATGAAGATTGTATGATGCTTTATCACAGTCCTTGTAGCACATGACAACATAAGCGGCCATTGCAGCCCTGTCTCAGTTTTATGGTTTTTGTTTATTGCTGCAAGCATACCATAGATACATTAAAAAAAAAGATGCATCAAACCAAAACAATGCAAAAAAAAGCCCTGTTAGGATTCACATGAACTTTGGGGAGAAGCACAAATTGAGGCTAAACCAAATGTTTCGGTTTACTCTGCCTCAAATAAATAAAACAACCCAGTGGGACTACATCCCTGTAGCGAGACACAAACTTTACCTGCCAGTGATTTGAGGCAGATGTAGACTCAGCTGGCTTGGCTTCAGTGTGATGCGAAAGAAACACAAGCTTTTGGGGGTTTTATAGCTGGAGGTTTGCTGAGTGCAGCTGCTCCCTCAGCATATTATTAGCTCAAAACCATGTTCATTTAAAAAAAAAAAAGAAGAAAAGGATTTCTGGCACTTCTTTATCATGTAGGGGATCTCTTGGACTATTCTAAGGGGATGTATTTGAAAACTGCTGTGGAGGATGTGGTGCACTAAGATTAATACAAACAAAATGGAATCTAAAGAATAGTAGTGAGGATAAAAAAGAAGACAAAATGGGAAATATTAGAGCTGCATCCCTCTGGACCTTTCCCTAATATGCACCTAGGACCCTAGGAGAGACTTTCTATCAGATCAGTCACAAGAAACTTATTAAAAAACTCATCACATTTCTTCTCCCTCTACTTTAATTCTATGGCAGCTGTGTAGTTTCTAGAGAGATGAATAGTATTATGATGGCCATAGTTTTGCAGAATCACAGAATAATTGAATTTAAGCCTGTAAATGCCTCCTGAGATCTATCCTTGGCCCAGTGGGACAGTTAAGTACGCCTGCATCTCTTAACACATTTGTCTAGTGAGGGAGGGTCCACGCTTTCCCTGGGCCCATTAGATAACTTTATGAGCTTTCCCCTGGTGAATAAGTTATCTTCGCTGTTGAAGTTTAAGCCCATAGTTTTATGTCTGTTTACTGTCCGAACTCTGAATAGTTTGACAGTTGTTCCCTTTTCAGTTTACTCCATTGATTTGAATGCCATTGTCAATTTTGTCCTGTCTTGTCTTGATTAAGTAGCATCAGTTTCAGCTTTTCCTTTCTCCCTCTCCCCCTCCCCTGTCTCCTTATCCCCTTTTCCTTGATTCTTTACCCTTTCTTATTCTTATAACCCTTTTCCAGGCTTTCTCTAAAGGGTGAACCTTCCTAGTTTGGTGTTTCCTGGGCAAGGTCAAGATGCACCTTGGCACAGTGACAGGAAGGGCTCCTTCTTCAGTCTTTCAAGAGCAACGCACAGGATACATCCTGATGTGATGCTTGCCTCTTTCCACAGAAGAAATCTTTGGTTAATGTTCAGCTTTTGATCCATGGTGCTCCTTAAAATCCCCTTTTAACAGCTACTGCTTGACTGTTCTTCACTCTGGTTTTGCGCTCACAGTTTTTTTCTGATCTAAGCTAAATATTTTGCACTTGACTTTGTTTGATTCTGTAATTGTCTAAGTTTACACTGAATTTTTACTCTATCCTAAGAGATTATCAGTCCTTCTAATTTAATATTTTCTGAACATTCAGTAAGATTTCTGAGATAGTGTGTGCTCATTTTTTGGAAGCACTGTTTTCCTTCCATTGAGGTTATACTAAATGTATTATTAGAAAAGGATTGTCGTGAGCTGGAACATGGAAAACACTATATGAGGATGGTTCTTGTGATTTAGTTTAAAAGTTTATTGTCTGGGATAGATAGAGTCAAACTCTTATGGAGGAAGGTGCCCTAGTGCTAGTATTACTGAGTGGCACAGTTTAGGAATTGGCTTTACCTCATATGCCAGACTGCTTTGTTACAAAGTTTTCCTGGGACAAGGGGAAATCAATCTATCTATCTATCTNCTTAAAAGTTCACTGTCTGGGATAGATAGAGACAAACGCTTATGGAGGAAGGTGCCGTAGTGCTAGTATGAGTGGCACAGCAAGGGGACATACACATGTACTCTGTCTCAAGAGATATGTGATGTGAAAAACTAAGATTGTATGCTGCCTACTTGTTCTGTTTTTATTTATTTAACACTGAATACAATAGGCTCTGACTTTTCCACCACAATACATAAGCATGTAATGAGGCGAGAGTTGGAAAAAACGTGATTTTATTGAGTAAATCATTCTGCTGACAGAACAATCTGATCGCTGCAGTATATTACAGCAAATTATAGTATGTAGTGCCTTTCAGATTCACATAAATTATTATATGTTGTCAGAAAATAATTATATTTTTTGTACTACTTATACCACTTCTATTAAAAAAACAGTCTGGCATGCCTCAATAATTTTGCAAAACACATACAAAGACTCTAGGACAGATCTCCTGATAGCTTGTAGCTGTTTTAATGAAGATGGTTGATCAGTTGATTAATTGATTGAGTGATGAGTTAGTGAAGAAATCTTGGGGTAATGTGTGTTGCTTTTGCAGCATTTCCTGAGGTAGTTTTGGCTACATCTGCTGGTGAGCTGTACATGACTTGGAAAAAGGGGTTGTCTCTGGACTTCCCTTATGCTATGCCATGCATCAGTCAGGAAAGATGACATTTTGGGCTTCCTTTTCTATGAATTTTTCTAAGTGGTCTTGTCTTCCTTTTGCCCTGTCCAACAGTTTTCTTCCATGGCAGTTCAGTGATGTATTTCTCTATCTTAAACAAGAAAATGTCCTAAACATGAGCATTAGGCTATCTTTGATGTTTCCAGACTGCACTAGTCAATTCTACCTACATAAAGACTCCTGCATTTATATATTACTGGTGTAATGCATTAAAATATACCAAATATTACATGCATGTTATGTTGACAAATTTTGAGTACAAGGGTGTTTTACTGATACTGACAAGAAGGGAGGATGACAGTAAAGTTAGAACAAATGTCATACAGCTTTGGGGATTTACAGGATACAATTCAGCTGACTTCATTCAGTCTACAATAAGTTCCCTGACATGAAATGCCTATTTAATACTAGAATCCACACACCTACTTGCAAAGCCAGCTTCATTCAGTTTGATTTATCGATCCATTAAGTGGGTTTTCAGACCTAACAAATAGCCCCAGATAATCATTTCGCTCCCACCTTTCCTCTGGGACAGCAAGGGTCAGTTTCTGTTGTAAGCTCTTAACTCCAATTTTAAATTAGATGGAAGTCATTAGCACTCAGTGTAAATTTGACAGCAAGCTTGAAATGAGCTGGTGGTCTGGCTAGACTTATACAAGACCACCATCCTTAAAGTAAAGGTATCTCCATCCAACTCAGCTAATGCTTTTTTTTTTGTGTCAGAATTATCTAATGATATTGCTGTTGTTGCAACTTGGAGATGTACGTATAAAGTTGAGACTACTGGTTGCTTTCAGGGCCCAAACAAAATAAAGATCATTGCCCCACTAAAGTCCTAAGGTGTAGTTTTGCATGTATACTTTTCAGAGGAGCATGTTGAAATATAAGGTTCTATTTCAAACAGTGACCATGCCATACTTTTAAAAACCAAACTGTGGTGCAGGTCTAATGAAATTACTAAAAACCAAGTAAGTTGAAGTAGTTTCATTGTTTACTTATACAGATATCCAATCTGCATGCATAAATCAGGTGTTTTGTCATAAATACAATCTGGTAGGCAGCTAGATGGTCCGGTGCATGTTGGATTTTATTTACTTTTTTACCTGCCCATAGAAACATCAATTGTACTTATGCTTTGTTGCTGAATGGTAAACTGGGAACCTTACCTTTCATACTGTTAGGTTTATTAAAATGAAAACCCACTAAATTAATGAATAAAGTTGCAAATCCTCAGTAATTTGCAATCCATGTTAGTGACCCATAAACCATTCTTGTTTTTTACTGGTCAATCATCTGATTTTTTCAGATAATAGCATTCTCTTCCAGTAATATTTTCTTTTTTTTGTGTTAGCAAGTGATGTATATTCATCTGTTGCTTCCTAGGTATTATGGTTACCTAATATAATCTTATTTTCTGTGGAATACTCTCTTCTTATTGGTCAGTAATGCTTTAAAATTTCTTATTAAACCAAATATAATAAAGATTATTTAAATATAAAAAAATAAATTAAAAAATATCTATAGCCAGAACTATTTTCCTAAAACCTGAGGGACCTAGCAGACTGCTAATTTTAGGGCCTTAAAGGTAATGAAATTCTGTTGTATTAATAAAACTGTAGTAGCTGCCACCCGAAACACAGGAACTCCTCTCAGCACATGGGAAAGGCTCACTCAAGGCAAATAAATGCAGTAATAGTTCTCCCAGCCACTGTTTTTTAGTTGTTTGTATGTTTGTGGGAGAGATGAGAAAAAGGTGAAAGAATCTAGCGTAGGAGTTAGGAAGAGGATGGCAGACAAGCTTAGTCTAACATGGAGAATATGTCCCCAAGGAAACAGCTGTTGGGAGAGTATTCTGTCTAACAGAGGTTTGGAAAGATGAGCAAAGAAAATTGTCTTTTGTCTTTTGATTTTGCTTGTGCTCAGGAGCAGAATATTTTATAAATTTCTGTAAGTTAGTAAGGTGGCATCAGAGAACATCTAGCTTCCCCCCCACACCCTTCTTAATGGAAACAGCCTGCGATATTTATACTTTTCTGCTGATTGTTCAAGAGAAAAATAGGCAATGCTTTTTTTACAGTTTTGCATATAAGGAGTAGTACATTTTGATATACTTCACTGTTGCTGTAGCATAAGAGTAGTTATCAAACTCTGGACCTCTGTGACAGTAAATCTTAACTAGGCAGACGTTTCCTGTTGAAAGATGAAACCTTCCATTACAGTTCTTTTACTTTGCTGACCTGCAAATAAGTTGTTAATGGCATATTTTTTTCTGATTAGGAAGTGGAAAGAAAGCACATACTTAGTGCTACAGAGGGAAAAATCTTGTATTTTTGTTTAAAACATCCAAAGAATTATAGATGTGTCCATATACCATTTGTGATGCCTGATGGCAACTTTTATTTTTTGTAAAAATTCCAGTTTTTCACAATGCTGGCACCTGAACTTAGGTGTAGCACTAGTAAATGATTATTTGTTGTACACCAGCATAATATGATACATTTGATAGGAACGGTTGGACTCGATGATCCACAGGGTCTCTTCCAACCTGGTTGTTCTATGATTCTATGTTTTTTTAGTGTTTTAAAATTTCTTAATTTCAAGACCAGTGGGGGTCTCAAATTGTAAACTGCATTAATTTAATTACAAGATTTAATTTAGATATACATGACATCTGCAGATTGTCCCTCAGATGAAATGAAACAAAAATAAATAAGAAAAATCTCATCTTTGATTGTCTTCCCTCTCCCTGCTAGTCAGTAAGGAAGGCTCAATGTAAATATTTCATTTTATGGCAGTCCTGTACTGTTTAATAGGAAAGGAAAGGCTATTTAAAAATAAGTACATTTTCCCAGGAAAATGAAAATAAATTTCTTCTATATTATGTGTTGGTCTAGGGACAATTTAAATACTGAAGAATTTTGACTGACATTTCTTGGTTGCCTGCAAGTTATGTGATGATTCCTTAAGAGTCTGTACTACGTGTACTGGCATACATGCACTGACATTTTAATCTGCCATATTTTGGCTTTCAGAGAAAAATGATGATATAACATGAAGATTCACAGTAACTAATAATTTATAGTCTAGGTAAGAAATCAGTCCTTGGGAGTGCAAACCAACCAATGTACCTTGCATGGTACCAAGAAAGTTTCTCTGGAAAGAAAATTATCTCGGGATATTTGTGGGGTTTGGGTTCTTTTAAGAAAGCCAACATTTTATGTGGAGAGAAGATACTGAGTGCTAATATTCTTTTATGTAAAATTTGTAGGTTTATTTATAAATAATAAGAAATAGCGTAAGTTCTTGGCAATTTTAGGCCTCAGATATAACTCTATGCAACTTTATAACCCATTTTGGAGTTCNAAGACCAGTGGGGGTCTCAAATTGTAAACTGCATTAATTTAATTACAAGATTTAATTTAGATATACATGATATCTGCAGATTGTCCCTCAGATGAAATGAAACAAGAATAAATAAGAAAAATCTCATCTTTGATTGCCTTCCCTCTCCCTGCTAGTCAGTAAGGAAGGCTCAATGTAAATATTTCATTTTATGGCAGTCCTGTACTGTTTAATAGGAAAGGAAAAGCTATTTAAAAATAAGTACATTTTCCCAGGAAAATGAAAATAAATTTCTTCTATATTATGTGTTGGTCTAGGGACAATTTAAATACTGAAGAATTTTGACTGACATTTCTTGTTTGCCTGCAAGTTATGTGATGATTCCTTAAGAGTCTGTACTACATGTACTGGCATACACATACTACCATTTTAATCTGCCATATTTTGGCTTTCAGAGAAGAATGATGATATATCATGAAGATTCACGGTAACTTATAGTTTGTAGTCTAGGTAAGAAATCCTTGGGAATGAAAACCAACCAACATACCTTACATGGTACCAAGAAAGGTTCTCTGGAATGAAAATTATCTTGGGATATTTGTGGGGTTTGGGTTCTTTTAAGAAAGCCAACATTTTATGTGGAGAGAAGATACTGAGTGCTAATATTCTTTTATGAAAAATTTGTAGGTTTATTTATAAATAATAAGAAATAGCGTAAGTTCTTGGCAATTTTAGGCCTCAGATATAACTCTATGCAACTTTATAACCCATTTTGGAGTTCGCTGGTTAGCTGTGAATTAAAAGAGAACTGTCAATACAAGTAGGAATATAGTGTCCAAACAACATATTTTAATTCCACAGTTTTTAAAATCCTACATGATAATGGGTTGCAATGAAAAGCAGTATGAGATATCTCTTCAGAAGTGACAGGTAGACTGCTTCAGAGGATCTCCAGTTTCACAGATACTTCCACAACTCTGAAATTGTGCTAATTTTTCAGAACATAACAAATGTTTAGTGATTTAAACCAATAATCTATTTACACATGTGTCTGGAAGTCATGGGAAATGGTAAATTGGTTGATTGAGGTGTAGCCTCACACGTGAAAACTATTTTTAATTCCCGTAAACCTTCAGCAAATATGATAAAGTTTCCATACTGGCTGTCTGGTAACAAACATTATGAAATAAATTGTTTCACTGGCTTAGATCCTACATATGGACAATTTCTTTGTAATCCTCCTTGAGAAAAAATATGAGCCAAGACTACTTATTTCATCATAGATGAACCTGAAAGAAGTGCAGTCCCAAAAAGGCGTAGTCCTCTAAAGTCAGTTTTCTCACAATTTGAATGAGAGCACTGAGCTTTTGTGAATCTTGAGCAACATAACTGGGAATAAAGTAAAATATAATGAAGTTCTTTTTTGTACATGGGAAAGTTTGCACAACAGAGGGCATAACCCAAAAGAAATCCTTAAAAAATGAATGGAATTTATGTAGGTTTTGCAGTATTCTGTACAAAGAAATCATATTGGGAAAAAGCCTAAGTCAGTGCCTGTAAGTATTTTCGATCGAAGAGATATTTTATATTTATTTAGCTTGAATTATATTAAAATCATTCTTGGATATTATGTCTCGCTGAGGTAACTAATTTGGGAATTTAATCACTGTGAAACTTGGAAGCAGCAAATATAGTAAGACAACATGATTGCAACTCTGAAAATATATTTTAAGTTTCATGTTTACAAATATATTTCATAGCACCTCAGAAATATGTCCTGCAAATGTTCAAGATGCTGAGATACTTTAATTTTAGGAACTTCACATCAGAAGGATTCTTCAGTATTAATTAAAGCAATTTGTCATAATTATATGGATAAACACTTGAAAATCACTTCATGAGAGTGGCAAAAAACCCCCTTCAATTCTATCACTGCTTTTGGACTTGCCAAAATATTAGTGTGACACTTGAATAGACCTGCAGTCTGTTTAGTCCAATTGCTAATATATAAAAGAAATAACCTGAGGGGGATTTAATGAAGGCAAATGGAATGACTAGTGTTCCCATGTGATTATTTGATTTACTTTTAATAACGCAGCACATAAATAATTCAAACCCAGCTGCTCAAATCTAATATTGAGCAACAGTAGCAAAATGCAGGGTTTTTTTTCACTTAAGCAAATATGTCTGAACACATATTCTGAATTTACAGTCCTTCTTCACTCAGTGATTTTTCAACAATACTTTAAAATATAAATATGTATATATGATTACCTGCTGCTATTTATTCTGCATACTCGTGAATTAAAATGTAAGTATATTCCAAAGGGTTCCCTGGTAGAAATATGAAAGATTTATAGTTTTGAGCTTGATTTAATTTTGGTTTATCAAGTAATATGGAAGTTTTAAGAAGTTTTTTACAACCTTTCAACAAGGTCCGTCTGCTTTCCTCCTTCCCCCTCTCCATTTCTCTCTTTGTCATTTCCTTTCCCCTTGACCTTCTTCCATATTCTTAACCCTGTAATTTTGTTTGTTCAGTTGGTGTGGTGGTTTGACCTCAACTGGATGCCACAGGCTCACCAAGTCACTCTATTATTTTCCATCCTCAACAGGACAGGGTAGAGAAAATATATCAAAAGCCTCAAGGGTTGGGATAAGGACAGGGAGTTCACTCAGCAGTTATTGTCACAGGTAAAACAGACCTGACTTAGGGGAAAGTATTTTAATTTATTACCAATGAAAATCAGAGTAGGATACTGAGAAAATAAAAGTGGAAATCTAAAACGCCTTCCCACACCTCTCCCTTCTTCATGGGCTTAACTTCACTCCCAAATTCTCTATCTATTCCCCTCAGCAGCACAAGAGGATGGCGGTTGCAGACACTTCATCACACATTATTTCTGCCACTCCTTCATCCTCAGGGGCTGGACTTCTCACCCTCTTCCCTTGCTCCAACATGGGGTCCCTCCCATGGGAGACAGTCCTTCATAAACTTCTTCAATGCTCCAGCATGGATCCCTTCCACAGGATGCAGTCCTTCAGGAACTGCTCCAACATGAGCTCCCCATGGAGTCACAAGCCTTGCCAGCAAATCTGCTCCAGTGTGGCTTCATCTTCACGGGTTCACATGTTGTGCAAGAAGCCTGTTCCAGTGTAGGCTTCCTACAGGGTGACAACCTCCTTTGAGTGTCTACTGTTCTGGCATGGGTCCTCCATGGGCTGCAAGTGGATCTCTACCTCACCCTCAACCTCTATTGATGGCATTGGGTCAGCCTACCTCACCATGGTCTTCACTGGAGGCGCCAGGGGAATCTCTGCTCCAGCACCAAGGCACATCCTCCCCTCTTTCTTCACTGAGCTTGGTGTCTGCAGAGTTGTTTCACTCACATGTTCTCACTTTTATCCCCTGCTGCTCTTGTTGTCTTCAAAGCTTTTTATTTTTTCACCTTCTTGAATATGTTATCACATACTACTGCTGTTGCTGGTGGACTTGGACAAAGACAGCAATGGGTCCTTTTGAGCAGTTGTATTAACTCTGTTGAACATGGGAAGATTCTTGCAGCTTCTCACAGAAGCTACTTCTGTAACTGCCCTGATACCAAAAACTTTGCCATGCAAACACAGTACAGTTGGTTTGTATTATCTTGTCTCAGAAGAGGAGAGAAGAAGAGGACATTGTTTTATTGTTTAGTTTGGCTTTTGTTTTTCCTTGGATGATTGAGATTAGCTTTTTTTTCCTCATCCTATGTGAGTGCTGAGCATTTTTTTTTAAGATAAGATACATTGCAACTACACCAGGTTGGAAAAGACCTGGATCATCAAGTCTAACCATTCCCATATGCTACTAAACCATCCCTGAGCAGATAGTCTACCCGTCTTTTAAACCCCTCCAGGGATAGTGACTCAGCCACCTCCTTGGGCAGCCTGTTCCAGTGCTTGATTTATCTTTCTGTGAAAAATTTCTTTCTGATGTCTAGTCTGAACCTCCCCTGGCACAGCTTGAGGCCATTGCCCATTGTCCTGTTCCCTGTCACTTGGGAGACCACCACCCTCCTCCCTACAACCTCCTTTCAGGTAGTTGTAGAGAGTAATAGGGTCACCTCTCAGCCTCCTCTTCTCAAGGCTAAACAACCCCAGCTCCCTCAGCTGCTCCTTGTAAGACTTGTAATGGTGAATTCTACTGTTTTTAGATAGAGCAGATCTATTCCTTGAACAGAAAGCCAGTAATTTTTACAGTTTATCAAACAGTATCCACTATTGAACCTGGAATTTTGTGAAATTTTCTTGATGTGTCATAAGAGAGGCAGTATAGAGGAAAAAATATGTATGAAATTGGGATTCAGTCCTGTGTGAAGATGTATAAAATTAAACTTACATCAAGTTTTCTTATAACCCTAAAAGGCCAAAGAGCAAGGCTGTTTCCTAAAAGCCTTTCTTATGTCCTGAAAGGATTACTGTGACTTGGATAAATCCATTCAGTTGTACTTATTGAACAAAAAACAGGAAAGAGCTCCTAGTCCCAGAGTCACAGAGCACTGACTCCTCAAGTCCACAATGCTTTAGGATCAAAATATTCTATTCCACGTTTGTCTTGAAGAGAGTTGGCTGGAAGAGTCCTAAGTGGAGCTGAGTAGTGAACTAAAAATTATGTGGACAATCAGAAAGTTCTCAAATGAGAATTTTGGTCTTCTTTTCTCAAGTGGTAAAAACAAAAGTAATTATAGTGATTTGTTAAGCAGTAAATGTATATGTTTGATTCCTAGGTGAAGATGTTAGAGGAGGGATGAAAAAGTGCACTGCTGTGACATGAAGCAAGCTGTCTGGCATAATACACTGTCCCAGGTGGCCAAGGGAAAGGTGGATCCACCCTAAATATACAGTTAACACTTCCAACAAAGTGAGACTCACGTGTAACTTTCTCTGAATGTGTACTATTTTTATCTTAAATGAAATTATTCCATGTGCTGGTTTTACTAGTAGTTAGCCTTTCCTAAAGGAAAGAAGTGCTGTTTTTTACAGCAAGCATACATTCATCCAGTCTTTTTTTTTATTATTTTATACTAAAACTAATTACATACCTTTTCCATATATAAAAGAAACATATGCATTTTATTATATTTTCATGTAATGAGGGATTCTATCTTTACAATATACTAAGGGGTGAAAAGAGAGAGCAGTGGACACTGTTTAGAGTTGCAACCAACTTTATGAATCCTTATTTATTAATTTCCTTTCCTTCTTCTCTCCAGGGAACCTTGGAGGTGGTCAGGGTCACCACAGCAGGCTGAAAACTGATTTTGCAGCCTCAGAAGAGGTAATATTTTTTCATTCCTCCCTTGTTTAATCTTGACAAACTAACTGTAACTCTCTGAGGATTAGTAACATGCAATCTGGCATAGTAGGACAAACCAGGTTTACAGTGTATCCTTAAACTTCATTAAGGAGCTTCCATTCACATATGGTTAGAAAGATTTTTTGTTTGGATCTGAGCTGCAGTAAAATCTGGGTCATTGGGCTAATGGATATTAAGAAACAATTAATATATAAATCCGTAAGTGATGATAATGATGTGAAATACGTTTTTAAACCTGTTAGGATTTAAAGGATGCTGTAACCCCTTTTTTGTCTCATGTTAAAGCAGAGTATACTTTGGTCTTTCCAGTTTAGGGGACATTTTAACTCCCAAAATCACAAGTGATGCTTTCACTTGCCCATGTTTTGCTTTTTTCTTCTTAGCTGACTGTTTAAATCCTTCAGCTGCATGGTATTTGTGAGTATAAGCAGTAAATTTCCCTTTGAAAGTGAGCAACTGCTTTTATGAATGTTGAGTGGGTAACCAAAGTAGTGTTTCTCTTCCACAAGAGTGAATGGAGGTTTTGCATTCAAGACATTTTAATCATATCACTATCATACTGTGCCCTTTACACAGAACTAAATATCAGCCAAAGTTGTCTTTAAAATGAGCCTAGATTTAGCTCAAAAAAAAAGCTAATGAACCTTTGTGAACTTTCAAGACTGGACTGAATTTCAACTTTGGAACAATAGCTGAAGCCAGGTGAGTTTTACTGTAAAAATTTTCAACTTGATTCCAGCAACAGTCTGACTTTATTTAACTAAATGCTTGTGTAACATTGAGGTCTGGTTTACAGATTTTTTTTTTTATCAAGAAAGAAAGAAAAGTAGAATTAGTGATAATAAGCTACTGGTGACATTGTGTGCTAAATTTTTAAGTGTGCAGTCTGAGATAGTATTACATATAAGTATTCTGTTTCTTCATCTGTACCTATTCATTTATATGTACCAATAGGAACCAAATGCCCTAAAAATTTAAAGGATTCCTCTACTTTATTGACATACTAACAAAGACACTGAATGTGCTCTCTGTATGAACATAGATTTGTAAAATCTGAGACAAAATGTGTGTTAAAAGTTATACCTTCTCAATCAAGCATTGATAATCTCAATGGCTATAAAACCCTTTTAAAAAGTTTTAAACTTAAAAATAGTTTCTTACAGAAAGGAAAGAGAATAAATGGAGGGATACAGTGAGAGAAATGGAGGTTCACGATACTAAAGAACACCTCAAAATGAACAGCAAATTGTATACTTCTGATAAACAGAGAAAGCATGGAAATCTGTGTCTGCCCATAAATCCCCCTTTGTCTCTTTCACCCTACCCCAAAACCCAGTCCAAAACATTGCTTGGTCTTATAAGCAGATGGAGCTAGTGTAGAGATTCCTTCACACACAAATGCAATTGCTTCAAGATGGACCACAGTGGTTGATAGAAATAGATAATGAATAAATAACAGTATATGCTTGACTAGCTTAAAGACAGAGGGATTTGTAGAGAGTTCACCCACCATTTCTCTGAAAAGTATTTGAAACTTGTTCCACATAGTCAAAATGTAGCAAATACACATAACCAATTCCCTAATACAAGATCTGTGATCGTGTAGGCAAAAGACCAGGTCAGTATATGTGCTGTGAGTGATTGTAACTCAGATAAGTGCCCTTACACTATGGCAAAGCTGATGTGAGTAGATAATGAAATAGGCAGTCAACAGAAAACGGCAAACATCCACCTGGAGCTTTTATTTGGTAGTGATGGCATTGTGGTATTCTAAGGGTTAATAATTTCTAAGCTTCTTTGAATTGGAAGTAAAGATTGTGTAAAAGTTTTCTTTTTATAGTGTTAATCTATAGATTAATGCTTCCTGTGTTTTAATGGTGGTGTAAAATGTTCAATTAGACTCAGTCATAGCCTGCTGGCAAACCATGACCTTACCTTCAACTCAACATACTGGATGAAGAACTTGCCGTCTTTTTTTGTTCTTTAACATAAATTTTAAGCCTAAATGTCATAAAGTGTATTTTTTTCATACCCCATTGAATGTTTACTGTAATCACAATAGAGTAATATCTGTTCCTTTAAACAATTTTCTTCATTTCCTCGTTGGAATTTGCCAGTGGCGAGAGTGTGTGTGTGTGTAGAGATATGGGGGTGTTTGTGCGTGTGAAAGGAGAAACAGAGACACAAAGAGGGCTGAAAGTTCAGCAGATTTACTGAGTTTTTGACTACAGCTTCTGTTTTGTTGTCTGTACCTAAAAGAGAACGTTAACTAGTGTAGGCTAATTATAATGTAACCATTGCACTTAAGCAAGGCTTCTGCTCACCACTAACTACTCCTTAGGGTATTTATTAGTTCAAGAGTATATTCTATAAAATATACAGAGAGCATGGCACTGTGTTTCAGTATATCATCGAGATGTGTATATGTTTTAATCTATCTCTGTTCTACAATGGAAGTTAGGGTTTTATTTCCCTTACCTCGAGCTCTTCTGTTTCCTATGAAAGCTTCCTCTTATACTGTAGCACAGAAGGGAAGAAAATCCGTGTTCCATTATATGCTGATACAACTAAATGCACAGGGTGGCTAGCATTTAAACGGCTTGGCTGCAAGTCAGGAAGGTACCCATAAAAAAAAGAAATGAAAACCCGCATATCTCTGTGTGCATGCATTCATGTATGCAAATGTATAAAATATAACTGGGACACGCCAATTATTTTTTCTCCTGGTTTTAAAATGGATTCTGCTCTCTTATCGCTGCCAAAAATAAAATAAAATAAACCAAGTGTTTCTTTCAATACATCTTGCAGTCTTTATCAGCTCAATAAACATACACTGGAAAACCAAAGAGAAACTATTGGTGTTCTTTAGCAGAGAGAGTGAAACAAAACCAGACATTCAGAGGGTTTATGAGAGCATGTAAAAATATCATTTCCTGAAAAAGTCCCTAGCTATAACTTGAAGATCAAAATGTCCTTATTGGGAGATTGTGTTAGTCACAAAATATGATATACACGTTGCATTTTGGAACTATCCTCTACTTAACACTTACTGTTGCTGGACTGGGAAAAAATAACACACATGTTGCTACCTTATTGGATATAGCAATAATAATGAAAAGCATAGAGGAGGTGGAGGGGAGAAGAAAGTAGATGTTAGAAGGAGCCAGCATTGTGCTGAGAGGACACGCTACACTGTAAGTGAAATTCCCTTCCAGTAACCTCTGGATTGACTTAGCTCTGCTACCTATGAACTTCTGGCTAACTGACAGAAAAATAAGCCATGCAACCTTCTACTTACATAAAGAATAAAACCAGCTCAGCCCCTGTCAGTACATACTGTTTTGTTCTACTGCCCTGTTTCATCAGATGCTTTTATTTTCCAGTTACTAAACTTGGAAACAAGGTCTGGTACAGCTCCTAGGTTGTTTGCCAGGCCTGTCAAAACTCTCCTGCAGATGCTCAAGATGCAGTTATGTATTTCGGTGTACATATGATTAATCCGAGTATAATATCATCTCCTCAGCACACGTGGAAATACTAAGTTTATATGATGAGTAGGACAGGTTGAAAATTGTATATCAGAGCTGTTTTATTTAATATAAACCTGTGCATTTCTTGTTTTACTTGGATATTCAGTTATTTATGGAAAGAAAACCAAAGATAGCCCAATGAATCTGTCTGGACGTATGGTTATGATGACTAGTGAAATCTACATTGGATGTTTCATAGAGCTACTCCAGGCCAAAGCCCAGCCATCTCTCATGAATCTCCACATGGTTCAGCAAAAAAAGGAATTATAAGGCATCAAAAGAGAGGCTGCTTGGTCAAGAACCCTAATCTAGAGAGGATAGTATGGTGATAAGGCATCTGTAGTACAACTGTGTTACGGTTTTTTCAATTAAAATTATCTTCCAGCAGATTTTGTGATTTTAATTTTTAATTAAATCCAAAGTTTGGCTAAGGATCATGGAAGAAAACATCTTAATTATATAAAGAAAAAGACAATAAAAATATTTCCTGACATATTAACCAACAAAGCAGAACTTAATTTGTGTAACATTTTTAACTGGAAATGCTGTTAATTCTGCTCTGGTTCGTATGAATATGATGGATTCATACTGTGAGGAAGAGAGAAACTAGAGGGAATATAGGAGCTGCCACGCTGAGTCAGATCCAGTGTCTGTCATCTACAGCTGCTGGTGTATGGTGCTAGTTTACAAAGAAATGCATAATTCTTAGTAAGCAGAAGAATAATAAGCTACATCAAGTATGATTCTGATAAAAAACAAGCATTTTTAACACTAATATCAACTTTTTATTTTTATGTTTGTGTATCTTGTATGACTTTCATTTTCAGCTTTTATTTTGCACGGCTTCCTGTGGCACTAATGCCTGCAATTACATCTTGATGTTGAAAATAGTTTTTAGTTTGGTTTTCCCTGCTGTTTTTATTTCAGTTGGTGTCTCAAATTTATCATGTTTGTATTATTGCTGTTTGATATTTTCCAGCAGTGTTTTGCATGACAGTTTCTCAGGGGCCATGTCCAATTTGGATGCCATTTCCTACATCACTCTTTGCAAGCACAGTGATAAAAATCTTCCATTCTTTATGAAAAAGAAACTGAGGCTGAGAGTGATAGGGTGAGAACAGAGTGCAATTCGGCCAAGTTCACTCTGTCCTTTTTGGATGTAAAGGGCAATTTACAAGATTGCCAGCATTAAATGAAGTTGTGACTGGCTTGGAAAGGGAGTCTTCCTCAGGCAACCCTGGTAAAAAACATCCTTGTCCCATATTATTCTGCTTCTGGGCTGGGCATGGCTTTCTATTTTTACTTGGAAGACAGAAATGTGCTAAATTACAGGAGTCTTGGAAATTATTTTGTCACCGATGCAGGCATATGAACTGCTTTTTTGCTTGCAGTTTTGAGAGGACTGTGGAAGTGTTCATCTTTTATCCTTGTGTCATCTCAGTCTTACATTTAAAGAGGACCCCAGCATTAAGGAGCAGAACAGATTGGTTTTAATGTTAAAAACATCTTGAGAAACATTCTTAATGATCTATTGCTCACTCACAATTATCCAAAGTGTAATTCTAAATAGTGGAGTATATCTTCTTTTCTTGTGATCAGTACTGTACATTTTTACTTTCATGCCTTGTTTCCATTAATTCAACTGAGATGCTCATTAATCTGATAATCTTATTATCTCTACACTTTGAAAGAGACCAGATTTCCACCAGAAATCCTGACATGTAAGTAAATTTTCTCCCACTCAGGAAAAAAAAAAAAGAAAACCAAAACCACTTTAGTGTCTACAGGTCAACCACACATTCTATAAAGCAAAGGTTCAAGTAGTTGAGACAAATGAAAAAAACATTTTCATTAACCCATTTAAGAGAGTGTGGATTTTTTAATCACAGCCTTTTGAAATAGACCTCCAACTTAATGCCTTTCTTGAAATAGGATCTTCTGCTCCTATGTTATTTCAGAGTTTCTTCATTGCAGAATGTACTGAATAAGAGTTAGGTTTGTGGGGCTCTGTAAAGATCATAGAATCTTAGAGTCATTAAGGTTGGAAAAGACCTCTAAGATGATCAGTTCCAAACTTCAACCCAATACCACCATGCCTGGTAAAACATGTCCTGAAGTGCCACCTGTATATGTTTTTTTAACACCTCCATGGATATTGACTTCACCACTTTCCTGGGCAGCATTCATTGAGAGGTTGGAAACCTATAAGGACTATTATTATTATTGCTTTATTCCCCTTCAATGACTGAGAGTCAGGAACATCATCTGCAGTGATGAGAGTGCTGGAATTGCAAATAGTGTTTACAATCAGAGCTTCCTTTGTTAGAGCCCTCCAACCTGAAAAAGGGTAGCCAGTCAGGTTGGCTGATGTACTGAAAACTGAGCATCATCAAAACTACTAGAATTCCTCTTCAGCCAGCCAAGTGAATGTATGTTCCCACTTCCTCAACAACCCAACTTTTCCTCTCTTTTTCCAGGACCAGAAACCAGTCTGTCAGCAGCGGAGCCCAGCCATATCTGCACATTAAAACTATTCAAATTAATAATAAAACACACCTTAGTTGAGGTTTTCTCCCTAGTACAGCATTTTCTAGCACAGTGTTTCTCTTTAGCAGCTCATTTGACGCTGGACGCTTGACCTCTGCTACCATAATAGCTGTTAATGGAAACTTCACCTCATGCAATGATAAGATGGATTTTTGGCAGCTGTGAAAGATTATGAAGAGTAAGAACAATCTTAGCTGGAATCAGAAGAAAAAGAAACATCTGTACCTTGAGAAACACTCAGCTGGTTTTCATTACACACCAAGCCTATATTTATTACAAGGACTAGCCAAGAGACAGAAATTGATAGGTCTCTGCACTCAGAGCAAGGAGGCTAGTGTTGGCTTGATAAATTCTTCCTTTCTTCTCGGTTGTATGAGTACAAGTGACCAGGGCTGTTCAAAACTACTGGGAGTCTGTTTTGCAGACTATCTTCTGAGAGTGTTCTTCATGTTTTTCTCCCAGTGTTGCTTCCTCATCTTTAGCTGTGTTTCCTTTCTAAAAGTGGAAAGTGAAGGAGGTGGAGCACAATGAAGGGAAAAAATTACTTGCTGCTTTTTACTGCAATTTTGCTACGTCAGACATCAAATACATTAAGAATTTCTCTAAAGTCTTTACCACTAGAAATTTTTTACCTAAGCATGTATAAATGATAAGAAACATCTCAGGCCACAGGGAAAAGCAATTAAAATTCAGAGTTTGAAAACTCATTCATTAAAAGTAGAAAACAGAAAAATTCTGTTTAAAAAAGCCTTTGGTAAAAAAAAAAAAAAGAGAAAAATGNTTCAAAAAGGATGGTAGTCGGAAGAGTTTTAGAGGCTTCTGCTGTACTTGTTTGGTCTCTTACAGCTGTTCCTGGGGAGGTTCGTTCCCTTGAGATTATGGGAGACGTTATAGTAGTATTTCTACACACCTCTGCAATAACCTGTGAAGAAAACATGGCATGCAACACACCCACTACTGGTTCAGCCCTCTCTTTCAACTGTCTGCTGTGGGTTTTGATCTCTGTGCTCTAGTATGGTGGAATTTAAACTGATTAAAGTCAATATTGCTGTCATTTTTGGAGGTGCCAGAATTAAACTCAAAACTTCAGTGGAGATTTAACACCAGCACGCTCTTCAAATGCCAGGTGATGTTGGGATAGATATGGAACCTTATTTGTGGGAAATGATGCAGTGCATGTAAGCAAAATGTGAGTTAGTGGCAGGCTGGGAAAGAATTTTCTCTTCTACAACTGCAGTTCGGTTTGTCTCTCCTCTCTAGGTGTATTTAAATATAGGGAGCATTAATTTCTGAGCTGAATTAATTCTGCTTCTATCTCCTTAATGCCATGACCTGCTATCAAAGTTGAAAAAATTTAGCCTTGCACTCATATACAAGAATTTAAACGGAAAATTTTATTTGATTAATGGATCCATGTTAAAAACACTGCAAATTACCGAACCTGTTCACAAAGTTTTTTGCATAGCATGAGCACTGTGTGCAGTAAAAGGTGACTTCAAATACGTGGTGTTCAAATCATTGTGACAGTTTTCCTTTCCAATTTTTTTTTGACATTTCCACAAGAACTGGTTTCTATAAATGATAAACATTTTAAACACAGATCTTTAAAAGTGCCCAATTCCTATTAAGATGTCTTACTCCCTCTGATCTGTCTTTGAGGACCTGGACCTTTGGCTCCTGAGATTTTCTGGCGGCAGTCTCATCAGACTTTTCAGACAGAGATATACCGAGGAAGTTGCATCTACTGCAACTGGAGCTACTTCAAAGAAGTAGCTGTACAAGAGATGACTGCTGGTGTTGTGCTTAAAATCTCTAAAACGAAGGAAATTCTTCACAGAATTCAAAGGTATGTGTTTTTTTTAAATGGGACACCATTTTGCTCTTTTGCACCTTTCTAAATTGTACTTGGAATTTGAAGGGAGTACTTCTGTTTTCCTGTCTATGAAAACAGTCAGTGTATTTTTAGAATACAAGATAAAAACTTTTAATGGGGTTTTTAAAGAAGTATTTCCCCCTGGACCAGCTGTGGAGTAGAAGTGTTGCATTGCAATTGGATTCCATTCATGGAATAGTCTATTGGTAAAAGGAATCTTTCTTTTTATGGCAAAGTGTCTCTCCATTCTATAAATTCTGCTGGACGACTTTGTTTAGTTGTTGTTTGTATATCACAATATAAGACATGGTGTAGTGTGAAGTTGTAGCACAAGAAGAAACATCACCCAGGAAATGTACTTCTTACTAAATGTTGTAACATTAGATTATAGGTGGGATTTTTAAAGTCTGTATTTGGGTGTATCTTATGCTACAAGTAGAAAGCTGTGGTATTGCTTTAGTTTGAGGTGCATTTTGCGTATTTTTAATTCCCTGAACTGTGTTATTTTAAGGTATTTAACAAAGTTTATTCTTGAAGGCAAGAGACAAGTACCTTTTTAGAGGCTGTATTTTCTTAACTAAGAAAAAAAATTAAAAAGGGATGAACTGCCATTGGAGGTTCCTCATTCTAACCTGCCTTCCTTCCAACCTTTCCCCCAAAAATCTAGACCTTGAGGAAGCTAGAAAAAGAAACTCATCCTTAAACCCAAAGGTAAGGGGCCTAATTTCTATGCTTTCTCATATGTACTAGAATGAATGGTGCAAATCAAAATTGCTCTCGGCTATTTGCATGAAGCATTTCTTATCTCTGAATAAATCTTGATGAAAATTTTATATATGCCAAAGAATCCCTAGGGGCCTAAGGGTCTAATTTTCAACCTGATTGGAATTTTTGGAATTGTCAGGGTATGAGATCAGACATAATGAAAGCCGCGGAGTGGTCCATTATTTGTTAGTTTTGGCTGTTAGTGATGAAAATTTCTCTGAGTAGGTCTGTGAATTGAGGAACAAGACTAAACATTTCTGTACCACAATCATTTCAGCATTTCCTTCCTTCCTTCCTTCCTTCCTTCCTTCCTTCCTTCCTTCCTTCCTTCCTTCCTTCCTTCCTTCCTTCCTTCCTTCCATCCATCCATCCATCCATCCATCCATCCATCTCTAGAGACATTAAATTAAAAAAAAACCAGGGAACTTTCCAAGGAACTTAAGCAGTGGGATTCAACAAAAGAGACATTTCACTCAATGAAAGCAGGAGGTTTTTAAAATAAGACTTTCCATTCAGCAACAGCAGTGTAATTGTAGACTTGATCTAAAAAAGAAAAAAGAAATCAATTGAGTAGCTTCAGAAATGGTTGCAAACAGCTTTTGGAAAGGGGAGATGGTGTCATTTGGCAGGGACAAGGTTGTTAATGAGAGTATTTCTACAATACTGTATAGACTTTCCTACTTTTGTTTCTCTTTCCTATTCCTCTTTCAAGTTTTACTACGGTTCATACTTGGGCCATAACACTTGCAAGAAGAGCACTGCTTTACTTGAGCTTGAAGCTTTTATTTAACAACTGAAACTTAAAAATGGAAGCAAAAGGTGTCAGGAAAGGTAAGGAGTCATGAAAGCCAGGATAAATGAGCTCTCAGTAATCCTGTCTGTGTATTATGTCAGTTTGGATATTTAGGTTTGTCACTACTAGGGCCAGTGCTATAATTTTTGAAGCCCTGTGCATTGTTCTAAAGGAGTTATGTCTACCCCATAGTGCCAAAACTGCTTTCCTTAATTTTATTCATCTCTTGTTCATTAATAGCAAGCCCTGCAGAGACCAAGTCTGTAGATTCACATCCTGGACCCAGGTAATGATTAGACCACCCCCAATTTTTCATGGCATCCTTCACAATCGTCTAAATTCCTATGGAGAAAACCTGAGTAAGGGACTTGTCATGAGTTTGCACAGAGTCCCTGACCCAAGTAATCATTGATGACTGGCTGAACGTGACATGTTTACTCCCAAAGCCTTGTCCCACCACAGGAATTCAGGAAACAAGATGAGAGGTGTTGTACTTTATATGATACAGTGCTGCATTCTGACCAGCCCACTAACCCTGCTAGCTGGTGTAGTACTGTCTTCCTGCTCTCTCCTTATATATTCTTGGTCCACATTATAATTTCAATTTCTGTTTCATTGGCACGGTTCTCACAGCACTATGAGCATCCATCTACTTGGCTTCAGCAATTCACCTAAGGTACAACCATAACAGTGCTGTAAGTTAGTCCACTCAAAGCACAGTGCAGCTTAGGTGGGAGTCGTGTGTGTTTACTGATGTTGTTTGCTAGCATAAAGCATGGTCAAGGAAAGCTGCAAATCTCACTTGCAAGGCTCTATTATATATGAGTATGTGGTAACCATAAGGAATTACTGTGTCACAGTAGTTCAGAAACAGTGACAGAAACTGTGATATTACTTGCGGAAACATGATTGTCATTACTAGTTACGAGAATAAGGGAATTTGTAAAGAAGTGTCTAGATCATTCTCCTTATATATCTAATCTACAATGTTTGTAACTGCAGTTTAAGCTTACATATTTTCACTATATAGCTTGCTGCTTATTGCAAATATTAGATACTAACAGAAGAGCTTTGTAAATGTTAGAGTTTCAATCCATATTTGCAGCCTTCTCAACTAGAAACAAGGATATTTTACCTTATGTATGATTTCCAAGTTTTCTTGCCCATCGAATAAGTTCTTTGTACTTGGGCTTTTAGTCCATGCACTTTATGTAACAGAAGCCTACTATTTAATGTTAAATAACATAAATCACCATTCACTTTGTAAAGGGGTTACATTATAAACCAGCTGTTCAACAGTAAAATGAGCTTTAGTTGAATTTATAAAGTGGGAAGTTTTTTTCTAAAAGTTGTGGTTGGTCAAAGGGGAGCTGATTGTTTGAAGAACTGGTTATCAACCAGCAATGGTTTTGATAAGCTTTATTTAAACAGCAGAAGAAAGGGTATGCAGAATGGAAATAAAGCAAACCTAGATTAGATTGCTAGTTTAGTTATCTTCCCAAATAAAAATACAGAACACAGAAGTATAGTTAAGAAATATCACAGAAAGAAATGCAAGAAACAAACAAGGCATTAATTAATGATGGAGAGTCAAATGCTCACAGATAATAAATATCTAGTTTAGGAAACAGAAACCCACATAGATTTCTGATAACTAATGCTTTTGTAATATCTGCAAAAATGTCCATCTGGCAAAGTTATCTAAAGGCAATGTAGTAATGGAGCTAGGTTTTGAGTATAGCTTGAATATGCTAAATAAAAACATGTCATCTTCTTATGAGGCTCGAGACGCTTTCAAAATTGAAATGACAGACAGTGAGTGTGTCAGGAAAATGAGGACAGCCAGAAAGAAATCACATCTTCAGTTGTATAAGTAGATGTGGCTCCCTGATGCTTCAGCAGATCTGCTTTCGTTCATACTTGCTGAAAATCTGACCACTGGCACTTTTAAACTTCCTTGCAGAGAGTTATTTGAGTAGAAAACAAATGAATGTGAAGTTATGTTAATGAATGTGGAGTGTTTGAATAGATTAAGGAATAAAATTGTATTGCTAAGAAATCTCACACATAATGCAGGGTTTGAGCCGCACTGTTGTGACAGTGCTGCACATCAAGGATGATTCCCACAGCCTCAGTGGAACTGAGTTACCTCAGGGTAAAAGAAAAAAGAGATACTGATACATTATGGATTGGAATTTTACTAAGCTATGTAAACAACACTAGCCCACTGGGCCATGATATACTCTTTGCTTTGGTTCCTACATTCTTTCTTCTTAAATAGAATAAAAATATCCTTCCTCGAGTTGGGTAAATAATTGCTTTGTGAAAACTGAGATCCTTATGGTTGTCTTCATCACATCATTGCTGTCAAGAGCATTTCTGAGGATTAAAAACTTGTAAGCAGCTTTCAAAAATAAATACAAATAGTGATTTAGATCAGTGGCAATCAAGTAAAACTTTGAAGTAATATCTTTGAACATACACTAATGATTAGAATACATGTGAGATGAAGGAAAAAAAAAAGAACTTCCAATTTAAAAAAAAAAGCAAATGTAATGTATGGAGTGGTCTATATGCAATACCTACAATTTTCTAAGAAATTTGTTTTGATAGCAGTGAAAAGTGAAAATAGATTATTGTATAATGAGTGCTGAGTAGTGACAAAATTAATCAAAGATGTTATATACATATTTACTTTTACAAAAGGATTATTTTTATTAATAGGTCTGTACTCCAATTATTGTGCTTTGATGAATTGCTATAGAGAGCACTATAGAGACAGTGCTGCCGGTGTGACTGAATACAGACATTTTTTTTTTTTTAAAAAAGCATAGTATGGACTTAACTGGAAACTAAATCTGTCTTTTGCCTACTTTGGGGAAATAATAGTGCAATTACCTGAGCTTTGCAGCTGGCAGGCATTTCCAATGTAAATTTGAAGAGCTCTTATAGTGCTTAATGATGATTTTGTGCTCTGATCAATTATTTTCAGGAAATAGACGTGCTGTAGTTGGCAGCCTAAAAAGGGAGTTAATTAGGAAGATCTTTGTGGGACATCAAGCCTCCTTGGTGGGCAAAGTTAATGTAATGGCATATTTTCTTTGAAGAACATCATTACAAATTTTGATTTCACCTTATGCTGATTTTCACATGAGAAAAAAAAATGAAGGAAAGTGTTTGAAAAACAATAAATTACACGTAACTACATTTCTAACCTGAAAAATGTCTAATGATTCTGTTATGTGAGGAGCAGGCAGAGTCCTATCTAATCCATGGTAGTCTACACATAATGCTGGACATGGTAATTAGATTAAAAAAGCAAGATCAAATACTGAGTGGAGCATTTTCAGTGGATTTTAATTTTGTTATACTTTATTGACTTCTAGAGTTTGTCCCATGCAATTCTTCACTGAATGCAGTGTTTTACAAGGAAGTTTGATTTGTCTCAGTATAAAAAAGCCACTGTTTAAATTGTTCAGTAATCTGTCTTTGACCATTTTATAGCTGTGGATGATTAATTGTGACATCTGTGTTGAAATGAGAAAAAATAGAAAAATAGTGCCAAGATGCAGCCCGTATTCAGCTTAAACAAGTTACATTGAAAAATAAATAGGATTTACTATTAAAAGGCTGATGTGGGTTTAATTTGCAGATTTCATGAGGAATAAGTATTTGCACAACTCTTTTTTTGCTTTTATAGTGAAGTTTCAAATTGGCAGTATTCCAAGCCACTTTCCATAGTATATGAAGCCGATTGCACTGCTAAAGAACTTACTCTAATTCGTGGAATAGAGAAGCAATAAAATCTCCACCTAAAAATGAGAAAGGGACTGGGGGAAGACACTTGAAGTTTAATTAAAATAACAAGTTATATTTTAATGAAAAGATGCCCATTATTTGGAAGACCACAAGGAAATGTTGGATTACTTTCTTTTAATTTATTCTGAGAAGCAAAATCAAAAATTGCAGAGGGGAATATCAGAGTTAGACAAAGAAATCAGCTAAATAATCTGGATAGTAACTGCTTATTCAGTTAAATTCCTAACTCGATTAAATTAATGAAGCGACACTGAGTAGAAAAAAATTTAATCACTTAACCATAATTCTACAAATGCATATGCCTCACTGAGATTATGAGAAAGCCACACATGAGTATTTATCCCAGTAGATGTGAGAGTTGGTTCTTGTGGGCAGCTAGGTAAACACACTAGTAGTAGAGAAACTAAGAAATTTTGCCTATCATGTCACAATGCAGTTCTAACACAGTGTGGGGAAATCTAACGTGGGATTACTTTTAAAGAAAGGTTTTATGTTTTGAAAAGTGGCTTGGATCTTACTGCACGGCAGAGAATGCCTTAATTATTTCTTTCCCTGTTGAACGACAGAGTTAGCGGCTGAAGAGAGAGCAAAAGATGGCTGGGTATTCATAAGCCCACTTCACTTATTTACCAGACAAAACAACTGGCTGAGATTTCCCCGAACATTAATTAAAAGGTAGTTGTGACAAAGGACTTGGAGGTCTGTAAGGAGGTGCTTGGTGCACAGGGTGTCATTGCAGGGGAGAGCTTTTAGTGTAATGATCAGCCAGAGCAGGGGCCTGAGAGTGTGCTCTACAGAGGCCACACAACTTGAGAGCTGTATCACTCCATCCAGTCAGTGGGATGCTGTATAATTAAGCATATATCCCTGCAGTTTCTTTTATTTGTGCTTGAACTACGTGAAAATACCTCAATCCACTTGTAAAACCCCTGAATCTTTCCCTTAAGGTTCAGACGCCTAAAAAACTGTCAAAAGTTAGAATTCTGTCAAACATAATTTTATGTATTTGTTTAATTTTCAAAGAGTGGAGTCTCCACTCATCCTTATTTTTTACTAAGCAAAGAAGGGTTCGCATCTGTGAGAAAATGCATTGAACAGGGAACATAGCTCTGCAGCCTGGTGGTTGTGTTGTCTATTTGAGCATGGGAAAGTTATACACTGTTCTTGTTTGTAGCATGTTTCTGACTTTAGCATCCAGCTGGTTTGAGATAGGATGTAAAAATAGACTTCGAGTTGATGCAGGGTCTTCTCCACCCCAATTGCATGCTTTTCTTTTCTGAGTGGTTTACCACAACAGAGTAAATCACCACAAAAGCACCCAGAGATACCCCTTGACACCGTTCAACCTAGGTCTCCATTCTCTTTATCCTAAGACTCTAATAGCTTTGAAACTGTGAGCTGAGACATCACCTTTTCAGGCCGTTGTATAAAGCTTGCGGTTTAGCAGCATCAGCAAGATATTTTATTTGTGGATGGTTATATCCTGTCCTTATACTATGAAAAATGTCTTTTGAGTGTCTATTGTATATCTAGTGGGTAAGGGTCAGCTCACAAGGGTTAGGCAGTTGTCAAGACTTTACAAACATGGTGAGTGGTGACTTTAGACATTTTCGGTGCTTGATGGCAGCCAAATGTGTATAGTTTTATTTTGTTTTGTTTTTTAATCTCAGTGTTTGTATGCAGCTGGCTCAATTCTGCTTTACTTACTCAGTTATTTTGCTGAGTAGAGCTAGAAATTTTTCAGTCCCTCTTCCCATGAAAGAGGGGGAGGAGCAAGGAATTGGTATCTCCTACTCGCTATAATTGAAGACAATTGAACTGCAGGAAAGCAATCTCTTTGGAAAACCCTTCTTTTAGAATTCTAAGTTATTTTAGGTATTATATCACTTGCAGTTTGGATGCGAGGACAAAAGCATTGTTTAAGAAATTTACTGGAAACATTACAAAGACATAGTTATCCAAAATTCATAAAATTGTTTTTAGAAGTTTTGGGGAAAAAGAACAACATTTTTGTTTTCATCTTTTTTTCTTCTTCCTTCCCCTCCTTTACTGGAAAGTAAGATGTGAGAAAATAAATGCATTCCCTTTCAAACTTCAAAAATAATTTAAATGGCTTAAAATTCAAGAAATGCCTTTATGATTTTCAAATTTCAACAGCTTTTTTTCTGAAAAAGGATGCTGGCTTGAAATTTTTTGTATAACTTTCCTTCTTAATGTAATGAAGTGATCTTTCCCCAAAGCAGACAACTGACACTGAAATATTTTTTTACGAGAAGCTACATCCTAAAGCAAGACAGAAGTATTTGCATCCTAAAAAAGCCTTGGAATTGTATTTCAAATGGTCATATATATGTATTTATTTTTCAAAGCAACACCATAATCTCCTGTGCAGCACTCTGTATAACATCATTTGGTTTGTAACTGTCAAAGACTGAAAGAGGAGAACATTATTTTCTTGGTAAACCATTGTGACCATAGAAAAGTCCAGTGGCTTATGGAGTAACAACAAATTGCCAAGAAGGGCAATGCGATGCCTTATTATATCAGCTGAAGATCAAGTGTGTAGTAATCTAAAAATAATCGGTTAATCCATAAACTGAATAACGTTATTGGCAATGTATTGAGGAGCCAGAATAAACACTTACATCCTAAATTTTAGTTTACTGATTCAACTGCCAAAGTCAGACTTGAAATTCTGTGTCCATTCCTGCCTCTTGCTTTCATAAAGCATAAATAGCCTGCAGAGAAATATGTTGTGATATGCATACTTACACTTTCCTAATATAATTAATCCCATTTCATGAGGTCTAGACATTAATCATAGTAGGAATCATATCCCGCAGCTGTAGCATAACTTCAGGAACAGTTGTTGGTACTCCTGTATCAAATAAGGATGAGTCAAAATAAGAATAAAGCAGTTGTCAAAATGGTTTGGTTTTTTTTTCCTGACTGGAAGGCTGTTATGAGTTGGAAAGATTTAAAAACTAAAAAGAAAGAAAGAAAAGGACAGTACTTTTGCAGTGGGCAAATACTGAGAGCTAGGGGGGAAAAAAAGTCTTAAGTTACCATGCTATTGAAGTCTCTGTCTTCATCTCAGAAACTGCCTCAGTTTGGCAGTTTCAAGAGCATTTTAAAGTGGTAAAAGATTCTCAGAGAAAAATTTTCTTTTATAANGAACAACATTTTTGTTTTCATCTTTTTTTCTTCTTCCTTCCCCTCCTTTACTGGAAAGTAAGATGTGAGAAAATAAATGCATTCCCTTTCAAACTTCAAAAATAATTTAAATGGCTTAAAATTCAAGAAATGCCTTTATGATTTTCAAATTTCAACAGCTTTTTTTCTGAAAAAGGATCCTGACTTGAATTTTTTTGTATAACTTTCCTTCTTAATGTAATGAAGTGATCTTTCCCCAAAGCAGACAACTGACACTGAAATATTTTTTTACGAGAAGCTACATCCTAAAGCAAGACAGAAGTATTTGCATCCTAAAAAAGCCTTGGAATTGTATTTCAAATGGTCATATATATGTATTTATTTTTCAAAGCAACACCATAATCTCCTGTGCAGCACTCTGTATAACATCATTTGGTTTGTAACTGTCAAAGACTGAAAGAGGAGAACATTATTTTCTTGGTGAACTATTGTGACCAAAGAAAAGTCCAGTGGCTTATGGAGTAACAACAAATTGCCAAGAAGGGCAATACGATGCCTTATTATATCAGCTGAAGATCAAGTGTGTAGTAATCTAAAAATTATCGGTTAATCCATAAACTGAATAACATTATTGGCAATGTATTGAGGAGCCAGAATAAACACTTACATCCTAAATTTTAGTTTACTGATTCAATTGCCAAAGTCAGACTTGAAATTCTGTGTCCATTCCTGCCTCTTGCTTTCATAAAGCATAAATAGCCTACAGAGAAATATGTTCTGATATGCATACTTACCCTTTTGTAATATAATTAATCCCATTTCATGAGGTCTAGACATTAATCATAGTAGGAATCATATCCCGCAGCTGTAGCATAACTTCAGGAACAGTTGTTGGTACTCCTGTATCAAATAAGGATGAGTCAAAATAAGAATAAAGCAGTTGTCAAAATGGTTTGGTTTTTTTTTCCTGACTGGAAGGCTGTTATGAGTTGGAAAGATTTAAAAACTAAAAAGAAAGAAAGAAAAGGACAGTACTTTTGCAGTGGGCAAATACTGAGAGCTAGGGGGGAAAAAAAGTCTTAAGTTACCATGCTATTGAAGTCTCTGTCTTCATCTCAGAAACTGCCTCAGTTTGGCAGTTTCAAGAGCATTTTAAAGTGGTAAAAGATTCTCAGAGAAAAATTTTCTTTTATAAGTAGGTAAAAATTGGTGTGTAGGTAAAGGAATAAATTCAGATTAGTGTCCCCTGCCTTTTTTTCTTTCTCCTTCCTGAAGATTGAGCTCAGTGGCTATTTGGCTCATGGGCTGATCAGTGTAAATTCTGTATTAGCAAGCCGACTAGTATAAATTAACACTGGTCTAGTTTTTAATTAATAAAGAGAACAATCTGCGGGTATGGAAAGTATAAAATTAGAAAATGTGGGGGAAACTGGAAGTACTGTGGAGAAATGAACTGAGCGAGAAGATGGGGTCAAGTGTTGAAGACTATTATTCACAAAAACCCAGTAAATTAGGGCTCATTTTAGAATTACTTTCTTTATTATGGAAATGTGAACTTTTGACATTTTATGTGAAATTCCAATATTTATAGACAGTTACTTATGTAAATAAACTCAGTCACACATACCTATGTTTTTAATATAGTTAGGAATTACTCTACCACACAGGTTATTATGTACATGACAATAACTAGATTTTCCATTCTGGAGTTTCCTCTGAGATGCCTACCTGATCCCAGAAAGGAGAGCAAACTATTAAACTAGAAAAATAAAGATCAGTGTTATTTTTGCCACATGTTGCATGCTGCTCTATGAGCACAAGATCTTCTTCCTTCTTAATGTTCTACTGTGCCTGTTGGCGCTTGCTGCTGCCTTTTCCTGTCCTTTCCATGCCTCTCCTCCCTCTTTCTGTGCTTCTGGCTTCCTCATGCAATCACAGCCCTGTATCTCTGTGCTTAACTGATTTATAGATCTTTAAGTGTCAGATGTGAAGGTCTAAAGGAAGAGCATGTGGGAGACGGGGTGGTGGGATGGAGAAGAGCGTCCTACGGAGAGGCCTGAGAGGGAGGGAATCGACCATAGCTCTTGCCTACTGTCTGGAGCCATATCCTTTATGCATTAAGTTTTACCTTATCTGATGGTTATCTGAATACTATTTCTTCAGGGGGTGCTGGTTTATCTGAGGGTGGATGGTATGCAGAAAACTGGGTAATTCATCTTTTATCAGTTACAACCTGTCCAAATGCTTATTGCAGAAGATCAGACTAGGAGATAATCATAGTTTAGGTCCTTCCAGTGTTAAAATCTGTTATACGTTGGGTTCAGTGCCTTTTTAGCTTGAAGATGATAGTTTATAACATTTAGAAACTCTCTTATGTTTTGCCATTGGCTGCCTGTGCCCTTTAGCATATGTCAAGCATATGGTGAGTTTCCAGTTCTTGAAATTGTGGCAGCAAGGTGTTATATTCCTATTACTTAGTTGTTTAAAACTCCCAGTTTTGCCATGAGACCACTGTATATGGGTCTTTTTGTACTTTTTTTACTTATTAAGAAAAAGAAATATTTTCTTGTTGCTTTGTTGATGTATTCATTTTGTTTCTGCAGCAGCAGCAATAGGTCTGGTAACGATAAGACAGTTGAAAGCAGAAAATGTCAATTTCTACTCGAAGAAAGGACAAATCCCTCACATTTATTAATAATTTGATATAACAAGGTTTGTAAAATTCTTACTTTACTCATGCAGTTATTGTAAGGTAAATATTTAATATTATTTTCTCTTTCACACATTATACTGTACAAGAACTCTATTTCTAAATGTTTCCGCTAACCTTGGGTGACATGCTTTGGGTGACTGTTGGAGGAATGTCAAACCTGACTGTGAGACTGTGCTTTATCATTTATTTGGAACTGTAAATTTTCAGCTCTGAGAGCAGTCTCTGCAAGCCCCAAGGCAGGCACTCAGCAACAAGGCACTGAAAGTTAAGAGATGGAGACAAAAAAAGAAAAAATGAAAACCTCGATTTGACTTAGTTCCAGAGTGATCAAACAAACAGTGACCCTCTTGTCTTTTTAATATGTATAACTTATCCATCAATTCCCCTAACTTAGCTATTCCTCATTGTTTTTCTCTTTATGTTCTACGGCTGCAAAGATGTTTCTGACCTGCTTATTTATTCCTTATGTTCTTTATGAATTCTGTCTGTTGTCAAAAATTGCCCTTAAAAGAAAGCAATCAAATGAGAGTATTTTCACATCTCTCTTAAGGACACTGCTTGTGTTCTGATTTTAAAAAGATTAGACTTTATTCTATGAGGGGGTTTTTAAAACTGTAGTTTACAGAAAGCTTTATTATGAGGACTAGGTAGGAGAAAAAGGAAGGAAAAAGAAAAATAAACCAAGGGAAGGTGAGGAGGTCTTTGAATGCAATAAATAAAATGAGAGCGTGCCAACCCTTCTCTAATAATTGCAGAAGAAGGAGGAAGAGAGATGCTAAAAACATACTTCTCAGGTCTGACCAAAATAATATTTAAAAAAATCCAGACCAGAGAAATTGCCAGTTCCCTTCAGTTTAAAGATTCTTGTCTATAAATGGAACTAACACCTTTAATTATATCAAGACATTAAAGTCAAGAATAAGCTTTTGTCACACATCTTCTGATAAAAGATTGAATAGAAATAAAAGATCAAAGAGATGTTAATTAGACTGAGAAATGTGTCCTGTGCAGAGAAATACAGGAAGATTTTTCTAGAAACCCACATAAATGAATAAGTGTGAATAACTGGTTGTGTTTTATTGTCCTGTAGTTCAAGAGGGCTCTATGATGAGTTGTACTGGTTGTGCTTGGTTTGAAGCACTGAGATACTAGACTGGAATGCTGTTTTAATTTTAATACTGATTTTGCTGTGAGAAAATGCATCCTATCAGCTCTTCTTCCAAATTAAAGCAGCAATTACTTTTTAAAGTAGTGGAAATCCTAATAAACAGGGCTAACACTGGTAGAAAACTATGACTTTTCTTTGGAAGATATTAAGGATTTACCTTCCAGTAATTTTTATCACACTGCACTTTTAAATTCAAATGATCTGCATTGCTATGAGCCTCAAATATATTGTCTGAGAGGGAAGGAATAGTATAAGTTTCTCTCAGTAACTTTTCATGTATGATAAAACTTTGCATTAATATTGAGCCCCTTACATCTAGAAGTAAGAATTGAAAACTTCATTGACTTTGTACTTTGCAATCAATGCATGAGGCATTTAAAAATGAAAGCGTTTGAATGTCAATGGAGTGAAATAGGAATCTATAGCAACTCCAAGAGCTAGTGCCTTGCTCAGGTAGGTAGAGTGTAATGTATGGGATGTGGGTTTGCGTGTTTTAGCCAAATGTACCCCCAGAAAAGGAGAATTTCTATGACCCACTCTGGTGGCTAACAGTTTTTAAAGTAATTGCAGCCTGTTGTTCTGGAGGCACAAGAGAGGGATTTTACCAACTCCAGTGGAATCATTCCAGATGTGGTGGAAATGAAATCACGTTCTGGGCCTCCTTTTATAGCTCTGGTGAGATACAAGATCACAAAACTTACACAAGAGACTGTGCCAGCTGCTTTTTTTTTTTTTTTTTAATGAGAAGTTCTGTACTTGGAGTTGACCAATACCAGCCAATAGACCTTTATCAGTTTCAGGGAAACCTGTTCTTCCCTACTAACTTCCAGTGACACCCTCTCACTTCATGGTTCACAACAGGAGATGCCTTTCCATGTGTACAGTGGGTGACCCAGCTTGCTCAGAAGTCAAGTGTGATCATTTTTTCTATACACACAGCAATGCAGCTTCCTTGTGCAAGAGGCACCAAGACAGAAAGAAAGGAAAAATACTACTTTTTTATGAAGGAACCAAGAATGACTTGATTGATTCACTTGTGGATCAGCAATGGCTGTTTTCTTTCCCAACGTTGCACTATTTCTGTGCTTTATATTGTCTGTGGAGTTCTATATGTAGTATTCTTTTTATGAGTGGCAGAACATACTTAACATTCATTTTACCCATTTTTAGCCTAAAATGGCATTTTAAAGGTATGTAATAAAACTGATGTGGGCTGGAGCTCTAGTTTATGGGAAAAGGAATTACTCCATGGGATAGAGGAAGGTGAAAACTTAAGGGATTTAAGTTCTAAAGTATGGAGCAAGGACATTATTGTTCACTTCAACCCAGAAAACACTAGGGTTTTTTTTATGAACTGAAAGCTACAGTCCATGTATATTTTATTTTAGCCAAAGAAAATGCTTTTAAGAAAAGCGCAATGCCTCTATTTATCCACTGTGAGAGCTTTTTTGTAGATTGTAAGGGCCTGATTCTGTCACGTAGCTATGCTGGAAGGGTAGGGAACACAATCAATGGGACCACTCATGGGATAAGTTACTCATGGCACAAAGACAGACTTGGGCTCTGAGGTATGTTGCCACCAATAGCAGCCGTCATGGCACGCTTCCAGGAATAATAGTGGCAGACATTTAAATAAGTGTAAATGGAAAATTGTCCTCTGTTTTTATGATTTCTGTCCCTCAGATGTCTGCATTTAATAATCACATTCTAGTATTCTCATTATTGCTCATGAAAATACTACAACTTTCTGGTCTACTGAGAATGCAAGCAGGGCAATTACTTAGATAAAGACATCTTGACATTTTGCTGGGACAAACTGCCTTTTGACAGAACACAAAATGCAGGAAGCCCTCACTTCTCACACATCCAAGAAAAATGTGAGATTTCACCAATTTAAAAAAGAAGTAAAAATACTTTTTTTTTCCCCTTCAGCCCAGCTGTAATTGACCCCAAATGTTCCTGCCAGTGTCTGCCTTCCAGTTGTTTACTGTATCTCTACTATGCAAATTGAAAACTACATTTCAAACTGTGTTTTAGTATGAGGAAAGCTGTTTCAAAAAGGGCTTTGTTATATATTCTTACAGGCTAATGCTGCATGTCATTTTGACTTGCAAGATATAGTTGCAAAACAAAACACATTGTCAAAGTCAAGTGAAAAAGACTATTTTTAATAAATTATACTTTACTAGAGCTCTTAACAGTACTGATTACAAGAAAGAGTAAACCGCAATGCAAAACCTTATAAATACATAATCCTGCTTTAAAAATACATTTGTTCCTGGTAATTAAGAGCTTGACCTCTGCAATGAAACCATGGGGAAAGTACCTCTGTGAAAATTTAAGAACCTTGACATTTTTCTAGTGTATAACCACATAATCTCCCAGAAGCACTGAACAAGCATACCAATGTCTGATGGCATATATCATAGTAATGCAGTTCAACACAGCTTGTCTAGACCTTTGAAAATAAATAAATAAATCAGTTAAAGATGAACAATTTCAGTTACATCTTTTTCCTTTGTTTTGTTCATTAAAATTCTTTTTAAAGGTTGAGGCAGTATATACATATATTTGTAAGGAAGTATTTCTCAAGCCTGAAAAACTTCTTAATTCAGTATAAAAATGAGGTAATTTTCTCACACAGAGATTTGGTATGTTATCTACTATGTAAATCACTGAAAATGTGTTCTCTTGTCTACACTTACTGATGTCTCGTTTTGGATATTTTTCTTTTTTTAAGTTTGTCTCTGTGTGGAAAAAAGATACAATACTGAGAACTTAACACAAAAGAAACAAAGATTTTTTTTTATTTGTTACTGTGTATGTAGCTGGAATTAAAGATATGATAGCTGAGTTGCTTCTGAGATTCTTGTGGCAGCTTCTTAGACAGAACTATACTTGTCCATACCTTCATTTCAAATAATTCATCCTTAGTTGTGTCTACACTGTCGGACTGAGTACTTAAGACTACAGATGGGAAACAAAGCAATGTTAGCTTTCTTCCTTCTTCTCATCTATTGTTTGCAGGCAAAGCCAAACAGGCCTGAAGGCTGTAATATAGCCTTGGAGCTCTTTGGAAATTTGTGAGATCGGAACTTTTGGTACCCTTTATGTGCAGATTAAACAGATAAGGCATAGCCTTCACTTCAAGTTTTCCTTAGGGGATATGAGCACATCCTTTGTAATAGATTCTTGCTTTTTGTTGTCTGAAAATGTTTTGCACCATCAGAGGTTCTCAGAAACATGGTACTTTCATTGTGTACTAAAGTACTGCGATTGACAGAAAACAGCTGGAAGATGTTTGGAATAATACAGACTTCCATGATCTAGATTTTCCTAAATTTGTTTAGCCCCCATGCAGAATTCTTTGCCAGAGACAGCTCCTCTACTAATTGCCAAGACTCCTCATACCAGGTTTAGGAAATATTTTGGAGGATATGCCCAGAAAAAGAGCATGAGGCACATGTGTCAAATCCAGTCTTACCTGAAGGATCATTAAAGCAAAGAAAGTGCCCCAGTATTATTCCTGACTACCTGCTGCACTGAGCACTGCTTAGTAGATGAAAGCATGTAGTCTTTCATTTTTAAGTGAAATTCTCTTTTCTCCAATGGGACAAGTCTCTGGATTCTTTTTCTCCCCATTGGTTTGATTGAAAAAGACACCTGACATACTGCAGGAATTTTAGAGTTACTGGATTAGTGGTTAGACTTTGTGTTGGTTAATTTTCTGCTTGACTGAATCCATTATTGAACAACATACATCCCAGATTTTATTCATGCACTAAGATAATATAGAAAGTTGGTTTCCACAGGGAACTCCATAGTCTCTACAGTAGTTGTGGATGATGTGACCTAGTTATTGAATATTAATGTCATTACTGAACCAGGTTGACTTTGGTTTCTAGACTAATTCCTAATTAAACTAATTAAGATTACTTTCTCTTGTCACAATCTAGCTAGTGAGGAGCAAAAATACACAAAAGACATTAAAAGAAGTTTTCAGCATAGACTTTGAATTCACCATATTCCTTAGTTTGAATTCACCATATTCCTTAGTTTACTGTGTGCAGTTCTGGGCCCCTCAGCACAAGAAGGATGTTGAGGCTCTGGAGTGTGTCCAGAGAAGAGTGACAAGGCTGGTGAAGGGGCTGGAGAACAGGCCTGATGAGGAAGGACTGAGAGAGCTGAGGTTGTTTAGCCTGGAGAAGAGGAGGCTGAGAGGAGACCTCATTGCTCTCTACAACTACCTGAAGGGAGGTTGTAGAGAGGAAGGAGCTGGGCTCTTCTCCCAAGTGACAGGGGACAGGACGAGGGGGAATGGCCTCAAGNAAGCACAGGACAGCTTTCTACTTTGGTGTGGAAACCTCCTGGCTAAGCATATGCCTGCTACATGAAATATTTCTTCTACTGTGACATTGAAGTCTAGAGTGATGTTAGGACAGGAAGAATGCATGGACTGTTATTGTCTAATCAGATGGCTAAGTATATATTTTATTTATTTATTTCATTTTTATGTTGAAGCCTTGAAATTTCATTTACTTTTTCAACCACACACATTACAAATGTGTGGTATTTTCACGTATTACTTTACCTTTCCTTAGAAATCTTAATCCTTCTCTTTCCCAACACCTTTTGGCAAAACCACAAGAGCAGTCCTTTAAAAAGGCTTTGTGAAACCACAAAATCTGCTCTTTCTTTCATAGTCACTATCTCAGGTATGGCAAGCTGAGGAGGAATACGAAACAGAAACCTTGAAGTCCTCAGGCACTTTTGCCTTGAAAAACAGAAAAAGAAAGTTACTATAAGTTGCTTTTGTTTGGTTGCACCTCTTACCTGTGCTGGGGATCTAATTGTAGCTTTAATGTGCCTGAATTGTTACAACTCAGGGTTGACGAAGCAATTAATTGTGTGAATGGCTCTTTACATTTAAGTTCTTTTATCCTCTGTGGCCATACTGTGGATCCAAAAGATAATTCAACACACCAAAACTGTTAGATGTTGTAATAAAAGATTTCAGAGAGGGGTCAGATTTCTTTAAAACAAATATTGGTCATTACTTTCAGTCAACAGTTGTATTCTAATTGCTTTTTTTAGTTTTGAATCCCCAAAGCAATAATAATTTTCACAATGAATAAAGAAGACCTGCAGCACTATCATCTTGCCTACGTAGTTTGCCGAAGGAAAACCCGGGCTTTGGTTGAATTATTATTTAGTAAAAAATAAGGAACTAACAATTAACTCTTTTATTCCAAGGAATTAGTTCACAGGCATTTCTGTAGTCACTGAAAAATTACTAGTGGTCACATTTGAAACTAAGCTATGAAAGTAAAAGATTTGATAGTCCATTGAAACATCTAACTATAATGCAATTGACATATTATACTCTAATATGTGTATGAATTGGTTGGCTCCATCAAGACTATTATAATAACATCTTTCAACAGTTCCTTGCTTACGCAGTTGTGATTTCCATAAGCTGATCTCGAAGAGTTAGACACCCGTTTTATATAGAAAATTAGCCTCTGAAAATACTAGCTCTAAATGACAAATTAACATAAGTACAGGATCTATAATAATCTAAAGACCCCTGATTTTCAGGTTATCTGTTTAGTCATTGCTGTAATGAATCATAGGATATTTTAAAATTTCTGTCTCGCATTCCTGTTTCATAACATTCAAATTCTTACTGTAACACTTATGAAACTGCAGTGCAGATGAAATCAAATTCTAGAATGAATTCTGATCAGAATAAGGAGTTTTGTAGAAATAAAAGTGGTAGAAGAAGGTATTGATTTTAATATTTTCAAGGCAAGAATATTTTAATAATTTGCTGTTTTGTTGATTTTTTCAATGCTATAAAAATTTTCTTGTGATAAATGTTTAATTTTGTTTTATTTTATATTTAGTTTTAGGAATAAACCATTATGTAATCTTTTATTTGAATAAGTTAATTTGAATAATTTTTTTTCTTATGACATAAACTCATAATTTATGTTCTATGAAGGTTTTTTTAAATTTTGTTAAATTTCTGTGCAATATTAGAGCTAGTTTGAGCATGAAACTCTCCTTAAGTCTGTGTCTTTTAAAGTGCTAGACATCCTGAATTTATTCAGATATTCGGTGGAGTTTTTTGTATCTTCCAAGTATGAGTTTTCATGGATTAGAGAATAATATTTCAGTTTGGACTCCTTAACCCTGTTTGGATTTCAAAACTTACATTTATGTTCTGATCTTTAGTTTTATATTTTCTGGAAGACAGGTTAAAAATATTGCACGCTATCTTTCTGTCATAAATATTAAGATACACTCTCTACCCTCATCCAGTGAAGCTACTTACAGCAGAGTGATCATCAGGAGTTANCTATAAAAATTTTCTTATGATAAATGATTAATTTTGTTTGATTTTACATTTAGTTTGAGGAATAAACCATTATGTAATCTTTTATTTGAATAAGTTAATTCGAATAATTTTTTTTCTTATGACATAAACTCATAATTTATGTTCTATGAAGGTTTTTTTAAATTTTGTTAAATTTCTGTGCAATATTAGAGCTAGTTTGAGCATGAAACCGTCCTTAAGTCTGTGTCTTTTACACTGTTAGAAATCCTGAATTTATTCAGATATTCGGTGGAGTTTTTTTATCTTCCAAGTATGAGTTTTCATGGATTAGAGAATAATATTTCAGTTTGGACTCCTTAACCTTGTTTGGATTTCAAAACTTACATTTATATTCTGATCTTTAGTTTTATATTTTCTGGAAGACAGGTTAAAAATATTGCACGCTATCTTTCTGTCATAAATATTAAGATACGCTCTCTACCCTCATCCAGTGAAGCTACTTACAGCAGAGTGATCATCAGGAGTTGGCAATGACCTGCCTAAAATGTTAATATAAATATTGAGTTCAGTTATGTAACTCTCCTGTAGTTAGTGTGTTTGTATTCCTTCAAGAAGTGTTTCTAAATTCATTACTCAGAAAAAAAAAAAAAATTATACTNTCCTTAACCCTGTTTGGATTTCAAAACTTACATTTATGTTCTGATCTTTAGTTTTATATTTTCTGGAAGACAGGTTAAAAAATATTGCACGCTATCTTTCTGTCATAAATATTAAGATACACTCTCTACCCTCATCCAGTGAAGCTACTTACAGCAGAGTGATCATCAGGAGTTAACAATGACCTGTCTAAAATGGTAATATAAATATTGACTTCAGTTATGTAACTCTCCCATAGTTAGTTTCTAAATTAATCACTCGGAAAAAAAAAAGAAATATACTGACTTCTTTTTCCCCACACAGCGCATAAAGTCGTCTTTATCAGGTTTCCTCAAAAAAACTACCCATTTTTCAAATTTTCCAGTGAGCCCTTTCGTGGTTTCTTTCTTAACAGCTCTCTGCCCTCTTGGACAAAATGAGCTTCTCAAATGATTAAGACTTTGCTAAACCATCTCATCACCCTTTTCCCATTTCTTTTGCCATGATAATTGTTAAAAAATTAGTAAGTAGCAATAGTTTTATGGCTGTAATTACTGTCTACCAGGCTGTTCATAATAATTTTGTTGTTTTTTATTGCTCCTTCCTTGTGCTTGTTGAAGCCACCTTTTTTCCTGCTGTAAGTTCACTTCCTGGTAGATAATGGGAGATTTCCTGGTACTCACTCAGGAAGCCAGAATTTTCTGTTTGTTTCTAGTTTCTATGAAGATAGTAAATATTTTTTAGGGATTTTTGAGGTACAGATTTAGGATTAATTTCTTAGAACTTTTCCTCTTGGGTATTTCAGTTGATGGCAGCATATCAACTTGGAAGATACTGAGTATGTATTTTAAGTGCACTGCTGGATTAGAAGCCTCAGTCAACTACTGGAAGTGCATTACGTGGATTTTGTTAGATGAGGAGAACATATAAAGCTGCAAATGTTTTAGGTTGAAAATTATGTAAGTGTGTTAACGAGTCTAGTTTGATTCTATTTTTTTTCTGTTATAATATTGTTAGGGGTTGGAAAGAGGGGAAAATAGTCATATTTATGATCTGGACACTAATGTTTTTTAAATACAGCATCTGAACCCTCCAAACACCAGGCTGATTTTATTAGACTGTAGCAGGATGTAAAAACCAGCACATTAAACTATTCTAGTTTCTGGTGGAAAAAATTATATTTTGAGGATATGCAGCCAGCGTTTTATTCTGGTTTGCATTATACTATTTTAACAAAAGCAAAAGCGTATCATTAGATCCAGGTAGTACTTTCTCAGTTAATCTGTAGGCAGAGCTTTGTCTTGTTAACTCCCTACCCATAGCAAATTCAGAGCAGCATTTCATTATTTTGTAAGTATGCACTGTCATAGTCTTCCTGCTGCAGAGAGATTCTTCTGAATAGACAGCATGTAAAAATCACAAAGTGCCTTTTATTCTGTTCAAAGTTGCACAGACCAAAAAAAGAGACTAAGAGAGTTCAAGAATCAAGCGATATTTCAGCATATTTATTCACATTGTTCACTATATGATTTTTTTTGCCAGTTTTCTTTTCTTTTTAGGTGTTCAAGTGATCAAATTCAACTAATCTATTAATTTATTCAAGTATAAATTAAGTGTTGGTGTTGGTACCAACTTGTCAGAGTTGGTATTCCCAAATATCAGTAGTAATCCTACAAGGATTTTATGGCCAATTAGTGAAAGCATTTAAATTCTACTAAGGGTATAGGATTAGACAGAAATAAGAAGTACAAAAATACAGTGAGTAGGACTACTTAAGTGGCAATTCTAGGAGAAATAAAATCTGAGGCTCACATCCTAAACACTAAGAAGTTGATTGCGCAAAAACTGGATGGAAATAAATCTGCAAGGAAAATTCAGAATAGCAAACTGGCAAGTTAGGAGAATAAATGTGTGGGTTTCAGTTTCCCACAGTCAGGTCACTGCTAAGAGGCAGCTTCTGGTCCATGGAGCCTGCAGGATGTTTCCACTTAATTTAGAAGATGAAGCACGATGCTGGACAGCACTTACTCATTTTTTGTTGTAGAGAAACCTGAGGTATACTGATGTAGCTGCACATAATGAAGGGTGATCCAAAAGCCTTTATTTTGAAAAGAATTTTTCTCTGGAATTGGTGCAATCCATCTAAAAATAACCATCATAGCTCCCCTTGTTCATCATGTGTTTATGACAGTCTCTTTAAGAAGCGACATCCATTTGCACAGTGTTTTTGCAGGTTAGGGTCATTAAGTATTTTCAAGACAGGTTTGGGGGGTTGGAGGTGAAAGGAGGCAAAGCAGTGGTTTTCCTGGTTACTCATTTTACAGATTGAACTCATAATGAATGTGTATTTTCATGCTTTATGGCTTACACATTAGTAAGGGTTGTAGGGATTCAATAAAAGGAACTCAGTTAATAAGTGTGCAATCCTGGCATTGGTTCTGACTGACAAATGACACTGCTGAGGCTGAAATTAATGGTAGGTAAGAGGAATTAATACACTATTGCTTTTTGCTCCTTTTCTAATAGAAAGGAAAAGGATTTTCTTTCAGTTTTCCTTCCTGACACCTCTGATAATGAGAAAAATAATGGTGTAATTGTAAATTTGAAGCTTTCTTTTCATAAAAGGTCATTTGTCTTGAATGAAAAATTTTACCTGTTTCTGCTTTACACCTAAAATCCTGATCTAGCTTGTCCCATGCTTCCTTTGGAAAAGATGTAACGTACTTCTCAGAGAAAACCGAAACGCCACATCTCAGATCATTTAAAAATGTTCCAGAGACGGATCAACACTTGGTAAGTTTAATCAAAATGTTTATTAGACAATAATAACAACTTTATTCAGATGCAAATTTCTTTAACTGTGTTAACAATTAGGGGGAAAGAATTAAAAGTATAGAGATCTGTTCATGATTATATTAAAAGTCAGTTTCAATGAAAGCCTCTCTGAATGCATATTCAGCTGAACCTGTTCGGCTAATAATGCTACAGAAAACCTCAGGGAAATAGACAAGTCTGTATAGCTGGCTATCTCTAGTGTGCATGTCAAATCATCCAAAGATGTTTCTTTGGGGAAATCAGTTACTGGGGCAAATGAAATTGAAATATTGTAAAGTGTGTGGATTGGCCACAAGCACTTTTTGAGCAGGATAATCCAGGGATGATATGTATGTTCAGTGAGATATGTTAAGGTTCTGGGCAGGGAAAATGCGAATGTTTTGTGTTAAAAAAATTGGTTAGGGCTTGCAGCTGGGATTTGGCAATGCTGTCTTACACCTCTGTGAGAAAAAAAGTCTAGGTGTCTGAGTGAATAGGTTCATACGTAAAATAGGAACTCATTTAAGCTTCTACCAAAATGGACCTTTTTCTAATCTTATTGCTGTATAAAACTGTTCTTCTTTATTCTTTTCAGGGATCTGTTCTTTCTGTTTCTGAAAAAAGGTCAGAAATGTAAATGCTACTGTAGCACAGAAAGGAAAAATTTTGGAGCCCCTGAACCCGGCTAAGCCTGACCCCAGCTCTGGGATTGCCCTCTAGGAGCCTTCCTCACACTCCTCCTCCTCTGGCCACAGCCCCAGGATGCAACCCTAAGCCAGGGAACTAGGGTGCTGCTGTCCTGTCACCAGCCAGGGTCCCCATGCGCTCCTCCATCCCTCTCTGCATGTCTTCATTGCCCTTTGAACACATTCATCCGCCTCCATGCATCTTCACTCAGCTTCATCCCCATGCTTGTATATTTCTCCTTGTGCTCTCCTTTGTCTCCTTGTGCTCACCTTCTCCCCCTTCCTCACACCCCAACCCCTCCAAACACCTTTATCCACCTTCATCCACCTTCTCATCCCCATCCTCACACCCTCATCCCCCTCTAAACACCTTCATCCATCTCCAAACACCCTCATCCCCCTCCAAACATGTTCATCAACCTCCTCATTCCCTTTCAACCTCAGGCCCTCCCTGCCCCACCAGATTCCCTGTTTCTCCTGGACCCCAACTTCACCCCATCATCCCCAGGATGGGGATCTCAGCTCACATGACTGTACTTTCCCAAGGTACTGAGGGACATGGTTTAGAGATTGGTGGGAATGGTTGGACTCGATGATCTGGTGGGTCTCTTCCAACCTGGAGATTCTGTGATTCTATGATTCTAACACACAGATGCACAGACAAAGGACATAGTGGAAAGCTTGCAAGGAAGGTCACTTTTGTGTTGGGTTTTGCATTCTTAGGATGATTATATACTTTGGACAAGGTTAACATAAGCGTCCAGTCATTCGAGTTGTTATTTAAGCTGTAACTCTGACCATTTGTGGTTTTTTCATCAGCAGCTCAGTTCTTCTTGAGGTTTCCAACCCTATTAATTACAGCCAGACATTTGTTTTTTTGCGTAGTACTCGATACAATGAGATATAATCCCCATCTGGGCACTTGTGAAGAGTAATTGCACATTTGCAAGATACCACAAGATTTATAGTAGTATTTCCTAATATCTTACAATACAAATAACTCCATCTTAACTTGAAAGGTAAATTGGCACAATCGCAGGATATGGCAGAGTTTTGCAGAATATTTTATGTGATCTTCCATGAAAACTACAAAATTATTGCCTGTCACTTTTGTGTGTTTATTACTGATTATTCTGCAAGGCTGTATTTCAAATCTACTGCTCGTGAACATGAGCAAATTCAGACTAAACAGGATACAGTTAGAGATGAAATATTGTGTTTGCTGAGATATCAGCATTGAGACCTCAGCAATTTTTTAAATGGGAGAATTGAGTTATGGGTGCCAAGGGCTGAGAAGTCAGAAGTAAATATAGTAATACAACCTACAAGAGGAAAAATGGTCATGCTGAATATAATAATCCTTCAGAATTTGAAAATTCTGCATCTTTCTGAAAACATGAGAAGGCTTTTGCTCTCAATTCCTGTATATGACTTTCCCAGAAGCTGAGGCTTCATGCAGATTACAGGAAACAAATCTGTTCATGAATGTTTTTCACTCTGTTACAGCAGACTGCTACCATCTGCTACCCAAGTCTTTTAGCAACCTGTGCTTATATAGTCTCCAACACATTCTCCCATCATCACCACAGCCACTACCTTGCATCCACTGGGTTCAAAAGAACCTGTCAACCATTTCATACCTCCTAAAACTCATTAGCAGCGAGAGAATTGCTTTCATTGAAATTTAAACCCTGTGGGGTACCTGGTGAGCCCAGAAAACTGATGCAACAGCACTGAAGAAACACCACAAATACCACTGGGGTCTGCCAGTGGTCTGCTGATATTAGCAAAGTTAAGAAGTGTATATATATATTGCTCTGAATTACTAGGATACCAGCACCTGTTTGGTTACCAACAGTGCTCCATAGCCAAAAAACTCCACAGCTCATGCAGGAGAGGTCTATACCATTTTATCAGCAATTAGTCTGCATCTTTGTTTTTCATAGAATCATAGAACAATCAGGTTGGAAGAGACCAACCTGATCATTGAGTCCAACCATTCCTATCAAACACTAAACTGTGNATGGCAAAATAAAACTTCAGCAAAACCTAGAGCGTGAAAAAGATTAGTCACATCACACACCTCATCCTCTTCTGTGTGTGAGCCACAACTCTTCTTCCAGCACCTCTTGCTGCCTGGATGGGTGCGCACATCAAGTATGCAGCCCACACACCTGAGCCGTGGCTTTAAGAGGATCTGCTGCTCTTTTCCCACCACTGCCACTCAGAGATGCCACTGTACTCCAGAGGAATTTTGAAGTATTCACAGCTTACTTATTCTACCAGATGACTTCTTTTCCTTAATGAGAAAACTCATGGAGTCTGTGACGTGACTGTAAATAACTGCACTTAAAATGAAATCAAATCCCATATCTTGGGACAAGTATGCCAGCTTCCAGGAGAAGATGGAGTCTTTTCATGGCAGACTTATCGTTGGTTTCCTAAATGAACCAAGATAAACAGACTGAACGCTTTCATGTGGTTGTTGTGATTAAAGCAAGGTCCTCGCGTTGGCAGCCTATCGTGGGGGGGTTCAAAGTGGAAATGGGAACTGGCTTTTTTCTTTCTTTCACAGAATCCCACTGCTATTTGTTCATAGTCTATCTCAGTGACTGGCATACGCTGGAACACATGATGTCTGTGGGCTTGGAAATCTCATGGCTGTAATCAGGAACGTAGTGGTCCTTATGGCAGGCATCAAATGGGTTACTGCCAGGTCTTTGAACTATAAAAATAAATAGAGAATAGAACTATATTGTATTGGCGAAGCCTGAGGCCCAGTCATCTGTCTTGGAGCATGCTCTGGTGAGAGTGTTTAACTTGGATTTTGTCCATCACATGTGGTAGCTGCAAGAGTGGAAGAACAGAACAATGTTAGTCGGTACATTTAATAGCGTGTTGGCTTAGCGGTCCTCAGGAAACTGTTGCTCCCATTTTCTCTCCTAGGATTCTGAGCTCTACCCTCTCTGCAGAGCTTCTGTGTAAGTGGATGCATATCTTATATAGTGCAGTTTTCTCCATTGCCCTACATGGAACCCATTCGTGCACGTGCCTCCCCAAAGAAAGAACTCCCCACACACATTTGTAGCACATGCTCATGGCTAGAATAGGACTTGTGCATTTTCATTAGCAATTTTGACCACTTTGACTTATGGGATGCTCTGGGTGAACTGCTCTGCCCCAAGAACTTGGGAGGCAGAGGAGAGGAGCATCACATTTGTTGGTTTTGGCTGAACCACACTGTTTTTCTCTGCCTGTTGTGGGCAGACTGTGGAACAAACTACAGCCTCATCTTTCCTTGTTCACTTATGGTTTTGCATCAAAAGCGAATGTCCTGCCAGCCCCTCAGTGTACCATATATCTCCTGACCTGATTGCTGAAACCATGTGTTGTGTGCAGGGTGTATTCTTGGAAAGGTGCACCACAGTTTTCGTATGATATGAGCTACAGAGCACTAAGCATGTTTTTGTGGCTGAGTTAATTTGTTATGGATTATCAGACAGGGTTTCTGGAGAAAGAAAATTTTCCAATGAAGCAATATTACAACTTTTATGTACAACTTAGTTATTTTTCCAGTAAAAGTTTTTGACTTTTATGAAGCATTATTTATTTGAAATGATGTTGGTGAAAGAAGGGAGAAGAGAACTTAAGAAAGGATGAATTCCCCAGTACAGTCCATTTATTTTGTGTCACTTTGGGAATGCAAAGCAGCCATGAACTCAGTTCATTACTGTTCCGAGTTATCTGAATGGCACAAATCACTGGAAATGCTGCTTTACAATATGAATTACTGCAAAGTAATTCAGAGTAATTATGTTCAAATTTGAGGTACATTTCCAGCATTTTTTAAAATTATCAGGCTAAATTCTGAAAGGGAATGATATATTGGAGTGAGGATTTTGTGAGTTCTCAGGCATTTTATCAAATTAAATATGTTTTATTTAGCTTTAAAGCAGTGACTTTTGGTTTATCATAAAAATTCAGTTGTTGAGAACTTGCTGGCTCTGCTGCAGGCCAGAAGCAATGTAGGAAATGCACCGCGTGGTATGTGAATATGATACAAAGCTTTTCTTTTTGCCCAGTCTGCAGTGGTGGCCAAGCCAGTTGTCAGCTATGGAATAAGAGCAGAAATGGTATCTGCTGCTGCTGCAAGGGTCTTCCCCAGCTGAAGAAGGACACAGCAGCATGCACATGCTTTCAGAATGGTAATTAAGAAATACAGAGGAGGATACTGTAGGCTTTGTTGAAACAAATTAGGGAGGAGAGGGATAGTGTATGATGATGCTTGCTCAGCATATTGTCTGACCAGACTGAACAATAAGCAATCCATGGTGCAGTAAAATCATTTAACTAACTTAGTAAAATGGGGCTTATTTTTTTCTGGTGAATGCCAGAAATTCTACTATTCCACTTATTATTTGTGTCAGAGAGCTTTAAATAGCATTTGTAACTCAGTCTTTACTTAGCTTCATGACATTAGAAAGAGATTCTTTTAATCTAACAGAGCTGATGCTTTCTATTTTACATTTGCAATAACAGTTTACTGAGCTAGGTTTTTGCATTTAACTTAAAGACCTGTTGACAATTTCTGATTAAATTAGCATTTCCCTAAATACTCATCTGAATGGAGGAGGTAACTCACCCTTGTTTATGGTCCAGAATCTTATTATCCTGCTCTGTATTTTTTGTCTGCTATGGTTCCCTTCTAAGATACAATGGCAATAGAAATGCATGGAGGAAAAAAACAAACATAAGAAAAGCTGTCTCTCTGTGATTTCTCTCCCAGCTGAAACCATGGAATACTAAAACTATCACATGGGTGAGGTGGTGGTGGAAAGCCTGACTCCTAAAACAAATTGCTGTATATGACTGCACAGAGTAACTTTTGGGACTTCATCTGCTATGCAATTAGAATCTTCAGTTATTCAGCCTTTGTATGTATATAATAATTACATAAAGACTATGGGTTGGAAGGCAGAATACTCCTCTGAACCGCTGTTACTGACAGTAGATATTCTTTTTTCTCATTTTTTTTCATATATAGTAGCAACAAATGACATCTCATTTGAATACATGCGGTGAATGAATGGAATGCTTGACATGAGCCTTCAATATCAGACTCATAAACTGATTTTGAATGACAGAGCACTTTAAATGCTTCCTCAAGGTGGTAGACTGTAATTTTCAATGATATCTAAATGATGGAACTTGGTCTCTTCAGTATCAGGCTGGTGGCTTGCTGCTGAAATTCTCTGACATTCTTCCTTCTTTTTTTCTGAGATGAATCACAAGTGCTGCCTCAGAGCATTCTGGTGGAAAGGACTTTGGTTTTGGAAAGACCTTGTAGCAGAAAGACCCCAGGGCTGTCAATGTTTCTAATTTTTAAAAAAATAGTTTCCAAAAAAGCTTTTTTTTCCCCCCTCAAATTCTTTTGAATAATTCAGTTTCTTTAAAATTATAAAATAACGTTTCTGAACTGAAATTTTTAACTCCTTCTAAAGTTCATACTCTTTAGATGCACTGTCCACTGCCATTGTTTTGATGTGCATGCTATGTTTTTTTAAAAACCTTTTACACTCAAGACCTTAAAACAGTGAGGGGTTTTGGTAATATTCATACCAATGTTTTTGTCATGTATCTAACTGTTTACAGTAGGATAAGCCTTGTCTTTTTTCAGGTGCTCTATAAGCTCCTGTATATTAATTTTTCTGGTCATTCTACTATGTCAGTTAGTTCACAGATTTCTTCTGTACTTAAGGTTTCCAAATAAGTGCTTGAATTGATTAATTACACTCAGCTTCGCAGAAAGAGTATATCTAGAGTAGTCGTTGTACCTAACTGGAAGAAGCTTAAATCACCTTTGCAAGTTGAGTGTACAGTATCACCATGTAGCATCTTTGGAAAATGCAAGTAGACTGCATAAGTTTGAAAATCCTGTTTTTAATCCAGATAAGAAAGGATGAGATTCCATTATTTCATTTTAAACAGCACTGTTGTATGTTAAGCATAAGATGATCTGATTTGCCTGATGTTTTACATTTAATTCCCATCAATGCAATAGATAATGAAGAAAAAAAGATTGAGCTAAAATGATAACATCCACCCTACTCTTGCTCCAGGGTTAAGGACTTTTTAGAGTAAATTTGAAGAGAAAATGCAATTAAATCCTTCAAATCTTACTTTTTTTTTTTCATCAAACTTGAAATATAGATATATGATTTGCTTCAATACTAATCATAAATCTATCCCTTCCGGACTCTGCCTATATTTTCTTAGGAATACATGTACAATATAACTAGATAACCCAGAATATGGAACTCATAGGAGATTTGTTAGTTCAAAGACCAGTACAGAACCACCATGCACACTTTGTTGTTTCATGTTTTTAAATTTTATGCAATGGAAATTAATAACTGAGCATAAATTAAGTTACTAATAAATCTTCAAAGCATCTTCACTCCTCTGATTTTAATTATCTAATTGATAATTGTGCAGATCAAAGATTCCCCTGGTACTGATCTGCTTTCAACAAATTAATGCTAGAGCTGGATAAACATTGGTGTATAGAAAAACTAAAGAGTTGTTTAAAAATGGATGCAGAAAAGATTTACATTACATTTTGAAGCTTTTTCCTAAATCATGTTTTTAACAGTGTAGTGATTATTTTTTTTTTAATTAAACATAACCTATTCTGCTAGATGACTGCCAATTTTTTTATTCTTAAAGATCAGATAGTTTGGGTGAGAAATTATATATATCATCACCTCAGGCTGGGATTAGGAAATGTCCTTCACATAAAATGCATCTATGAAAATTTACTAGGGCATTAAAACTCCACTCATTTAAAAAGGAGATACAGGTAGTGAGGTTAAAAAATTGTTTGTTAGAGTTAGGAAGAACAAAACCCCAAAGAATTTTACCTATTAGGCTTTAGAGATTTGCACGTGTTGAGACTCAAAATGTTGTGTTGCTAACAACCCTTTTTAATAGCACATACTAGAAATAAACCGTGCTGTGGTTTAAACATTTAACTTAAAGTACTGTAGAAGATAACACATATGGGTATTTTCATGTTTGGAAACATCGGCTTCCTCTGCAAAAAAACGTTTATGCTGCTCAAGCATCTCTATGTCCAGGGAAGGCTGCAAACACTATGTTCAGATGAGGTCAAGGCTCCTTCCTGCCCCCCCTGGTGGGCACTAAGCTGCTTTTGCTTTTTTAGACCATGCAGGCCACCTTCTTCAGAAGCAGTAGCCAGTTGGGTTGTAGTGCTGAGGACCCTGCTGCGGAAGCTACATGTTCTATTCTTTCATCAAATAGGGCAAAACATTGCCCTTTTCATGATATAAAGCCAAATGTGGTCTTTCACCTTTTCTTATATCTCCTTTTAACCAGTTATTTATCTTCCCCTTGCACAAGGGCTGCCTTTTGGTGCAGGTACCCACAAGCCTGTAATGGCTCCAACCAGTCCAATATTGTATCTGTATTTCTCTGTTTCAGAGCGGATTAAAAAAAAAAAATTCTGTTAATTTCACAAATTAGGGAATACACATTTTGGAAATAACATCCCAGTCTGTTCAGGATGCCACTTGTTTTGTTTATTTATTTATTTATNATGAAAGTGGAAAGAAGCCCTTGCTGAAGAATGGTGCAGTGCTGGGAGCGACTGTGATGGGCATGGGAAGATTCCCACACCAGGGGTCAAGGGAGAAAGGCCACTCCTCTTAAGATGTTAAACAGTCTGGGAAGTCTAAAGGTTGCTGAACGAAAAACAATACTGGAGTAAAGTCCTTTCTATATACAAAGATGATTAATAAAGCCAGATAAGGTTTGTATCTTATAGTTTTTTTCACCTCAGTTTTCACTATTGTTTAAAAGATTTCATAGTCATAGACTTACCCATCCCCAAATTACAGAACCTAGCTGTTGGCATTCACAGCTTTTACTATTTTTGGGGTGCTTTGAGATTTATATGGGGGTCTGGGAGAAGCCATTAGTTAGTGCCCATTGTGGCATACTGTCTTGCAGCCAAAAAAAAAAAAAAAAGTAATGTTGGCTGGGAACTGGGAGAAGTAATAATGTCACGTTGAACACATAAACCACTAGAGCTCAGTTTGCTTAGGCTTGTTAAGGGTGTATCTAAAGGGAGGGGAAAGAAATATAAGAGATAGGAAAGAGAATGATGTGAGTTGCTAGAGCAGAAAGCAGACTTGAAACATGAAAGAGTGAAACACCATGCCAAAGTAATTAGATGATATAAGCATAAGGCAGGAAAGTTAGCCAGCACTTATCTTAATTTATAAATAATGCTTCTGGACACTTCATCTCATCCCTATTTAGAGATGAATATCCTGCTGTAAAACAGACCTGCTCTAAACATCAGAGTCTCACTTACCCTGGATTAACCCAGTGATTCTCTGTAGGGTATAATGAGGTCAGAGCAACGCGGTAAATCTCCCTGTTTTGAGTTCATTAGGTGTCGGTACTCTGGGGTTGCACTTTTTGATAAAGCTTGTGGAGCAAACAATAGGAAGACATGAATCCTGGTTCGTCCCTTCTCATGAAGGAGACTAATCCTACTGAAGTGAACTTGAAATCTGTTTTTACTCAACTGCAGCAGAATGGACCGTCCAAACATGAAATAGGAATATGAAAAATACGCCTCATTGAATCTGATGTTTTCAAGGATGACATGGGCTCTGGGTGCCTTAAAGCCAATTAAGAATAATGGGAATGGATCATCTCTGGTCTTTACAAAGCGTTGACAATGTCTGCTGCAGTGTTTAATTTGCCAGAAATCTCTTGTATTTAATGCAACCCTTCATCATGGTTCAGCACCTTACTTTGCACACAAAGTAGTTATTTTTCTCTGATGAATGAGTGCCACGGGCATGATTTAATCCAGAGATTCCCATATTGTGTTGAGATGAGTGCTTGCTGGGGACTTAGCCAGTTAATCTATGGACAAATTGTCCAGAGCAGCAGAGTGTAGAAGGGCAGTATTTCTAGGTTTAAGAAGTGATAGCCTTCAGATTTGTGAATATAGCTCCTTCTCCAAAGTACTTGTGATATGTCCCTGAAGGGAGGTTGTGGAGAGGAGGGAGCTGGCCTCTTCTCCCAAATGACAGGGGACAGGACAAGAGGGAATGGCCTCAAGTTCCACCAGGGGAGGTTCAAGCTCCTTTTTCATAATGAAAAAATTCTTCACAGAAAGGGTCATTGGGCACTGNATGGTTTAGAGATTGGTGGGAATGGTTGGACTTGATGATCCGATGGGTCTCTTCCAACCTGGTGATTCTATGATTCTATAATTCTATGTATACTAACATTTAACATATCTTCTTGAGCCAGACTTCCCAGGGCTTATGTCTGAGGTTAGTGTGCTAGTGCATAAAGCATCAAAATATCACAGTCATCCTCCCTGATGATTTGTCAATGATTCCTGGGAAGTTAGCAGTCTATGATGCTGTTTTTCTGTCTTATTGCCAGATAATAAGTTGTATAAAGGGCGTGTTAAAGGAATAACATTAAATCATACTTTTTGCTGCTTTCCCAAGATGATGATTACTTATACCTGCTGTAGAAATGACAGTAAAAGGCAAATGTGGGAGGAAGATGTCAGCTGTGGTAGCAGATAAAGAGCTTCAATAGTCTATATCACTGCAAGTAAAAGGGAATGTACAAAACTTTTTAAAATTTAATATACTTTTGAGTCTGAAGTGTGAAGCCTTTTTAACATTTTTTAATAAGGTAATCAGTGGTTAAATCAGAAATTTACAAAGTCCTTCAAACTGACTTCCATTTTACGAGCTTAAAAATGTGCATGTAATATTATCCTGTTTGACCCGTAATAGTATTTCTAGCTTCTATCAGAACAATAAGGAGACATGAAAACTATCTAAAAGGGAATTTTCTTTAATTTTTCCTTTGTCAGCAAATGCAGATCTAGCTCTCTTATGCTTGATGTTCCTCTAATTGTGCTAGGAAACAAACTTCTGTGTCTGTGTATTTCAGTTTTTAATATGGCTTTTCCCCCTCCAATCTAAGACTTCTGTATTCAGAATATACACAAAGTACTGAAGCTAGAAATTCACACAAATTCATTGACATTTATGTCTTACTTTTGATCTTCAAACTTGCTCCAAATTCTGTGAGGTGCTCAAGCTTCAAATAGAACATTTTTCCTAATGAACTGGATTTCACAGAAGATAGTAACTGGTTAGGTGAACAACATATTCTTGCCTACCTGCTTGCCTACTGAAACATGGTTTTAAATCACTAAAAAGGTTATCCCATGCATTACTTCTGCTAGCTAGAGAAGAATTATCATCTTCCAAAGTAAGGAGGAAAAAAAATGACAAAGAGTTGGAATCTTAGTTTAAAGCTATTTTTGAAGTAAATGTAAGATTTCTTTTGAAATCCAATCCAAAACCTGCCCTCTGGCCTCTTTCATCCCATCTGATCTTAGCCAAAGTATTCGCCTGCGTTGTAACAGCTGGAACTTTACGAAGTTGAAAGATACAGGAGTGTCTAAAAGGCCTTGAAATATAAGTTTTCTGAATCACTTTAAGAAGATGCTTACAGTGCTTTATCTTCCAATATAGATGCCCCAGTTGAGGTGGGAGGAGCGACGTATAAAGTCTGTGCAAACCTTGCCTGATATTATGTGGAAATGCAGGTGTGAGTCCTCAAACATTTTCTTGTAATGGGATTACCAGTGTAATGACCTATAGGTGCCAAAAAGGATTAAAACAATCAATGAAAAATATATGACAAAATATCAGCTCCTTACATTAGTCTTATTCAAACTTATTTTCAGGTCTTCTGTCAGCAATTAAGGATTTTCTGAAAATCTGACTGAGTTTTAATTTAAAGTACTATAGATGTACAAAATCATAATGAACTCTGTATATAACCAAATAATTAGAAGATTAAGCTGAGAGTCTCAGCAAAATTTCATTAAGAAAGATGAAGAGTTTTATTTTTAGAATGGCTGTGATCATATTACATGAATAAATATTTATCTTGATTTCAAGAGTGGAAGGAACTCAATATTGCATGTTTGAAAAATAATAGCATTTACTCGGGAAGCAAGGCAATAGCATGTGACTTTTTAAGCAGATACTACTAAATATTTAACTGCAAACGTTATCCTTCATTCTGCAAAGGATAAGGTAGAAGCTGTTGCTTTTTTACTTTGACCTCAAGATGTTACTTTATTTGTCATAATTTCACATGTAATTTAAGAACAACAGTAATTTTTAATGGTAAAAAAAGTAGAACTTATTCTATATCCTTTTTAAAAGGAAACATACAACTTGATTTGTGTACTTCAGGCCTTTTTTTCACTTATGTTTCTTCTCTGGCAACGCTCATTTTGGTTGCTTGGATGTCATGTGGTATTATGACCCTTTTATCCTTTATATGACTATCACCTGCAGGCAGTTGCATCTGAGCTCCTGATCCCTGACCACAGCTTCCCTTAAACCTCTGTGAAACATGAAAAAGATTTAAGAAAGGCCAAAGAAATGAATGATTTTTTTGTTGTTCTTAAAGGGTCTTAGTTGACTGTCCAGGTTATCACTGCATTCATAAATGAAAAATGTATTTATTGAGTTTTGTCTAGTCTCCTGGACTAGTGCTCCTTATAGAGTAATAAATGCCCGCTGGAACAGACCACCGAGGTAGGCTTTCAATTCGAGATCATTGATTTCAGCAACTCGCTCAGGTTCAATAATCTCACTTTAGCTGTAGTCATTTTCTTTCTTTTGTTATATCCAGCAGCACATATTGTACCCTTGTGCTTTTCAAGCTGAACTCAACGTGAACTCAGGGGTGATATCCTGCTTCTTCAGAGTGGAATTCTATTTGAAATATTGAAATTCTAGCAAATGCGAATTATTAACCACGTTAGGATTTTGAAAAACTAATGTTCAGTTTTTAAAATTTCCTGCATTCTTCAGTCATTAATGAAAAAGGATGTAATTGCTGTCAATGTCATAGTTTGTTATGACAATATAAAGTCAGGCGTTTTTGGCTGACCACCCATAAACTTTGTGCCACTAAGCAGGTTCAGGTTGAAGTAGTACCTTAACAATGCTTGTTTTACTAAAATTATTTGAGAACAGTGTAACCACAACAGTGTTTAATTATCTCATGCCAGATGTATCCAGTTCTGAGGTCAGAATTCTTGCTCCGTAGCTCAGCCTCAAGCGTGATTTGGCAGTGGTTCAGAGTGAACAGAGATGTCTCACCTCCCTCGGGCTATTCTCTAACATCTCTGCTCTGCTGTCTTCGTGGTCAAAGGATCAAAGTCCATACGAATGCAACTCTTAGTAACTCCAGGACATGGGCATGTATGTACGGTCCCATCTGTTACCAAAAACAACCCTGTAAGAAGAGTTTTGAAATGTAATGACTAACAAGTACAGGTAGTTTGGGATGACTGTTGAAAGTATTAGCTAGACCTGCCTGTCCTGCTCGTGAGTTGTGTCCTGCTGGTGAGTTATCTCCTTTTGAATTTCTCTATTCCTTCCATAATGTATGGTGTTGCTGTTTTAAGGTACACTATTGTCCAACTTACTTCAGCTTGAAATATTTGTCTTAAAATGCACTATGAACTGCAGCAGTTCACAATCTGCACATCTGGCAGCTTGGACACCTGTGTGGTAGGGTCAGGTGTTAGTCTGGTCCCAGATTGAGTGTGGTCCCACTGTTGCTGTCTTGCCTCCTCACCATCAAAGGCTACTTTAAGAATCAACATTTTCAGAACTCTGGATGTTCCAGCGATGGTTGCACTGAAGGGAAAATTTTATATTAACAAAAAATATATTTTAAAATACTAACCCGTTGTATTTCATATTGGAACATTCAGTGCTGGAGTAAAACTGAAAATGGATATATTATTCTTACCTTAATCCTTCCATATATTACAAGGATTCTATTGCTTTTTCCACTTGTTCTTGGATTGTATTTATAAAACTATCTTAGTGAGGTACCACAAGAAAACATTCTCCAGCTGACAATAATCTCTTTCTCGGTGTTGTTTGAGATTTTCTCTGATACGCCAAACTTTGTTAAGAATATAACTGGATAATACTAGTGACATTTAATTCTTCATTTGCTAAAAGAAATAGAAGAGGAAGGGGGCCAAATAATTTTTTATCTCATGTATTGAAAAAATATTTATGTTTAAATGAGGGGCTCTCTTGTGTGACTCTCTGCTTTGTGTTATCAAGAGCATTGAAGCATTTGTCTGTCTTTCCCTTTACAAATAATCCTTGCTTTCTTGTTTAGACCATTCTCTGAATCACTGATCTGAAATTCATCTTGGTTGATAATATTCCAGTTTTAATGCTATATGTCAAAGTAAGTGTCTTGGCTTGCATGTTAAAAACCCTTTAGCGAGTCCTTGGAAACCAGGTGTTTCAAGAAACCAAAACACTTTCACACTGAGAAGTTTTGTTTAGTTAATGACAATTCTTTCTTTGCTTCCTCCTCTGAACCTTCACCAGACACCAAATATAAATAAGGTTCTTAACTAGAGTTTATAATGTGGTGGTGACTGAAGATAAGAGCAGCAGCTTTGTGAGCCCATCCTGTGTGTGCCTGGTGGTCTGAGAACAATGTGAAGTGCGTGTTTAAATGGAAGAGACTTCATAAAACTTGAGTTACTTATTCTACAAAATGCAAAAAAAAATTTTCTCCTTCTGGTTTAATGGGATAGTATCATGACAATTTCTTTGGCATTGAACTTTTATTATACTTTACTTGTCTGGAGAAATACAAACACAGTCATTTTCACTGGTATTTTTCCTCTGTAAAGCGTGCTTACTACAATGCATGAAAACCTGTTTGCTGGTGTAATTACTACCATATTTTTAAGTAGTTTGATTCCAAATATAATGGATAAAACTGTCTTTTCTAACCTAAAATTTTATTTTAGTTTAATGCCAGCAATAAACATTTTTCACGAACTGCAGCCCACAGTAATTATTCCAGAAAACAAATACGCAACTAACCATGCTATACTGTAATTATCTATAGCCATTAAAGAGAATGAAATCAAAACTGGACTTCACTTTCTGTAACAGCCTCACTAAATTAATGTTGAACATTAAAAGTATTCTCAGGGCATAGACAGGACAGTGTTAATGCATCTGTGTAAGCAATACTGTACATCTATGTGTCTGGATATATGTTCATGAGTTGAAGATTGTTTATTGTCAAAGGCTGAGTAGCTAATAAATGCTGGCAATGTCTTGGATTCACTGGAATGCTGCACAGCTGCAGCATTAGTCAGACTTTCCCTTTTCTGAATTCTATAATCCCTTCAATATTGTATTAAATATGTTTTCAATATTTATCTGGATAAAAATGTGCTGAATATTGCAACTGTTTAATTCTGATGTTTGTCACGTAGGAAATCTGTATAAGGCAGAAGGTAACAATGTTTTTATTGCTAAAACCCAACGCAGCTTCTTCTTGCATCGTTTGCTCCTTTGGAGGCTTGTGCCTGGGCTATTTACAGCACTTGGTAAGCCTTGGTGATCATTCAGAGGTGAAGGCATGTTAGAATTTCTGAAGCCAAATTTCAGGTCTTAGTGCTTGGATGAACTCGTTGAACTGACTCATCAACTTACACAAGAATCAGAGTTCCTATAGATTTTGGTTTCAGTAGGATTTAATGGATGGATTTTGGATTTGTTATCCTTCATTGTCCAAATTCTTGACAAGCCAGGAGCTGGAATGTCATTAATATGTCACTATTTTATATTAGTTTTCCTAAATGATCAGCCGGTTTATTGTTAGTTGAGCTATTGTCTCTCTCCCAACTTTTTTTTTCAACAATTTTTATCTACGAACCAGATTATTTGGATAACAGTGATTGCAATTAATGATGTGGGAGCAGGGAAATATGCTCCCCTTATGTTGTGGGTTCAGAATTAAGACAGGGAATCCAAACACATGCAATTCAAGTTAAACACATGGTCTAATGAAGTTCTGGCGATACTGAAGCTCACCCTGTCCGTGTGTTTCCACCAGCAATTACTTTCCCAGCTGCTGCTGAAAAAAAGGAAACTACACCAAATCGAGTGGATTGTAGGCACCAATGATAACCCATTACTGCTTGCGATGATGGCTTTAGACGTTAGCCTGACTGGAAACAAGTGTACTTAAGACATTAGGAATACAGAAGGTTGTTAAAAAGTCATATTAAAATTCAAAGTATTTTTTGTACTTTTTTTGCCTGGCTGTATTAGTAATAGCTTGATCAGACTTAAGCAAAAAGCCTATTGAATCCATTGACTGTAGGTCACTGATTCAAGCAGATTAAACACAGCAGAAATATGCATTAAGTGAAGGATGAATTGCTGGTGTCTGTCTAACTACTCCCTGTGTTCACCTTGCAGTTAAAGGTAATTTCAGTCACTTACTGGCACTCACAGTGAGTGGGTCATGGAGACTGAGCCATGCATTCAGTCTGAAGCAGTCCCTTAGAGAAAAGGTGGCAGAGTGTTGGAAAAGCTTGAATAGAAGTTGCTCCCATTTAATGGAGATATAGAAAGCTTTAAGAACCAGAACTGTTGACACCTTCTGGGGCATAAAACCCCTACATTTGACTGAACCATTGTAAACATACATTGAAAATGAGAAGCCTAGCATTAAATTGAAATTACTACATGATAATCCGGAACATAAACTTGCACTGCTTTGTCACATTATCTGTTTATGATAAAGTCTTTTCATCTAGCCTCTTTCCACTGACTCATTGACAAAACATTTTAAGTAATTCAATTAAATGGAAAAAAATAGAATACTAGTTTCTTTGTTGAAGAAGAAACTTGCAAAAGGAATTGAAAGGACATAAACCAAAATGAAAAGGACGTAATCCGTAAACCAGATTTTGGCTACCTAGTATAGTGCACTGCACAAAGCAGTTTCTTAACCCTGTGCTACTTTACAAAACTTTGATAACCAGTGTATCTCGTCCATCTAGCCTGTGATGCAATGTGTCATATTTGATCTTAATATCTGAAAGAATGATTTATCTTGTAATAACAGTGCAGAAAGGAATGAAACCCATCCTATTACAAATGCGACATATTTTTTTTCCGAGAAAAATGACAGTGGAAGATGATTTTCTACTCTTGATAGTGTAAATGTATTTTATTATATTCTTATGGATTTGAAAGTCACAGCACCATCAATTTAACACTTTTCTTGTTTTGTGTTATATGGTTTGTTTATGTTTTCAAGATTGATGTCGAGAAGCACAAAGAAAAGTCCAGGGAATGGAGAATATTAAATGCTGCCAGATGAGAATTGCTCTCTGTGTTGGAAACTTATCTTCGCCGTAGCATGGGATGAATCTGATCAACTGGAAAGCTGAAAGATGTACTATAATTATAAAAGTAAGGTAGGTAGAAACATTGTGTGATATGGATGTTGCACACACACACTTTGCGGGCCACTGATGCTGTCATCAGAGTTAAAGCTTTGTGAGCAACTTTTACATCGCTGCCTCCTCTAGTAATGACACAGACCCAAATCCACATGGGCTATTTTGCTGCCATGTCACATTTATTTAATTGGTTTTCCACTGTCACACCACAGCTGCTTTTGATATTACCCAATCAACATTTTTCTCACTCAGCAAACATGTTTTGCATTATGTTTTCCTCAGATCAACATTCTTTTTTCTATCAGATGAAACTTTCAGCCCTTAGTCTAAAGTGCTGCAGGCTCCTTTGTCTCCGTTCTCTCTTTCTGGCTGTGTAATATTTTTCCAATCAAATGTTGCTTCCGGCCTTTATTCAGAAGCTACCACTTGCAAATTACTGTGAGATATGTGCAATGAAGTGTTATTACTAAATATTGTAGCTTTCTTAAGGCATCTGTTCTCTTCTACATGCAAAAAAAAAATTTAGTGTTAATATTAATACTTATCATTTGTTTATGGGCAAGGAGACACTGACCTCCACTGGGATTTACAGTCCCTGTTTCAAGCAGCCTGTTTTCCTTGGCACTGTTTGCTGGTTTTCTGTCTATGGTTGCTATTGTATGGCTCTGTCAGCACGTACTGGCTGCTTGTGAGTGTGGCAATAAACAGGAGATGGGCAGGGGGCTCGCTCACCTCCTCCCAGTGCTCAGCTCTCCCGCTGCCTGCAATGGCATTTGAGACCTCGTGCTTGCGCTGCCCTCAGGATATTCTATGGACTGCGGAAAGAGTGGGCTGCATTCACTGCATTCACCCCAGCAGCATGTCAAACATATTTGAGCAGATTGTATCACACAGCTTTGACCTTGGCTGAGGAGCCCACCAATTAATTAGTTATGGAAAAATGTGGTGCAAGAATTATATGGAGGGATTGTACGACACAGAAATGCTGTTATTCAAAGATAGGTATCTGCAAATTTTTTATTCAGTTTGGAGCCACTTTCACAGATATACTGTGAAAGTATAAAGCAGCTGGTCTGCACCTGGTTTGTATCTAAAAAGACCTTTGCTCTTGAATAAGTACACGGCTAAAAACAACACTGCAGGTCTAATCTACTTACACTCAGCTTCAATATTAGTGCCCTGGAACAAAGGATGAAGCAATTTTGTCAAGTTTTAATGCAGAATCATTTTATATTTACATTATTAGAAGTGGAGTTTAAGGCCAAGAATGTGTAGAGCCAGACACTGTTTGGGGGTTTGAAAATACAATTTCATGTTTATTTTTCTGTCTGGAAGGTGGTTGATAATCCCAACAATCAGCACACAGTCTGGCTGTTGGGCTTTCCACTGTGGCTGTTCTTGTTTCCAGTCTAGATCTTCAGTAACCATTAGGGTTATGTACCTCCTTGCAGATTTGCTTTTGTAGTGTCTTGGTTTTGTGTTTGGATGTCTCCTGTTCTTTGCAAAACACAGAAGCAGTAAGTTTGTCTTTTAAGGTCACTGTAATAAAAAATAAAATCCTTCAACTATTCTGTATTCTGTGAGCATAGTCAGAAATGAAATGCTTTTCTGTTGCAGTTCACCTCTTTTATTGAAAAAACACATTGCAATTTTGCTCTTTTCCTTTACCATTGCTGCAAAACTCTCTCTTTCATCCTGGGTACAAGAAAGAAAACATGGCTACTTGCTTCTGGGCTTAAGCAGAGATCCTCAATAGGACAACTAGTTTTGCTTAGCAGAGTAACATGTGGCAGGGCTATGGCAACAATAACACCTCCAGTGCCAGAAAACACTTACGCTGGGTGGCTCAGATGGTCCAAAATATTTAAGAGCATTTTTCTTATATTGTAAATTCCCTGTAGTGCGTTAGTTTCTACTGAGAGATAACAACTACGCTGTCTGTAAAGCAAATGGTCTTAAATTTATTAGCTTGCAAGACAGAAAAATAACAGACACGTATCACTGACATTTAACAAAGATATCGTTCATGTGTTTCTGTATTTTTTTGTATAGAATCATAGAACAACCAGGTTGGAAGAGACCCACTGGATCNTAGCTCCTTCACCACACATTTCTCTTTAGACAGAAAACCACATTTTGAACCACGTTCTGAGTAACTTCTTCTGAAGCAAAGCATATTTTCAAAAAAAAAGTCCTCAGTGTTTCACCAAATACTGAGTCCTTTTGCAGAAAGTTCTGAAGTGTTTTACATAAGAAATAACATGTCATGTTCCCCAGTGAAAGTTGTTTCACCCTTGCTGCAGCAACCAAACTGTTTTTGTTGGCATCATGGCAGAACATCATCCTATTCCTGCACTGAGGTGGAAATAAGTGCTGTTTTAATGTGAAAGTAACTTCTTCAGGTAGTTTAAATCCCCCTAAATACTTGCTTAAAAGTATTATATTAGGCTATTCCTTTTGAGTGGAGGTGTAGTTCACAAGAAGATGATGTACATGATCACTCTAGAGCAAAGGTATTTTGACAGCACAGTATGGTTGTTAAATAAAAGAGCTTTTCATCAGTTGGATGCATCTTGTTGGTAGGTGATGTGCATAGAGGGCAGTCCGGTCAACATGAATGCTTTTCTTCTGGAAGAAGTCTATTTTCAGATAATATTTTCAGCCACATTATAATGAGACTGTGAGGAGATAAAAGCCACCCTCAGCCATATTTTTGGTAGGCCAGTTTTTAAAAATTAACTGTTGTTTAGCAACGCAGCATTTTATTGCTGATTTGCCCTTACAGTGACTGCACCCCTTTGAAGTAACATCAAGTCATATGTGAACTTGCTGGAGTCACAGTTAAACACTAGCTACTATGGAAAAAATGGAGAAAAAAGATGGTTGGTAAAATTATTTCTATTTTAAACTGGCCTCTACGATTTTTGGAATGAGAATTTTGGTGTGCAAAGAATTTGAAAAATTGCTCCTCCCAAGTGACTCAGCTTTTAAGCTGAACCATGCGGAACTTCAAAAGCTGAAGCTGAATGTTGTGAAAGTTCTCCTTGAGGGCCTGGGGCTCTACTGAAGTTGTTTGTTAGTTTCAATGGGAACAGGAACAAGCCTGTCATTATTATTTTGAAAGTCCATGAAAAAGTCCAAATGCCAGTTGCCCTGGAAAAATTCAAAGGAGGACAATATATCCTGGAATGCCAATGTTACTGGCATGCGCTACAGTCCCAAACTTTCAATAACATGAAAAGCAGTAGGCATAGTTTTCTTTTTGTGACCCAAGCACACACAACATCTACCCAAAAGCCTGCCTGGGAGGTATATTAGAGGTCAAGAAACTTGGATAAAACAATTCAGAAATGATCCAAGCTTCACACTAAGGAGAAGGGATTATGTCTAGGGCTACAGAGGATGAATGCTTGTGTTTTATAGTTGAATAGTTTCATGTAACTTACAAGGAATGTGTATATTTCTCTTTTCATTGGCTCACCTGCTTGAAGGTGCACAAACGAACAACATTTTATTATCTCAGTGTCAGTGGATCCAGTGGATCTTCAACTGTGAGACTATGAAATCAGATTTATCCCCAAGAAGAGTAGGCATTTTACAGAAAAGTCTTCCTCACCCTCTTCTTCTCCAGAACTTTGACACATCAAAATGTTGAATTTTTATCTGGATGAATAGTTGTTCCTAATGTGGATAGAAATTGTTTGGCTACAGCACTTGTGGGAAAAAGGGCATGGAACACTGGGAAACATTTACAAAATATGGATAGTACAACCCTGGGATTTATTTGGACAGTTTCCCAGTCACTGCAGAAATGGAAGCGTAATGCTTTTACATTTTGAATTTGAAATAAAATGGCCATTTTAGAGGTATTTCAAAGTACTGCATCTAAAATCTGGCATACAGGGTGCTTAGAAAAAAAATGCTTCTCCCTTTTGAATACACCATTCGGAGCAAAATTGGCAAGTGCAAAAAGTTTTCCTAAAATGTATTAAATATGCATATGAGAAATGGAAGCTAGGATTCCTCACGTAGAATTAACAGTATATTTTTTTGTGATTTTTCATGTTCTTTCAACAGTAATTTTGAAGGTCAATTGAGTTAGAATAAAACATACCCGGTACTATTGAATGGCTGGACTCGATGATCCAGTGGGTCTCTTCCAACCTGGTTGTTCTATGATTCTATTCCAGTGTACTTGAAAATGATGATGCTGAGTTTCTTGTTTTATGTAGATGCCCTGACAATATCCACCGGAGGGTTTCAAGCTAGCTGATTGATGTCATTGCGAGGCTGGTCTTCCACAATCCTTGAGAGGTCATGGAGATCAGGTCTTAAAGGAAGAGGTAGGAAATTATAGGACCATCAGTTTTACTTCAGTACCTAGGTAAATTATTGAATTAATCATGAGACAAATAAAGCACGTGACAGGGCAAATCCAGTGTGGATTCACTAAGTGGCAGTAAAGTCAACAAAGCTGTGACAGCTGAGGAGGAGAAAGTGGCAAAAATTGCTTTTAATCTGGGGGGCTTCTTTGAAAAGCTGGGTTGTTAATTATTCACAGTCGCTCTGTCCTTCCATCTTCTTGTGCTTGAAGGAAATGTTCGTGTGGTTAACTGGAGACAGTTTACAGATCATGGAAGTAAACTTGGGGCTTACAATCGGCCCCTTATCTGTCTACACGTACTGCTCATGTGTGATTAATATGTGCTATATTAATCATGGGTAAACAGTCCTGTATGTGTGGTTGACTAAATAGTTCTGCTTCGACTAGTACACATCTTAGGCCAATAAAAGAATAATTTAATGCTGCTACTAAGTACAATGGTTTTCTGTAACAGTTAGAGAATGCAGTCTGTAATTTGAAACTGTTGTACAATGGAGAGATGTAGTTGTTGAAGGGTTTTCACATTCCACTGTAAAAGAAGAAAAGGGTTTTTTTTTGATATTTCCGTATTTGTTTTTTTAAAATTGTAGCATAAAGTTCAGTTTTAAAACTCTGAACTTTAAAAAATAAAATATTTACAGTTCATGAATATATTTTCCTCTGTGGGATTTTTTCCCCCTTTGTTTATCCCATTTATCCCATTCCAACAGTAAATTGATTTCTGATAAAATGCAACTAATGCTGCATTTAGCCTATAAGCATAAGGATTATGGGATTGAGTTCAAAATTCTAGAGTTTAAATATTTATTCACACGAATCCCTTTAGAAGTGAGTAGTAAGAATTTAAACATTTAAAAGTCTCTGTGTACTGTTGAGGAATCTATTTTAAACTATTAGCAAGGCAACAGAAATGGTATTTTAAACTTATAGTTGACTGGTTGTACAGGTGCATTATGGGTTCTCAGAATTTACTTTACTAAAGTTGGAAAAACTTCAGTATCTGGAGACTCTTGCCTTGACCATTAAAGCCACGTAGGCATAGCAATAACTCAACTACAGCAGAAAGGTTAACAAAAATATATGGCATAATTGTAATGATTTTTTCCACTATAAATGGCATTATAACTCTGCCTAGAACTGTAATTTGCCCACTATATAGGCCTGTAACAGCTTGGGGCACTTAATTCCCCTCACTATACTAGTCTGTAAACGGAGTAACACCATTAATGGAAGAATCTATACATGAGTGTTAATTATGTGACCATATTGGCTCAAATGGAATGAGTTCACATTTTACTTTAATTGATAACTTCAGTTTTTACCTGAGAGCAAGAAATAATTAATAAGGAAAACAACAACAATTAATAATTGGCAAATACATATTGTAAATGATACTTCCAGGGTTTTAGATGTGTGATAGGAATTTATAGTATAATAAATTATCTAGGAGAAATAGTTTTTACGTTTTTGTCATTATATATTTTGTTCTATATGTTTAAGTTTTTGTTTTATTTTTACTTCACACATTTCAGGAACATTAAAAATAAGTATATTATAGGAAAATTGTTGCTGACAATGGAATTAATAACTTATGAATAAACTCTATACCCTCTAGTTAAATTGGACTGATTTTGAATTTAATTATACTGGTGCTGGAATATTAAAATTCATTATTAAAATTTTATTTTTACAACTAGGAATGGGATAAACACTTCATAACATCTACTTAAGCTGAAGAGTACTCTATAAACATCTTTCAATACAGTTCAGTTTATTATTATTATTATTAACGTAAAAGCCAAGTTGTTAAATTGGAAAAAAAAAAGAATGAACATTGCATGTTTTGAAGTTTTATAGGTTTTGTAGGTTTCTTTATGATTTATATTTTATCTGAAGAAAAACTAAGAATAAGTATGGAACATGATAAAACTTAATTTTCCATAAAGTAAACTTTATTTATAGGTTTTACCTGGGTTGTACCAAGACAAACTTATGGCTGACCTCTTTACAACAATCAATGAGATACAATTTTTGAAATGTTTACTACAAAAGAAAGGACAAGAGCAAAACAAACCTAGTAAACCTCTTAACTTCCAGGTTCCCTCTTTCCTGCTTCATTAGATCTGCCTATACTCATTTAGGTGGACTTCATCCCAGGAAAACAGTCTGCCTCACCAGGGATTGTAAGGCTAAGCCTTTAATGAGTTCTGACATAAGAAGTGCATGCAGACTTTTCCAACAAAAAATCACTGAGATAAGAGAAATGATAGTAATTTGAATCTCAATAATATTAATACAAATTTTTTTTAATACAGACATTTTGATGCAGATATTTACAGCATAAAGCTACTATGAATTTTAATGAGTTATAGATAAGAGCTGTTCATGTCTTTTCTTGTGGAGAAGGTTTGTACAGTAAATATATACAATTACGTATACAAAAAGACATTTTGGAGGACTCATGATGGGATAAAGCCTGTACTGAAGAAATTTGACACTGTTTGATATTAAAAGATCATAGCCCTTGAGGCTTTGTTTGCACAAATTCATCAACCCTAGTGACTTGGAGAGTGAAAGCTCTTGAAATGCAAGAACAACATTATAGACAACATTGAGCTCTTTAGTCCCTTTGCTGTTAGACCTTTCCTGATTTACTGCTGGACTAAACTCATTACCCACTGCTTCTGTAATATTTTCCAGACTAAATTTTACACTTCTAGTTCAAATTCCATCTTCAGCTCAGTCTTTGACCTGCTGTCTTTGTTAAATCCTTACATGAATGCTAGCTTAATTTCAGAGGGAATATTTGGCCTTTTGATCTGTGGGAGATGGAGTGAGTTTTTGTATTATTGTATGCTCCTTATATCATCCACAAACTTTAGCATAAATATTAGAAACAAGAGGTTCATATGAAAATAAGAGTTGTACTCTTATGTCAAGAATCTAATTCATATCTGCCATTTAAATAACTTCATTTTTGACATATGAGTTCTCTTTTAAACCTCAGTAGCACCGGAATCCTTGGCAATCAGTCTTTCTTCCACAGACAAATTTAATTCACCCACCTTCCACCTTCCCACTAGTATAAATTAGTGGGATTATAGTCTGTAAATTGTATCTCAGAATGACATTTGTACATAAGGAAATAGACATCTAGGGCGAAAAATATTTTAACCATATTTAATGAAAATAGTCTGCAAAAATAACAATAAGCAAAATCTTTGAAAAAGGATGACACTGTTAGTCTATTGAAATCTGGTTTTTGGGGTGGTGTTTTTTTTTTTTTGCATAGGGGATACATTGATATTTCCACTTAACTAAAAACATGTTATATTGAAAGATAGTTGCCCAGTAAGTCTGGGTTTAGATCTAAAATATAGAAATGCTTTGTTATTTGTATTTAAAATTTTGTTAATAGCACTGTATACTACCACTTTGATAATGAATTTGGCTAGTAGAGGAATATTGTAACTTCTGCTACAGAAACCAAGAAATGAGATTACTTTGACCTTAATCATTGTTCAAGAGATCACTCTTTCCCGTTGCTAGGAAATGAAGTTATGATATTTTGTCATTAAATTGACCACATAATACAACTCCAAGGTAAATACTAATATCTCAAAAATATCTTAACAGATCATGACCTGAACTTTCTGCTTTACCCGTGGAAGCACTGTACAACTAGAGAGTAAATAGGTAAGGTGAAATTGAAACACTGCTTTGTGTTTTATGTTAACATATTTCCATATTAACTTCTGATAGATAGATCTGAGGAATATAATAGAAAATTTCCAAAGAGAGTGAAAGCAAAAAGCACGTACTGTCTTTGTAACCTTGTCACTGTCTGCATAAAGAAAATTCAGAGTGGTTCAGAGGGAGAAATTTAACTTCATGTTTCTGTGCACGCTGAATCTCAGACCCCTGCTGCATGTGTACTGGCTGGACAGATACAGACACACTTTGTATTAGAAAAACCTTTCCTCCCCATGGGAACAGTCAAGGTTTAATCTTATTTTCATTACAAAATTGCAGTTTTTATATCTCTTGAGTCTTAGTCCTAAGCATTTTGTGCAACTGGTACTGAGAGAAGTATTTGACTGGGAATTATTATTGCCTTGTGGACTTATATTTTCTCAGAAAAAAAAAAAGATATAAAACTCCACATGCAAGTATATTAAATAAGCTGGTAATTTGCAATGGTAGTTATATGCTACTTAATGATAGCTAATTCTCTGATGTCTAAGATATTATAATTCCTGAGAAACAATTGAGAACACAAATAAAACTAATTTTATCAACCTCACCTTGGCTATTTTGAAAGAACCTTCAAGCAGAACTTGATTTATTAACTAACTTACTGATTTTGAGGAGTTCTGTCTCATTTTATTCATAAAAATCCTTAGCAATGTATTTTTTTTGTTCACAACAAATAGTGAGGCCTCTGGGGAACTTTTACAGAAGTAAGGGCCCTATTCTGCATTTCAGTGAGTCTCCGTGGTATTAATCCTCGTGTACTTTGATTGTTTTGTTGTTTAACAGATTTAAACTTTTCAGAGCTTGAATTAGGGTGTTGCAAGTCGCTTGACTGACTTAGACCTTTGGCTGTTTTGCTAGAGATACAAATATGAGTAGAAAAGATCACCAAAAAAACCTGCATCAGCTAAAAAGTAACTATCCATTCTCTCAAAGCGTTTGCTTTCAGAAGTAGGAAATAGCTCAGAAAGTGAAGGAGTATGTCAAATCTTTGGTTTTTTAAGTATGTCCACTTACTAGGAGTAGCTTAGGCAATAGAGTCCTGTGATATTTGCCAAACAGCACTTTGCATGTTGTCCACTCCAATCAAAGAGTTGGCTGGCAAGGGGGTTTTATGGTCAATATAAATGATATTCATTGAGAAACACTTCTGTTAAGTTATCACGTTTTCAAGCAACCAAAGCAAGCCTCCTCACAAACATATGAAGGCTATTTTACACAAACACTTGACAAAAAGAAAGAAAAAAAACCCCCAAATCCAAGAAATTATTACTGAGTGTTGAATTGTAAAATGAAACAATGAATACAATATTTTCCAAGATTGAAAATATTCATAGATCTGCATTTGGATATTATTTTTGTTCCAGTTCTATGCTGTCCTTATGCTTACCATAGCTTTCCTACCTGTCATGTAGTAGAATACACTTCCTCTGCATCCTAGATTTGTGTGGTTGTTTAAAAGACCCCATAGTTCCTCAAGGGATTTACGCTCCGAGTGAAGCCACCATAGAACATGAAAATAAATGAATGGGAGGGTAGGAAATTAAGAACAGGAGGTAAAGTAAATAACAATAAAGAGCCAAGATTTCAGCTGCTAGAAATTAGCGTAGTTCTATTGAAGCCTATGCAATTACATTAACTGAGAAATTGGTTCATTATTTTTANCGGGAAGGCAAGTGAACCATCAAATGAATACCAGCAGATATGGTAGGATTATGTCCATGCAATATAAAAATGTAGAAATTAAGTGTTTTTTCATGTCCCTGTGTTTTCCAGCCTGTCCTCAACACTCTACAGTGAGCCTAAGAGCTTGAGAGCAGGACTCAAATGTACACCACTGTGTTTTCAGTGTGGGTAATAGGACCAGGTCTGAATTTTACCACCAGGAGAAAACTAAGAGGCAGAGGAGATACACAGGAGAATGGAGGGTATGGGGCAGCAGCTGAGTAAATCATTACAATAGCGGGAAAGAATGATAAGAGTATGTTTGCAAAGTTACAATTTCTAATAAATGCAGGTTTTGACTGAGTTGGTTAAAATGTGTTTAAGGTAATGAGGAGTGGGTTTTTTTTAAACAATGACTGTTTTAATTTTAATGCGGAAAGAAAAATCTACCTTTTTTATTAGNAGGAGAAAGAGTCAGTGTCTACTCAGACTGTAGCTCTGTTTGAACACATACTCTCATTTTTGTATTTTGGTTTTTTTTTTTCATTCTTTTCCCTTTTTTCCCCTAGCACAGGTCACTCTAGTGGGAAGTCTCACTCTTGGTGTGGGGACAAAGGGCTGCACGAGGGCACCAGACCTTCAGGGAAGGCAAGTGAACCATCGAATGAATACCAGCAGGTATGGTGGGATTATGTCCATGCAATGTAAAAACATAGAAATTGTTTTTTTCATGTCCCTGTCTTTTCCAGCCTATCCTCAACACTCTACAGTGAGCCTAAGGGCTTGAGAGCAGGACACAAATGTACACCACTGTGATTTCAGTGTGGGTAATAGGTGGACCAGGTCTGAATTTTGCCACCAGGAGATCACTAAGAGGCAGGGTAGATACACAGGAGAATGCAGGGTATGGGGCAGCAGCTGAGTAAATCATTACAATAGCGGGAAAGAATGATAAGAGTATGTTTGCAAAGTTACAATTTCTAATAAATGCAGGTTTTGACTGAGTTGGTTAAAATGTGTTTAAGGTAATGAGGCGTGTTTTTTTTTTTTAACAATGACTGTTTTAATTTTAATGCGGAAAGAAAAATCTACCTTTTTTATTAGAGCTTCATGAATAATTTGATAACTTTTGAAATTAATTTTCAGTACAAAACATGTTCCTTATCCAGATTTTATTTCATGTAGTTGTTATACAGTAAATCTTTACTGAATCAAAGACTCAACCCATCACTCACTCAGTGCTTAAATGTATATAACCTTATACATTTGGAAATACATTAAAAGAACATTAATCTGAGAAGCTCTCTGAAGTACGGAGTGCTAACAGTCAGTGGATTTGCAGTTCTAATTCATCTGCCTTTTGCATTAAGGAACAGCCTTTAATTACATGTTCACACATACTCTAGCCAGTTTCCTCCTAGTTCTTTCTTTTCATTATTCATTGCAAAGCCTTTTCACATCTTTAAGGCTTGAATTAACTGTGGAATTACACATTTACTTTTACTGTCATTTAGAACATTCATCAATGCACCAGATACGTACCTAGTGAATATTAAGACGTTTATCTCCTTTTGACATACAAGGCTAATATTCCCAACTCACAGAGAGAGAACTTCAAGAAGCGGAGGCCCCTGTTTAGAATGATACTAAGGCAAATTTAACTGGGTGAAAAAGAAAGAGGCTTAAAGGGCAGAGTATCCTAAATTCAGGACTGAAGTTCATTCCCTAGAATGAAATTTCTCTTTGGAGTTTCTTAGTTTTTCAATGGAAGAAAAGGAACTCCTTATGAACAAAATGTCATAATGTGCAAATATAACAGCTTCTCTATGCAATCCTATTAGAGATTTGATTGTGAAGAGTTTTTACATAGATGTTAACATTCTGAGCTGCAAAGCTACTCTTTCTAAAACTCTCAAGAGATGCGGCTGTTTCTGAGGTTGTTCATGAGACCGAGGATCTCATTGCCCTCCTGCCGATGAACCCGAGAAATTACGGACTTCCTGACTGAGGTCACAGCCCCATGAGCTGAGAGCTTTTTTCCAGTCCAAGTGAAATTTCACAGTAGAAGGGAAATTCACTTTTGTGACCTGTTGGCTCTCTCCACGCTGAATATTAAAATGATTGCTGTGAACAGTGAAGGTGTTAAACTTGAAATAATTTTGTATGACATAAAGTGCAGGGCGAGTCATATATAAAAGAGTATTTTAACTACTAAAACAGAAAACATGTTACCACCAAACATGTCTTCAGCTACGTGTGTTGTAATAGCCTTTACTCTATATCAGATGCCTCATTAAAAAGGTACTTCACTATGAAGACAATAAACAGAAAATTTATTTATGTCAAAGAATTCTACAAAAGTAGAGCAAGATAACCTTTGTTGTTAGTTTAACTGCATAAGCTAATTTTTTTTTTTTACTCCTTCAGATATTTGATTAAGGCTAATAGATAAGTATTTATTTTCAGCATCAAACTTCTAAATTCAAAGATGAAAGCTGGATACCCTGTTATAGTAATGAATGTTATTTAGTGAAATTTCTACTCAGGGTGAAACAACTCTTTTTATTAGTTTTCTCAAGATTTTCTATTCCTAGTAGACTTATGTTACTCAATCTACTATGTTTCTGGGAAGAGGTTAGTTTTGAAAATCGTGTCACTGTTAGAGGACTTAGTTTTCTTGTTATTCATTCTGAATTCATTAGTAGTACAGGTGGAGGTACTTCTATTTCCTCCATGAAAAAGCAGAGATTTCTACAACATATTCTTTTCCTGTGATGTGTTTCTCCTGCAGAGAAAATTTTCAACTTTATTGCATGTGTGATAATTTAATTTTATATAGCAACAAATAGTAGCTATCATGCATGGTGATTATCAAGATAACCTACCAGCAGCTAAGGGAAAAAACAGAGTGCCTTAATTCATGAAATATGTAAACAAAACGTTGAGCTTTATTTTGAGCATATGGATCCCATTCACATTATTTTCTTGTACTGTCAAAAACTTTAATTATTTTTGATATGTGCTAATAAGAAAGAAATGCCTACTCTAGTTCTAAAGCAAGTGGAGCCAGGGGTTTTTTACATGTGTGTCATAAAACAGAAAGGAGAGGGAGGCAGTGGTCAAAATCTGAGTCTTCAGTGAAGAATGGAGTGAGAGACAGAGGAAAAATGTGAGGGAAAGTTCCCAGGAGAAAGCTTAGGAAAGGAAAATAAAACCTGTTATCCAATGATTATTGGTATATATGTCTTTTTACTTCAAAGCTTGTTTTGAAGCTAGTTGTAATTTTTTCATGAAGGACTGGTGACTGCAATCAACGACAGTCTCGTGCTTCTGTAGAAGATTTTCTTTCTTAGCGATACAGTATGACAAAATACCCAGTGGGAAAACATGGAAAGCCAAGTGTCAGCTACAATAGTGATCCATTTTCATCTGATGTGAAGATCTGCAACTCTGATTTCTTGTAGCCAAAGCCATGGACTTCTTTAATTGCTAACATGCTTCGGTAGCTGTGTGTACTGTGCCAAGAATGAAACCCTACCTGTGATCTGAAAGAGATAAAGTGCAAGAGAGCAAATGTATGAAGTAAAACTTTAGGAATTCTAGTAAAACCAGGTGAAAACCAAGAAAAGGTGAAATAAGAACTGATGTGAAATCATGACTAAACCTCACACAGAACTTAAACATTTGTTCTTGCTCAGAAAGAGAGGCATGCTGAAGGCTTCTGTATGTCTCCACTCTTATTAGCTCTCTTATATTCTAATCAAAATTACAAGTAACCAGCAGTTTTACTGACCCAACCCAGGAACTAGGAGAGTCAAACTTTAGTTCTTTGTGCACACTTATTTTAAAATCCAGTGAGGCTTTGGATAAGGACTATGTGGCAAATCTGATGAGCAGTACTTACTGAACAGCTGCAGAAAAAATACATACTGCAGGCTCAGTGAGCCTGGTTTCTACAGCACACAGAAATGCAGACCTCATTTTACACTTGGATCAGCTGTGTGGCACCTGGAACATCAATCTGTCTGGGGTCAGATATTGCCCATTGCCTTTCTGTGGGCAAAAATATTATTCTCTAAAACTCAATATTAACTCTCATGTGAGACTATGATTTTCCTAATTCCCTAACTTGGTACAGGTTGGATCGTGTTCTAAGACTTACAGTTTTCTTTTATAGTTCTAGCAAAATATGTTTTTCCCATTCAATGTGATGATAACTCTTCTTACTGTCTTATAAATGTCCAGTCTTTTCTTGAATGCTAATAAATTCCTAGCTTTGATGCTCCTTGGCTGCAAAGAACACCCAGTTGTGGACTACATTGAGAAGTGTTTACTTTTGCTTTTAAAGCTACATAATAAAGGCAGGCTAGTAAAACTTCCTCTCCAAAATAGCTATATTTAAAAAATAAATTAAAAAAAGGTTTAATCAGGGTTTTGATTGGTTTAGCTCTTTTACAACTTGTAGGAAAACTAACAAACAAACAGTTATGGAAACTCACAGGGGAATTGCTTAGGAAATCCTATGCCATAGACCATACTTTAAATCCATCTCAAAGCAGAGCAAAAAGTGGATTTATCAGTAGGTGTTGGTATTTGTATCTCTAATTCCAGTTTGTTTCTTTTCCTGCCTCCTCCTGGGACCTGTCCCAGTAACTTGATTTGTGAACCATGTAACTTCCCTGGAAAGGGATTAGAAGAGCAGTGGTAAATTAGCATTGACTGCCTTCCTCCAACTTATGGGGAACTATTTAGTTAAACTTTTTGCTATTTCATCTCAGAGCAGATCAGTATAACAGAAAGATCAAGTCGTCTTGGCCCTGACATGTAGCTATCTCTGAAGTTAAACATAACAGTTCTGTAGGAAAGGGAAATGTTTGCACACAATACAAAGTTGAAATTATTGAAATAATCATCTTCAGAAAGTGAATTTATTATTGAATAATTCTTTTATATTTCAAGAATTATCCTTTATAATATTAAACTGGAGTATTATTTTTACAATTAAATGGCAAAGCCCACTTTCAATCTAATATTTATTAGTTGCTTCTGACTTAGCTGATATTCTGACCCATGCTTGCCTATGTCAGTTAGGTTAATGTAAATGATAAATTTATGTTAATTTTAATGTGTAAAATTAAATTTATTTTCTAGTTAATGATGAAGAAGAATTATATGGCTTTCTTCAACTAATACAGTTACATAAATAAATTGGTGGGAATAAAAGAGACAAGAGCATACTTCCGAATATTTTCCTGTAATTTGCTATCATCATCACATCAATGAGAAAACTGCTGAATGAGCTGAGTCCTGAGGGGAACTATCAATGTGACAGTGAACTATGGTCTTTTCCAACCTAACTTTTTTTCTTATTTGTATATTAAAATATAGCATGTCCCCTGGGAAAGGCTTCTATGACTGTAGCTGATTGGACTCGATGATCCTGTGGGTCTTTTCCAACCTAGTGATTCTGTGATTCTGTGGTTACATGAAGCAATAAAGCGTTTGGGTAATTTCAGAGTTGTATTTTCTGTTTTAATGACATTTGGCAACAACACGTGCTCCAAAAAAGAATTTTATATGAGATAAAATTTGTCTGGTGAGTTCTGCCTTTTTGACTGATGTTAACATATTTATCCAATGGATTAATTATTTACGGTCTGGCCTTTCTATAAAACTACTGTTGTATTTCTAATTACTGATTTTAAAACACTCTCTGTGTGGGTGGGCAAAATGATATTGCAGTGCTTACCTCCCATGCCAGCTGGCCACCTAAATGTCTGACTGTGTGTGTTCAACTTTGTTCAGTTGCCACATGACACGAAGCAGGGCTGTGACCCCAGTGATACTCCTGCTTGTAAATGTAAGCTCAGCTTTAAAAACTGCTGTGATTCCATCAACAAGAGGTTCCTCTGTGATGTTTTCTGAACTCCTCTGTTTGCCGAACCTAGAAGAAATAGAGTCTTGCACATCTAGAAAATAAAATGTATTTGGAGTGGTACCCAAGATTGTCATGGTTAGAACTGAACATAAAGTTTATTAAAATGTATTTTGCTTTTCATCTACCAAAGGAGATCACAGCTACTATAAAGTCATTTTCTTTTCCAAAATCTCAGCTTTCCTTTCAGGTTTCAAATACTGTGGTTAGAGGTATACAGAAATACAGAGTTTCAGAGGATTCTCTTGCTATTGTAATATTCTACATTAGGGTTCTGTATGAAATTCTATCAGCTAAGGAGGACAAACACTGTGATGTGTCCAAACACATCACAACACCAAGCACTAAGGTGGTGTTTCAATGAATTACTTTTGCTGGTGTTATCTCCCTGTTGCTATGAACATTTGGAGGTCACCTTTATAAATTATCTCTTGTATTTAATAGTGACATTGCTCTGTGCAGAATATGGCAGATACAAGAATGAGAGGACAGAAAATTGAACTGGCTTTCTGAGGAACTCCCACCCCACACTTGTCTGGATACTCTTTCTTAAGCATTTGGCATTGGGCACTACCAGAGGATAGTTGGACTTTTCAGACAACCATACACAAATATAATTTATGAAGAGTGAAGTAATATCAACTAGTGGAAGTACAACATTTTGCAACCAGATGTTAATAAGAGCCATACAAAAAGAGAGATGAGCAGCACACTGGCAAGTGTTTTCAAGCACAGATATTCTTCAGATATGCTGACATGAACAGATAACGTACTAAAAGAATCTACAAATAGATTTTCAGGAATCTGCTTTTGTTTTGCCAGGGAACATAATGTCAGAGCCCTCAGTGTGGTTCCCAGCAACAGGGAAAATGAGGACCTTAGCGCTGCCACCCTTGCCCCCACCACTTCAGATTTCCAGAGAAGGTCTCTAGCAGCAGCAGTGGGAGACCAGCAGAAAGCAGAGACAGGAGGTAGAGAAAGTGTGGGGTAATATTAGAAGAGGTAGCAGCAGCAAAATGTCTTTGTGCTTCTGGTGCCACTTGCACAGGATGAGACTTCCAAAAGGCCTATATGATATCCTTCTGACACCAAAGCTGAGTTCACCTAGTGTGCTTTTGAAAACTTAACGCTTTTAACTTGACTGCAGGCTGTAAGAATTGGTTCACAAAAGCATTTCTCATTTTATCTCTTTCTACCTTTTTCTTTTCTTTCTTCCCCTTTAAAAAAAAAAAAAGAATGGTGTGGCAAGAGGTTGTCTTGCTATAAAGCTACCCTTTGCCTTCTGCTTCTCTTCCTTCAGCAGGCTGCTTCTGATAAGCTCACTGCATGTCAGGACCTGGCTTCTCCTGAGGGCAATGGAATCGCAGGATGCCTGGTTTGGGAACACTAATGTTGTTTACAAAAATTCTTAATTGTCTCTTCTTGTCTCTTAGTCAGCTGCACTTAAATGGGCCTGACTGTTGCCCCAGTGGTTGCCCCAATTTATTTCTGCTCATTTTAATCCAAATAAAATAGGCAGCAGGCATAGTGATTTTTTTCCCTGAAAATAATACACAATTTTTTAAGAAGCTGAAGACTCTCAAGGAAAGATGTCAATTTTTGAAGTGTGACAAAGATTTACAAAATTATCTGGGAAAGAGTTAGGAAAGATATGATCAAGTTAAAAAAAACCAAAACAAAATCACATCAAACCAAAACATATGGTATTTTAAGATTAATCTTAGAGTTCCTTGAGTACAAAATAACAGTATTTACCAAAGATACATTTCACATTATTGTGAAATGTTCGATTGTGAAAAGGTTCGATTCTCTGACCTCCCTGTAGTACAGAGTCAGCTTTCTGTTGTGTTCACAATGTTCACTAGAGGTGGCTGGAGGTAGTAGATCTAGTTCCATTGATTTCAAGAGGACTGAGTCAGGGGATTGCAAAGCACTCCTTAAAGGTATTCAGGAGTAGGTTATACTACTTAAGGTTGTGCAAATTCCCAATTGGTGCACCAATCAAAGGGCATATATTTTCTTACGCTTTCCCTCACTCAGATGCAGGTCATGCAAGATTTATACTCAGAATTACCGATCCTTCTCATTAAGCATAGTTTTTACTTACATCGCTACAGAATTTCTATTGCTTGACATTTTTTTAACAAACATTTTTCTTTTTTTCCCTAGAATCGCTGTAGAAGCCTTCTTTCTATAGTGGTTTCTAAGAAGCAAGGAACGTGCCGTGCACTGCATAACAGGTATTCCTATTTTTTATGCATGTAAATGATGTGGCAAGTAGTCAGTGGTGAAAAAAATATTTCTGTGGAAGCCATGATATGGGGGAGCCACTATATCTCCTCTTTATATGTCTGATTCTGGTCGTTGTTGTAGTAATGTGAGAAAGAGCATTGTCTTCTGCATCTGTATACTGTTTTCTTTGCACAGTTACATACAGGACGTACAAAAATGTGTACAATATTTGGAAAGAAACAAAATTCCCGTCCTGGGAGGGTCCATTACTTTTCATGGGTGTAGCGACAGAGAAAACTCCAGGTCTGTCTCTATGAGTTGTTATCACTGTCTCAGCATCATGCAGGAAACAATTCGAGGTTTACTCAAAAAGGTTTTCTTCCCTTCTCTGCATGTTCAGGTCTTTGTTTTAATTTAACTATTTTTTTCTGTTTCTCCTTTTTTGGGGAGAACACAAGAATCACCCAGACTAGGCAAGATGACTCCTCATCCTTGCTTTGCGTCCCCGTTTCCCCTGCCTTTCCCAGCTCACCTTGCATCACAGCACAGACTGTCACTCATCTGACCCATGGGCAATTTGGTTTATGTCAGCTCAGTGTCAGATTTGGGCAATCAGCATGTGACGTTACAACAGTGTCTGTGGATTGATGGTGACTAGCTAAGGCTGCTGTAATGTGTTTCTCATCTGTTGGTCTTTTCAGACCATTCCTCAGAGTTTAGGTCCTGATCTCAATTAGTCGCAGTGATTCTAAACACTCAGAGCTGGCTGGTGATTACTGTAGCATCAGAGATAGGAGCTGCTCCTGGGTGAGAACTGGGATCTCATAGGGCTGCTGTTCACGTCTTTAAACTTGTTTGAAGTTAGAGATGGAACAGTGGGTGAATACAATGCAATAAGAAAAAAGGCATGTTTTTTACCATTATTTTCTTTCAAATTATTTCAAGTTTCAAATGAAGGTCACTGAATTAAATACAGATGTGACATAAGAGAAACATATCCACTTAATCAGATATTAAACAGAAGTTAGCACATAGTTTTAAATACCTAGAACTAAATCATGCTTCACTGAACTTTTACTGTTGACTTCCAGAGCTAAAGTTCTATTCATCTTCAGTAGACTCAAAGTCTCCTCCATGACTGTTAGATAATGATTCATGTTAAGAGCTTCATCTTACACCCTTTATGGAGACACAGCTTCTTTCCCTGTTTAAAATCTGGCTGTACTCTGTGGGTCAAATTATGATGCGATTTGATCACTATTATCTCACTATTGAGAAATTTAAACAAAGAAAATAGATCCATTAAACTGCATTGTTTCCTGATGTTGCCACTGGGCTGTTATTCCATTTTTGATCTCTGGTAGATGAAGATGTGGCTACCTGATCATAATGCTAGGAAAACAAAAATCTACTAATTAAACATGGCTTTCAGAAAAGTGTCTACTTGTATTTCTTGACCATAAACTGTTCCCCAGTGTTTAGTTTTACTGCATTCTGCTCCCGAGCAATGAGCAATCTTTTGCGGCTGCTAAAGGGAGTGTTTTTATATGAGGTTTCAAAACACCTTTGAAATATTTTGGGACAGAGAGCAGCACGTAGGTATGAATTTGTTCAGGCATTCAAAAAGAAATGTGACATGAAACTGAGTTTCAGTACTGATTCTACGTACTCACAAGAATAAAATAGCTAAATTTGTCACTGTCTGAGATTAATGTAGCAGAAGTGATAATGAAAGGAAAATAACATCTTTACTGTCTTCTTAGACTATAAATATAGCACTTGGTGTTGGACTGAAGGAGGTATGCTCTTAAAGGGACTAAGGAAATATATGTCCCACTGGAATCAGGCATTTCATTCTGGACCTCACAAGTTTTGTGAAATTATAGATTTAATAAACAAACCATTTTATGTCTCTGTAAAGAACTTAAAGAGGATTTTGAAAGTCAAACACTGAGGACCCTTGCTTTGACTGTGGTGGTAAAAGTAACATCTGCCTCAGATATTTTAACAACAGACTGTTCAGATCATTCTTTTCAGCTATTGTAGGAGTCTTTGACAGACATAAGCCTTCCTACCCCCCACCCCGACTTATATCTCTCAGCTGAACTAAACCTTACATCAAAACATTTATATCAAGGACATACAGTTGTAGTTTTACCTTTCTCTTTCAGATGTTCAGTTTATTACAATAGCTTTCATGTCTTCCTAATTAAAACAGTCACACAGAAATAAAAGAAAACCAATCATTTTTTTAGTCACATCCCTCAGATGCTATCAAATCTCTTTTCCTAAAAATCTGAGACAAAGGACCTGGATGAAATTTCTGCCACACTTATGTACATTCACCAGTGCAGACTCAGGACCCTGTGTGATGTGACTCAGGCTGTTATCCAGAAGTCAGTTATCCCAGTGATGACAATGCGTGTGCTGCCTCTACTCGAGAAGAACTACAAAATCACCAAGTACACGAGTGTTTAGCACCGGGATGGAGAGTAGACTTGAGATCATAAGCTAGTTTATTCCTTTTGAAAACACATTATTATACATCCATGATAACATTAGTTTGAAATAAATCTAGATACAGAGAAAAACAAAAGAAGCTAAGGAACTTAGTTTCTGCTTCTGTTAGTAAACCTCCTTCGTCTTCCATTGTTCTATTTCTTTGTTTCCTCCTGGACGTAAAGCTGTTAACTCACCACCAGAGACCTTTTAATTCTTTCAGGTTGCTGATATCCTTTGTGCCGGGCATTTTTTTAGTGATTGTGTGATTCTTGTGGTTCATAAAACACTACAGGAAAATTAGCTTCATCCTGTGCTTTCAGTTTAAAATTTCAGTTAGGTATTTGGTTAAAGATTTTGGGTTAATTGTTGCAAGAGTTTTGTGAAAGGTCTGCTCCACAAGATTTATTTCCATGGCTTAAAAGGCAAGTCTCAGATGAGGCACTCAAAGAACAAAGCCAAACAAGGAAAAGATAGAAACACTTTGAGGAGCATTGAAAAATTTGGTTTAGTATGGGGAGGTAGTAAACAATGGCTTTCAGGGCCTTATCATGATATATTGTCTGTATTTCAGCACATGGTTTTGCAAAGCTGGCAAAACTGGTTTTAGTAAAACACCAGTGACAATGATAAATGCATTTGTCCAAATCATCTCTTCTCCTTGTAAGAACTTGTTTTGTCTGGCAGGTGTAGCCCATTTGCTGCAACTAAAGATGAAAGGTTTGATGCTGTGGGTGTGGAATCTTGGGGAGACAACACTCAGCCGAGTACTCAGTCCTCTTCTCTCAAAGCTTGTGAAAGTTTTCCTTGTAGTCTGTTTCCCAATTTCTCCAGATTTCCAACTCATCAGCAGCTTTATTTAGCATTTTGGTGGCTCATGACCCTTTCTCACATGGAAAATATCTACTCTGTCAAAAAAGAGATGAAGTAGAGAGTTTCTTGGGAGACTGTGAGGTCTCTTGAAGATTCAACAGTTGGAATATGTGCTTACAAACTTTTAAAAATCAGTTTTTGATCCAGAGACACACATGCCTATGAAATGTGTCTATTTTGATTTATTAGAGAGACAAGTAAATACTCTGAAAAGGTCTCGAATCTTTGATGTAGTTGGTGAAATATGTATCTCTAATGCCCAGTGTTGTTAGTGATATTGTTTCCAAGTTCCAGGGCATATATTTAGCAAAACATCAAGAATTTGGTCCAAGAAAATGATTAATTATGACCCTAAAGTAGTGTGTAAAATCCACCATTGGAGATAATTTAAACTGGGATTGCAAAAAACCCTTCACAGCCAGCTAGAGATTGCCTACAGATGTATAGGAGAATATGCCAATGATTCCTCTCTGGAAATTTTCTGATATTAAACACCTCTTTAAAAAACCTCATATACACTCTTCCTTCTTAAGAACTCAAACCGAGGGACACTGTGCTGGATAACCTAGCACATGGTTAGTGCATTCATCCAGGAAGAAGTGCAGTCCACTGTTGAACTTCAGCCTTTTTTCCAAGGACCTTCCAAGCTGGCACTTTTTCCTGTGCTTCTAGATTGTTGCTCCTCACAACAGAAATTCATGGCTCCCTACTTTGCTGATGTAGCAGCTACCGTTGTGACCGCTGTTCCTTCTGTGTCTTTTTTCCTCTTCCTCTTCCCATCTCTTATTCTAAACTGGAAGTACAGGCAGCTGTGGCATTTCATTTCCATTCCTACAAATGCTTTCATCTGATGTCATTTTTGTTCGGTCTGCACCAGTTTCTTGGACCAACACCTTTTGCAACCATCCATCCTTAGTATATTGGAACTGTTCCCCTTGTTTTCTCATCAAGCTCATGTCCAGCCCTGATAACGAAAGGCAGGTACCTACAAACCCCTGCTTTACCTCATTTAAGCTCTTTAGTTCCCTCTAGCTCCAAACTTCTCAACATTAAGAAGCTGAGTACAAGCTATCATTTTTCAACCCTATGCTGGTTTGTATGTTAGAGGTATTTTAAAACCTTGATAAACAAAGTGCTATCTTTTTTACATCAAAATAATGGAAAGAGAATACATAAGGTTTCTTTCAGTGCATAGTTACTGTAATTAGCAGGCAAATTTTTAAATATTATCCTGTTGAGAGAACAGACAGTAGATTGATTGAAATATTTACAGCTGAATAGCTAGGGTATCATTTATTCTGTGTGTGTATGAATCCTTCCTCTCTCTTACTTCTTTTTTATTTAGTTCAGTCTACAAATGTTCAGTCTACCAATTCCCCTGTATTTTCCGAATGCGTTAAAAGTCTTTTTCTTATCTTTTCCATGTCCCCTTCACCAACTTGATTCTACATTTGCTATGTTCATTCCTAAGTACTTCTCATTTAATTCAAAATGCCTTTGCTTCTGCTGATATTGTCTGTCAGGCTCATCAGTCATGTCAGTCCAGAGTGGAGTGAAATGCACTCACACGCTCTGATTTTCTCTTGATATCTCAGAATCATTGACTCTGGAGAAAACAAGATGTTATTTCAAACATGTCTCAGTTTATTTTATACAGCTGATGCAAAACCACAAAGTACAATTTTTAGTGATTTAAGAGGGTTTGATAGTGATCTGATAAGGCTCCAAAGTTTTTTTCCTACTCTGTTGCCAGTAATGAAGCTCAGAGCTAGCCTGTTTTTTTCGTTAGTCTTCCTTGAGGACCCCTTCAAGGACAACATTCTGGGCAGATTCAGATGCCTTTGTTCTTACTGTGTGACCACTTCCAAAGGTGCTGACTAAAACGATGAAAGATGATCCAGACATAAGCCTGCTAAGGGTTTTGTGTTGGCCCTCCAGACAGCGGTTTCACTTGATACTGCAGTTCCTTACTTATATTCTCAGGGCTGGCAGGATAGTCAGAACAAAATGACTCATGCAGCGGAGAAGAGAGTTCAGCCTGGCAAAGGGTAGGGAGCTGTCTCTGAAAAATGCTGACATGGCAATACATGCCACATCCCAAGCTTTTAATTCTTCATGCTTTCACACTTTTTTATTTCTGGAGCTGGGGAGGATTATCCAGTGATCTTGGGACAATATTTTCTTTATGCAAATTTCCTTCTATACATAATATTAATCTCTGCCATTGGCACTGACAGACAAGAGTTAAAGTTTCATTTTAAACAGAAATCTCTGACGGAGCATACATAACACACTGCTGTGTTTATAAGACAGTTGTATTTATTCTTAATGACATTTAACTTGAAAAGTTGCAAACACCAGGCATGCTAGTTCCTTCTATGGCAACTCCTTAAAAAACTCTGTGTAGGAACAGTTAGTTTTTTCACAAGATATTCTAGTAAGATATTTTGGTGCTAGGTTGTTTTGCCTTATTGGATTTCAGCTTGAATATAGCGTTTGGTATTGCCTTAAAAATAATGTGATTATTTGCTACCATAACCAAAATGAATCCCCTACAAACAGTAGCTTCCAGCTGGTCCTGGATTTAAGACTCTTATAAATTGAGATTTCCAATTATATTGGCAAAAGCCCAGGGGAGTCTTACTTTCGTTAAATGTTTGTGGGAATTCATATGGGTGCATTCCATCTCCAGTAAAAAGTCACATTGTGCCACAGGTGTACAACAGAGTCCAATAGCATGAGGTATAACATGGCCAAAGTCTGAATCCTGCACTTGGGGCACAACAGTCCTATGCAGAGCTACAGACTAGGAGAAGCCTGTCTAGAAAGCTGCCAAGAGGAGAGGGACCTGGGGGTGTTGGTCGACAGCGACTGAACATGAGCCAGCAGTGTGCCCAGGTGGCCAAGAAGGCCAATGGCATCTTGGCTTGTATCAGAAACGGTGTGACCAGCAGGTCCAGGGAGGTTNGCTCTCTATAACTACCTGAAGGGAGGTTGAGGAGAGGAGGGTGCTGGGCTCTTCTCCCAAGTGACAGGGGACAGGACAAGAGGGAATGGCCTCAAGCTCTGCCAGGGGAGATTTAGGCTGGACATGAGGAGGAAGTTTTTCACTGAAAGTGTCATTAGGCATTGGAACAGGCTGCCCAGGGAGGTGGTTGATTCACCTTCCCAGGAGGTGTTTAAGGCACAGGTGGACGAGGCGCTGAGGGACATGGTTTAGTGTTTGATAGGAATGGTTGGACTCGATGATCCAGTGGGTCTCTTCCAACCTAGTTGTTCTGTGATTCTATGAGTCTATGATTCTAACACATACCACCAATAAAATGCAAATCAAAGCCCCATAGGTTTCATCCAGTGTCCATTTTTCATAGTTTACAGTTTTGGCAGAAAGTCTATGTTCTATACTAGGGTCAGGCAAGACTGAGGAACAGAGAAAATCCATTCTCCCATTACCTGTCTCTCTTCTTTCCCCTGACCCAAGCTGGGAGGTGCTGCATTGCTGCACATGTGCGAGGGCGGTGGGAGACAAACCAACAGCCTCATCTCCAGCTCTATCCAGCCAAGTCCCACGGAGAAATAAATCTCTCTACAAAGAACAGACACAGATTTTCCTGAAAGGCTGAGCCTGTGATTACTGCTTGCCTCACCCTGGGAAAGGTCTGAGCTCAATTTCTGTGGAAAATTACAGCTATCTGAGCACTTCCTAGCTCTTAAGTTGAGATAGGGAAAAGGGGCTCTCCACTTTCAGTTTTCTCTCCTAAGAGGAAGGGTGTTTGGTTTGTAAATTTGTATTTTCTGTACTCATTTCGCCACTGCTCCCTATTCTCAGTTCCCACGCCATATACCAAAGCAGATACAGGCATTAGATTCTGACAACTTTATTAAAATAAGGCAGTGTAAATGATTTACAAAATGTTCAGTCAGTAGATTAGCCAGAATTTTAAAAAGGGGGTTGACAGGGTACCTGGATTTAGTATTTGTCTAAGTGCACAAAATTGGAATTAAAACAACCTGTGAGTATAAAAGAAACTTACAACATTTACTTGACTGCCAGCTAAATCACATTTACTGTTTACTTTTTCCAATTTTGTTTTCTTTAAGTTTCCATTTATTGCTTCATTAACATGATCCACTTCCAATGAAATAATTTAGATCAAAAGTACCCAAGAAAGACTTTTCAGTCTTTTTTGACTGGGGTTTGCAGGGTTTTCCTTTTTAATGTATTTCATATCGTTTAGAAAATCAAGTGGAATAGAAGCACGGCTGCTTTCTCTGAGGAAATGTTACAAAAAAATTACTTAGGCGGGACTGATCGGCATCAGAAGAGGGAAAATATGTGCTGCAAAAGGAGCTGCATTCTGCAAAAGCATATTTCCATCACCCTTCGCTGGAGAACCCAGATCCCAACACCAAGGAGGCATAATCTGTGAGTCATGGGGAGTTTTAAGGGAATTTTCCTCTTGAAAATGTTCTCTAAGAAAATTGTCCCTCCATCACAGCAGGGTGGAGCCTGGGAATTGATAAGAACAGTGAGGGGAAAACATCCTCTGGAGGAAAAGGGAAAGGAGGGACAGGACTGTTGACTTTCATGTGCTTCAAAAACAGCGTGTTGAGATTGCATTGGACTGGGAAAAGTGAAAAGCAGAAATCTCTTCTCCTAGACTTATCAGTGGGGCAAGTAAGGGGTAGTGAATCTCTTTCCAGACTGGATGGAGGGCTTTAGTACAACCAGTGCCCAACAAATAAAGGTGCTGCCCAACTTTCTCAGAGGCCTGCAGCAGCATCCTCAACTGACTATGGGCATGACTATTAACCCAGCCAGGGTACTGAAAGATCAGGTTTCCTATTTAGGTGAAGATGTTCAACAGTTGTTTTTTTTTTCCATGCTCTTCACAGTCACTACTCCTAGTTCTAGATGACTGAGAAATAAGAGCATGGTTTCAATGTCTGAAACTGATAATTCTGTCAGACTTTGTGGCTGATATTTGGGGCATTGCAGCCACGCCCCCACCTCTAGACTAAAAGACTAGCTTCTAGTGAAAAGGGTTATCTGCCATGGAAAGTATTTAATGCAGTAGGACACCTGTTTGTTAAACAGCACAAGACATACCCTTTATGTTTACAACTATTAAAAGTTTTGAGATTTACAGCAGAAAACAACTGATGTATTGAACACTTGAAATGTAGTCAAGCCAGTGTGCTCACCTGAAGCAGTTAAACAGTATTACATATACTAATTTAAACATCTTAATTATGATTAAAATGCAGGAATACGGAGCAATGTACCTCAAATAAAAAGAGGTATTGCTGTATATTTAAGCTAGGACAACAGGAATGAGACTGCTTCTTTGTGTGTTGAAAACAAAAAGAAATTATAAGACAAGTGTGATTTAATGAAATTGGTATTATTTCTTTCTTCTCCCTCCTGTTGCAGATCCAGACATGAGGCTTTTGCTCCCTACTCTGAATTTTGCCCTTGTTCATTAGCACGGCAATCTGATCATTGCTCAATCTGACAGGGACACAGAGCCAAATCTGACCTTAAACATTTTATGGAGGTCCTTTTGTGAAATATATCATTTACCAACAGCTGCAGTGATTCTACAACAAAACATTAGTGTATCTGAGGGCTGGGACACAGGTTTGTTTAAACAGATCAAATAAACTTATCATGGGAAACTGAAGGAAGTGGGTCACGAGTTTCCTGATAATATTTACGGCAGTCCATAGATAAGAGAAGTAGAAAGGAGGCCCCTCTTTCTTCCCTAGTTTATCACACAGTTATTACAGAAAGATGAATTGGTTTAGGGTAAACTCTGATGCCATACACTAGCTTTGTCACTCAGACCATCTGTGCAAGAACATATATAACAGCGTGGAATCTGGGGCAAACACATTATGTTTAAGATTAAAACTCTGAAAGAAAGAAGGGGATGCGTGTGATAGATTTATACAAGGCATGTATTCTGAAGATAAAAGGAAACCTGCGAGCAAAGATCTCTGTAGTTTAAGACCTAAGTAGTATTTGAATGAACTATAGTTGCACCGGCTCAAATGCACAGAAGAATTAGGCAATTATCAGCTATTGATTACAAGGTCCAAAACAAAGAAAAAGCTGGCTTGGTGACTCTGGATTTGAAATGCTCTTTACAGTGGCACATTAGTACTATGGATAGTTTCAGCAGACAAGTGTTAACTTTAAGGAGAAGTAGTTCTGATGCCAATAGCAAAATGAGACTAAAGTTAACAGTGGTGACTTTCTCCTTCCTTTCTTACGCCAAGCTGTATGTGGAAGCATCAGACTATGTGCAGAAGTGAGCCACATGCACGTCCCATTATACACCACTGAGCAGCTGGGAAATCTAGGAACAATTTTAATGAAACTACAATAGTGTCTAAGCTCCTAAAATCACTCCTGGCAGTACATCATTGCTTCCCGAGTAGAAATGAGCCATGGACTGCTAAGTGGATGACTCTAATTCCTTCTGAGTCATCCATGGAAAAATGACATAAACTGCATATATCTTATTTTTGAATAGTTAAGTAATCAGGCATGGATACGGCTTAACTTCATAGAATCATAGAATGTTTGGGTTAGAAAGAACCTTAAAGATCATCTAGTTCTAATCCCCTGCCACGGTTTGTGAAGTTTATAACTTCAGTGTGTACATCTTGCAGTGACAATCTCAAAAGCTTCTGGTTTAATGATAGCAAGGGTTAGTTACAGAATAGAAAGGCCCTGCTGAAACTTAATCTACATATTTTGGTTTTGAGTTTGAATAATGCTAATTTAATTACCTGGAGTTTGAGAGGAAGCTGCATGAGCAGTGCCCTATGATAAGGGTAAAGGGTTTTGAACTGCAAGAATAATTTTTTTAGCTCTTCCAAATTGTGGTCCCCATAGTATGCCCAGCTGGAGTAAGAAAAGCAGCTCTTCTAATGGTTCTTGCTGCTCAGAAAATGTACCAAGTTAAGCAAATTGGAAGCAATATCCTTCTTTCACTGGGTTTGACAGGGTTTCAAGGTCCCATGATCCTTACAGGGGAAGTATATCAGAGACCAAGGAAGCCAACAGTAGCAAAAAATTCCTCCTGCGCCCAAAAGCTTAAGTATTTCTGCCATCACTAAGCTAGGTAGTCACTTTTACAGAGACAGATCCACTGTTCATGGGTCTTCACCTCAGGTGCATACCCCTTTCTTGGGAAACTGGTTTTATCATTAGCAGTGAGGACCTCCTCACTGGCTGTTTAGATTTTCACCTGATCCTTGTAATTGTGCAAATTCCAGACATGTGGAGGCTAGCAATGGCTCTTCTATGGGGGGAGGACACTATTTCATTTGTCAGGAATAAATAGCAAAAAAGTATGATGTGAACGTTGCTGAGATTTCCTCTTCATTAACCCTTATCTGCTATATTTTTCCAGGGTTCTCCATGTGGTTTTTATTTCAGATCTTCAAAATCTATTTTGTGTTCCTTCCTTGGCCTCCTTTGCAAGACTCTGTTTTGGAAAACAGAAAATATTTCCTGTGTTAGTATCTTTGTCAGTAGCTTGAAGAGGAGAAAGTCCTTATTTAAAAGCCCAATGCTTTTAAAACAGGAAGAGATCTTTTTTTTCTGCTTTTCCACTACAACATGGCTCTTCTTTCTGCTTGTGGCCCAAAAAGTCTTACACTTTTGTCCATGCTAATTGGTTTCTGCACCGCTATATTTCTACATTTTAAACCTTCAACCTATGGGACTCCAGATGAGAGGAGGCTTGGTGTAGAAAATGGTGGTGGTGTCACACACTTCAGGGATGAGGAAGATCCACTCCTGATGGAAAATAAACCTTCATCTGGCCCATGAAAACCTCCCAGCTGCAGAGCTGAGGAGCGCCCGCCCAGTCTAGCAGGAAATTTGCCTGACAGAGGAAAAGTGTGTTATAAAACCAGTTTTACTTTTCGGCAGTCTCAGCCTTTGCATGTGGAGCAGGGAATATAGTGAGAAACCAGAAATCATCTAGGGCTCCTCCATATGAGCTATTCTTGGCTGTTAGGAATGTCCCAGAGGCTGCCCTTGGTCAGGCTGAAGCATAAAGTAGTTCTTGAGTCATCAAGGGTTTAAGCAACAGCAAAGTTTGTGTAAACCTCACCATTTCCCCTCTTGCTCCACACCAAAAGTAACTGGAGTGGACTAGAAATAACAGTGCCCCACTGTAATTCAGTGTCTTGACATTAGATCTCCAAACAAGAAATCTCTAAGTCAGAGATCCTAAATTTATTGCTTTAATGCTTACGCATGACAGTACATTTGGGGTAATTTGGTGGCTCCATTTCTGTGGTGAAGATAGTCTGAAGGAGTCTATGGTAATCTGAAAACTGCCTGCGGATGTGCTGCAGGGAGGAGAGGGGAAGCTAAGATTTTGTTTGGAAGTGGAAAAAAAAAATTATGAAAGCAAGCATGAGCCAAGACATAAAGTCTCATTTCGCTCCCATGTGCTAGTGCTTGTGCAGACTATTGTTCTGGACTCAGAGATTGGTTCTTAATTATGTTGAGCAGTGAATGGTTTGAATTAATGATCACATAGTTTGGTGAGCGCAAGCCTGTTAAGAATTTTGGCTGGGGAGCAGCTGCGGAGCTGCTCTGAGATCATAGAAGGTGACTGGAGGTGTTTTCAAGACTTAAAAAGCATGCACGCTGCCACCTGAAGCCCCATGCTTGAATGCTTTATCTAAATCTGCCCTTGTCTTTATTCTGCTATTTCATTATAAAATAAAACATCTTGTATTTATTGTATCATCACATTTAGACACTACCATTTTGGAATCTCCAGTGGACATCATCAGATCCAGATGTTTCCAAATGTCATCATCCATACTCTGAAATGATTACAAATGGAGATATTTTTCTGTAAGATGTTGCTACTTGGTTAAGATTGCCAGTTTCCACTGACTTGGAGGAGACTTATTTTTAGTGGGGTAGGGATGGTCCCAAGTTCAATTCTGCAGATTTTAAATTACACATTTTGTTGCATGAAGCACAAGTGGTTACAGTTTCTGTTCACTCATAAATTTGCACTGATTTCCTAAGAGGTTACTAATTTTAACATGCGCAGGATGATTTTAATATTGGGATTACACAATGGGGTTACCTACCCCTATCTGTAAAGGGTGTGTTCTGATCAAGGTATTAAAAATACAATTAATTTCCAAGGAAGAACTATTTTTCCTTTACACCGATTCATTTACCCAAACTAACAACTGCACTGGTATTTATATGTACTATACTCTGTCTGACTTGTGAATTGATACTACTGCCCTCTACTGCAATGAATTTCTGATTCCTTCAAAAACTGCATATTCTCCCTTCTAAACGTGCACAAAATACAGGGAAATTAGTTATATGGAAGTCCAGGCACAAGTAAACATACAACAAACAGCTCAGAACTGGCAAGGATTTATGCTGACCGCTTTGATATAGCTCTGAATGTCAGGGCAAGATTAGATTTTCTACAGTGGGGAAAAGAAAACATGTACCATAACTTCCTGTTATTGTGTGCTAATTAGTAAAGGCAGGCTACATTTTATATTTTCTCATCTGTTTACAGCTTTTGACACAATAATAGCTAATTCAGTATTCTAAATTCATGTTACGTGTATTATGGTGTTAAAATTTTAGATACTCCTATCTGTCCTGGAAATGGCAGTTCTGCATTAGGTACTGTAGCTTTCTGATGTAATTAACAATTAATTGCAGTTTCTCCTTTAAATTCTTTCAGGAAATAGAACTGATATCACTCTTAAATGATCATCGTATAACAGCATACTACAAAAATCACCTCATTATCTTTCATTGCTTCTCTGGTAGGTGATCTTAATCATGTGAATGTTAAAAAAAAAATACTTGAAAACCTTTAAACTGTTAAGCAAATGGGAACCATGTCTTCCAGGTACCAGAAAGTACTTTGGTGACTACTGCAGACACATAATAACTAATGCCTATTTCTTCTCTGCATTTTAAAAGAAAGTAGAGCTTTCCATAAGGCAGTGATTCTTTTGGAGAACACTAGTCTTCCTCTATAAAAGCCCTCTGCATCGGGACCTACAGGAATTTAACCAGGAAAATGATACCGCTGGACTGAAGTTAGGCATAATCAATGGGATTCATGCTCAAAAAGGCGATGTACCCATATGTAACTCCAGGTCCCAAAGATACTTAGTGGAGCTTATATTTATAAATTAGGTGCTGGAACCTCAGATGCAACAATGGAGCGTGTACTTTGTGATTTCAGTACTGGTCTTGGGTACCACATCCCTTTTGATATTTAAAGTCCTTCTGAATGTGTTAGTGTACTAGAGTAGCTCATTGCATGCTAAAATAGAGCAGGAAGCTGTGATAGTAAACTAGCTGTTTGTTTGGTGCTGTTACACACAGCACCTTATCCTGTGGTCACTTTAGCTGTTACACAAACCCTAGGAGCCTTCTAGAAGGTATTGATCTCATTATTTTCAGAACTTTGTCTTACTCTAATGCAGAGCGGACAGCAGCATCCTGGCACAAACTCCTCTGTGCTGAGCTGTAACCTCTGAAAGAGTCAAGAGCCTGTGAGAGACAGATGAATAAACCTGATTGTGCTGGATGTACAAAGCTGTTAATTGCTTGGATGTGCAAGTCAGAGAAAGTCGCATCTCTTCCCTCACAAGTAAGTTTAGCCTAACTCTAATGACTATGTTTGGTTGATTGGTTTTTTTTCTTGTTGTTCAACACTGCTTATATGCTATTAGCTAATGACTATGATGTTTTAAACCAAATAGCTGCAGATCATTAAATTACAATTCTGTATGTAGTAGACGAGTGTTTCTTATTTCCTGTTACTCCCAAGTGATTAATTGTCATGTTCTTTCCAGCTTCCAGTTGCCTAAACCAGAATCCTGCTTAGGGTTAAAAAGACAGTTTGCTTTCCACAGAATGTTTTCACTGCAAAGCCAGATTGAACAAAAGACAGAAAAACCTCTTGCACTGCTTTGTGCCCTTGTTTACTGAGACATGATACCACTCCATCCACAAGTAAGAGGAGCAGGCACAAGAGCATGATAAGGGACTGAGATTGTGAAGACTGCTCAAGTGTCACGCAGCCCATATTGCAAAAAAAAAAAATAGCCACAAAACACTCAGAGCCTTTCTGAATGAAGCATATACACCTTCCCTCATTAAGTAATTTCTGTCTTTTCTCAGATTTGTCATGAGGAGGTTGCTGGATCTCCAAACCATATTGTAATGATCAGTTGGCTTTTACATGGAATAAAATTTAGAGATAATAAATATGTTTCAAATGTGCAGTATACGAGTTGTTTGCAAGTGCATGCTGCTCATTTTTCCAAGATTAAAATTTTTAAAAAATTTAAAAAAAGAAGAGCAAGAGAAGGAAAACTATCTAAGTAAATTATTGGATAACACTTTGAGGTAGTAAGTTAGAGACCTGCCTATGCCTCATGGAAAATCCAAGAAATATTTAACTCTATTAAGTTATTTTTCATGTCATATTTAAAACTCAAAAAAAACCAAGAAGCAAGGTAATATCTGAGACAAATAAACTCTCAATACTGCAGCAACTAACTTTTTGTTAGGTTAATGATAACATAGGAGCAGCAGAAAAGAAAAAAACCTGAATTTACATATTTGTAAAAGAATATAAAATTAAATAAGGAAAAAATACAGACTGTATTTATTTTCAGTCTGGATTTACAATGATGGAAAGAAAATCACCTTTACTACTTACTAACTTTTGGTAATGTATATTAGTCTATATTTTTGAATTTTTAGAAATGGTACTTCAATTTGATTGTGTGGAATGGAAGTTTAACTTGATAGTCTGACTAAAACATTGACAATTTCAGTCACTTAACACTTGAAACTTTACAAATGACTGAATATAAAAGAAACTGATAATGGGGCTAATTGTCAAAATTACATATGCCTTGAGGATATTGTTTTCTTGAATACGTACTGCCAGTGTGGCTAAACTACACCTAATAAACTCTAGACACAGGGAACTCATCAAAGAATTCTTCATAAGAGATCTTCATGTTGTTATTGGATAAAGTATAGCTCTTGGGGAGGATGGTTAGTGATACTGCAAAAAGTATTTCATTTGTGATAAGATGTGAGTGTCATACAGTGCTGTGAGAAAAGAGTCTTTCAATATATTATTGAAGTAATGTTATTAATAGTGCAGAAAATCATATGCCAGGATACTTGAAATCAGGAGGATAAGAGGCATCCTATGGTGAATTAAAGCTGAATTTAAAAAGCTTGATGTCTTGCATCTCCTGTGTAATTGATTAAGTGATCTGCTAATTCTTACCCAGAGTCTTTTAGGGAGGATTCCTTATGTGACAAAATTAAATTACCTCTTTTGTCTGTGCTGGAGACTTGATTTCTCTCTGGATAGCAATGAAGGAAAAGAAAAAAGACTTAGCTGAATATCCTTGTAAACTCTGAAGCTTAAAGATTCAAGCTAAAACTTGAAATAGGTTTTCTGTTAATCCAGCACATGATTTATTTACTGTAAACAATTCTGAAGCATGGGAAATCGTTTCCAGAGGACTGAACATAAGTTTTCTGGAGAAACTTAAAAAACTTTTTGTAATGAAAGACCTGTGGATTGAAATTGTTAAAAGAGATTTTGTTTCCAATTTAGCTATCTGGCTTAACATGATCAGCTGGCCTTCTCTTCAATCTGTTCCAAAATATGAACCACTGAGCATATATTCATTAATCAAGACTTATGTGTTTAGTGGCTCATAAGACTGTAAAAGGAACATTTCTTTTCTTTTTGGACACTAAAGCACAAAAAAGCAAGCAAAGAGTGATTTCCTCTCATTAGCCCACAGCCTTCTGTGTTTGAGTAATAGTAGATGGGGAATTTGGTATAGTAAAAGTTGGCAGCATCATTCTGTCTATACAGGACAGGCATCTACAGAGAGAGGGCATGCTGGTTGTCATATAGTTTTCAAAGAAAGCACAGGGAACAGAAATGAAAGCTGTAGAATTTGACAGGTGATTAAGGAAAATAAAGTTCTAATACCTTTGAAACACTGCTTCCTCTGAAACTGTCATCTGAACAGAGGACATGACGGATATTCTAAAAAGTTCAGTAAAACTTTCTTTACAGGTATGACCCTCAGTTTTCTAGCTGAAAAAGTAATTTAACCAGTGAGCCTAATGAAATCAGGGAAATTACTATGGACATTTAAAAAGTTACCTACTCAGCTAGATTAAGAATCAAGGCCAGGCTGGATTAGGCTTTGAGCCTGATGATGGCTGCAGGGGTGGAACTAGATGATCTTTAAGGTGACTTCTAACCCAAACCGTTCTATGATTCCATGAATAAAGCATTTGTAGTACTGAAATTTACAGTAAAAGTATTTTTCAACAAGATGATAGGGTGACGATCAGCAAAGTGGTACAGTTGAATGTAAATATCACTTATCAAAGAATGGAAGATTAATTGTTAGTCTGTGCTGATAAAAAAAGATAAAGCAACACACAATTTATTATGATTTTCTCTTTTTTTTAGTTAAAAAAGAAGATTCAAATCTTTGAATACTTTCAGATACTAACTAATATCTCTGTAGGTAGTCAAGAAATTGCTCTCCCGTGATGGAAGATGTAAATGAATGTTGTGGAGTAGAAGAAAGCACTGCAAACCCCATCAGCTCCAGTAAAACCACAGCTGCTAACAACTTGGCCAGCCTTCTCCACCTCCTCACTTGGTCATTCCCCTAATCTAATGCAAAACTGAAGGAGTGTTTATCTTCCACAGCTGAGAAGAGACTTGTGGTGTTTAAAAACCGGTTAGTACCAATATTTTTAATTGCTTTTATTAATCATTGTTATATTTGTTATCATGTTATTATAAAACACCTCTATGCTGCATGAGTCATTTGGTTCTGACTACCCTGCCAGCCCTGAGGGTATAAGTAAGGAACCGCAGTATTAAGCGAAACCACTGTCTGTAGGGTCAACACAAAACCCTTAGCAGGCTTATATCTGGTTCATCTTTCATCGTTTTAGTCAGCACCTTTGGAAGTAGTCGCACAGTAAGAACAAAGGCATCTGAATCTGCTCAGAAAATTGTCCTTGAAGGAGGGGTCCTCAAGGAAGACTACAAAAAAACCCAGGCCAGATCCAAATACAAGACATTTTTTCAAAGAGAACTCCTGAGGTCTGATAGTCAAACTAAATATCTGTCTTAAGAAGTCAGCCATGGTGGTTTCTAAAACAGTTGATAAAGATCTCTAACAGCTCTTCTGTTGATATAATAGACTCCTTACTACATAGCTGTATTTTTATAGCTGGAATGTTGCTGAATATATTTCAAGATGAATTAATAATTTATTCTCATAATTAGTTAATGTAGAATTGTTATTCTTCTCTCTTCCTTTCTCTCTCTTTTAAATACTGCCTTCTCCAGTCATTTTGGATTGTATCTTGCATATAAAAACAACAACGGAAAAAGAATCCCAGACTTAATACTAATGCACAATCTGTACAGTAGAATCATAATTCTGTTCCTGCTATTTCTTATTCTGCATTGCTTCACTTCTTCAAGGAAGTTTGTTGCCTAGCTCTAAGGGGAGGTTAGGAACGTATATATAAAGTTACTTTGATGCTTGGTCCTTTCTGCTTTGTCCACATGCATAGTCCCTTAGAATTTTGAAAAGAACACAGATTAATCTTGCCCTCGATTTGTTTTCTGCCTATAATACCTTGCTTCTAGGTCTCATTCAGCAAAATTATTGCAAAAAGAGGGAAGCGCATTTTCTCTCAGTGAAGTGCTGCCAAAATGGCTGCAGGAAATTTCCTCAAAACTACATTTTTGTGATTCATGTGATATTTTCACTAGAGTACTTTTTCTCTTTTCTCCTGTTTCCAGAGTCAGCAACACACACCCAGTGATATACAATTTCTATTATTTTGTCTAATTAAGTATTAGAAAGTGTATGCTAGTTTTTTCTCCCTGTGGCTTTTCTAGCTAGCCATTTCATGGAGGGCCTTTCAGTTGTTTGTTTTTAACCCAGCACGGGTAGCAGTGATAGGTAATCACCAGACTGAATCTCCAGGGGATGACATCTGAAAAATTGCTGAACATTGCATACCTGTGAGTTGATCAGTTATGTCACCCTGAGTTTTTTCTTGGAAGTGTGCTGCATCGTTAGAAATCAAGTGGATATAGTGGTTCCTGAAACAAACTAGCTTCTTCCCATCCTTGGAGACCTGCTATAGACTAGGAAACTCTCCACAGCTGGTATGTTTGGGGGAATGAGAAGCAGCAGAAGCAACAAGAAAGGGAAGGAGGGAGAGAGTTTCATAACAATATTTGGATTAACAAGGCTGAGATGTGAGCTTGTCATTTTCATCCTGCTTGGCTAGTCTCTCTTCTTACATTGTGCATACTATTGGCAATTGTATGTACAATAGCAATTGAGTGGAAGATTTGCATCTCAGAGGAGTTACTAACAGGCCAAAACTAAGTGATTGTCAGGTAATTCCAAGTTTTTTTTTTCCCAGAGAACTATTAAATATGTGAGACTTTGAGCTGGGAACAAAGCACCAAAATTTGTCAGTGACGTTACTTACCTGTATGCTTCAGTAAATGTAATATGGAACTTCCTTTGTGCATCATGCGCAAGCTGTCTTGGACCCACTGGAGTACTCTAGGAAAAATATCTTGTAAAATGTAGACTGGTAGTTGAATGTGCCTCTCAAAAAGTATCCAAAACTAAATTAAGTAGAACTGTTTGATCTGTTCTGACGTTGGTATGGAGCATTAAAAGAGCTGAAGTACTACTCTTAGACTTCTTTAAGACATTTTGATTTTTGCTGAGAATCAGTTCTGAGTTCAGCTCCTTCTGTGATGCCAACCTTCACACAAATTCTAAAATCCTGTGTAAGTATGTGGCAAAAATATCAAAAATTAATTTTTGAATTAAGGCTGTAAGGGGTTTTCAGCTGAATATTTGAGATGAAGTCAAGTATTTGTACAGGAAGCTGGCCATTCACCTTCCCATGTTTGTCCCTCATTACTGCCTCATTGTACACAGCAGACATTCAGTTGGAAAAATGTAGTTTTTCAGAAATTTTAAGTGAACTTACTTTGGCACTGAAATACCATATTGCTTCATTCTACATGCTTGAGTTACACAATTCCTGGCAGCAAAATTTACACTTTTTGTATTCATTCTACTTAAGACAACAAAATCATAAGTGGTTATATCTCTCCGGACAAACTATAAGCCTGATTTCCCCTTTCTCATACACCGACAGGAGGTCTCAACTGACCTACAGCTAACAGGATTCCCTTGATGTAAAAGTGGTTTGAGAGTGGATTGAGTCTCAAACATATTTGCAAGTTTGAGATTCATCAGAATTAAGTACAATAATTATGTATATGTTTGGCAGCATTTGCCTCCTGGTTAATATTTTTATGTTCAGATGTTATATTGCTTACAGATGTTTTCTTTCTGCTTATTTAACAGATTTCCATTTTTAAGCAATTTCATGTAATTTTGCAAATATTTAGTAAATATTACAATGCTACAATTTTATAAATGGTGCAAAACTGAAACGGCTCACTTCAGTTAATGCACTGTAAAAGTTATTCTTTCTTGTTGTTTTTAATTAGTGTAGTATCCTCTAATTTTATGCAATTATGTATTTTCTGGTAGATACATAAAGCAGAAAAATGCCACTAAGTTCTTTTTGTTTACATTGCCGTTTACAACATTATTCCTAATACCAGAGGGCAAATATTTAAGCTTTGCATTCAGAGAAATGAAATAATAATCAGTAGATCTTATCCAAACATTTGGATTTGTCCACTGTAATACCCTACAAATTTTTACTAATGTTAGCGTGTAAATGCAGGTTGTTAATTTATTAAGAAATGTGGCAGCCCAGTTGTTAAGGCAGTACTTTCTGTTAAGAAGTCCTATATTATGTAGATTTGGATGATTAAATTAGTGCTAAACCCTCGTCTATCTTTATCAAGCCTCTCCTGTTCAGTGCATTTGGGATTCATTCCCAACTCCACCATGTTTTTTCACTTGAACATGAAAATATCAGACAGAAAGAAAATAATTCACAGCTGTCTTGGGGCTTGATTCACCCACTTCTGATATCAATTTTATGCCAGCATAAGTCCATTAAGAACCATGACATTACTCTGGTTCTATACTAGTTTAATAGAGTAGCAAATCAGACCTGAGGGGGGTTTCTTGGTTACTTCTGATTTTCTGATTAAAGCAGAGTTATTGAAACTCTCAAAATCCATGTAATATTGTTGCTCCACTGTGGGCTATCTGCATCAGAAACCTCACTTCATTCTAGGGTTTAAGGAAATTCCCAGCTGGTCTCAGCTCAGTAAAGGTACAATCAGTCAAACACTTAGAGCAGGATTTTTATTTTTTAATTTGCCTATTATTTTAACCAGATTCCAGAGCCTTGCAAATACAGGAGTTCCAAATATTCTGTAGATTTCAAATTCTTAGGCAGATATGAAACATTGTCTTCAAATTCATGCTTCTCATCTCTACCTCATACTTCCTTTCCATACAGCCAAAAAACCAGCAGATTACAGCCCCAAATACTTTCAAGATTGGCAGGAGAATTCATTATTCACCATCTATGGTCTGTTGCTGGTAGCATAGACTGGAACCACAGTTTGAAAGGAGTACCGGCATTTAGCAAACCAAACTGATATAGCAGGAAGAAGATGTTTGCATAGTTGCTATTCAGGTTCTACCTCTGAAATAAAATAAACCAAACCAAAATAAANAGCATAGACTGGAACCACAGTTTGAAAGGAGTACCGGCATTTAGCAAACCAAACTGATAGAGCAGGAAGAAGATGTTTGCATAGTTGCTATTCAGGTTCTACCTCTGAAATAAAATAAACCAAACCAAAATAAAATAACACCAAATCCTACCTCCCTAAGCAGAACCTCCCTGTGTTAATGATTCATCAGCAGGGACAGGTTGATTAGCCACGTGGCATGAGCAGCACCAGCCAACTGCAATTCATTCAACTGCATGGGACTGTGGGAGGGCATCTTGCTGTCCCCAAGGATGACTGAGTGCATACAGGGCACTTGCTTTATCTGGAGCAATCATTGTAGCATGTACATTGCCACCACTAAGAAGTTCAGGAACATGAGTCAGAAACTCCTTAACAAGTGACACGTCAAAAATCACGCAGCTGTTAGATATTCAAGGGGAGTGGACAGAATTCTTTTTGCCTCTTTATTATGCTATTTTATTTATTTTTTCTTCGCTATGATAGTCCCAAGAGTTAGAAGTGAAATGTTTATAAATAAATGAAAACTGAGTTACCCAGTACATATACAATTCTAAGATATAGACCTTAACACTGCCACCAGAATATGGGGGGACTCTAGGTTGGATCAGAAGAATTGGCAGCTCCCTGACATATTCATCTGGATTGTTACTGTTTTCTTGTTTCTGGGAGGAACACCTTGTGATGGGCAGTTTCTTGCAAAAGTAGCCAGAGAGTTTTCAACATTATGTAGTGAGGCTAAGCTTTCCGGTCCAGCATCCAAATCTCCTGTACAACAAGGAAAGAAAAGAAGGGTTGTAAACAAAACCCATAGCAGCCTTCTAGTACATAAATGGGGCCTACAGGAAAGATGGGGAGAGGCTCTTTATCAGGGAGTGCAGGGTTAGGGTGAGTAACAGTTTTAAGCTGAAAAAGGGGAGATTTAGATTAGA
>WAAB01011062.1:0-13774 GCA_013389865.1 Piaya cayana
ATTCTATGATTCTATAACACAGCATAGTCCTGGGCAGCTGGCTCTGGGTGGCCCTGCTAGAGAGCAGGGTAGCTCGGAACAGATGACCTCCAGCGGTCCCACCTAACCTCAGCCATCCTGGGACTCCGTGCTCCCTTTCACTGTCTCTGTTTCTTCTTATTTTGATGGTTTCCTCTGACATACACCTGCAAAGGGCAGGGTTTCCTCCTCCAGAACAGAAAATTTAGTTCCTGGCAAAAACCCCAGCCATTTAAAGACTGCAGGGCCACTGGCACCCACTCAGACTAATGAACATGTAAGGATATAAAAACTGAAGTCGCAACCAATACATGCATTAAATAAAAATATTACACATAATAGCTTACAGATGGCAGTACCATTTTAACCTTTCTGCTGCCATAACCATTAGGATCATCTTAAGATACAGTTAGTACAGGACAAGATATATCAGAGGTTTAGATTAGATACAGAAAACTTGATTAGTTTATATATCAGTATCTAGCCTCAGGATGTGCCTGTACCAAATGGGAAATCAGGTATGCAATACAAAAGACTTTTTTATATTTTTATCATAATAGAGAAAATATTTAGACTGTGTATTTAATTGACTGGAAATCCGTAATTTTTCCTTTAAGAACTATACAGAATCAAACCAAACTTTGTAATGGTTACATTTTAGCATAGAGAAATGAGAGCACAGAGAAATGAGGCACCACTCAGAAGCTGGACCACATGTTCTGTCTTCTTTAAATGTTTGAAGGTAGGTTTTTAAAAAAAAAATAAAAGGGAGGGGGCTCCAAGACATTTTTTCTTCAAAACCAATAAATTCTACTGGAAACTCCTGTATTATTACACTGTAACCATGTTCATGGAATAGCTGCCCATTTATAGTAATTTGTAACTGCTGCAAGAGAAAAATCTCTAAAATCAGTTAAAAAAATATTTAAAAATATTTAAAATTCCACCAGAATTAAACAACTACCTGATGTTGCAGATCAAAGAGGAGAGAAAATATGCTTCTTCCAATGAAACCTTCTCTTCACAGTTAGGGACAAACTGATTATCCTCTGCTATCTTCAGAATCACATTTTTTCCTGCTTTTGATGATTTATACATCCGGAAATTTCTATTCTTTGTATAAACTCCTACAGGAAAATAAATATTTCTTAACATAACAACAGTGGCTAGGTTTTCAAATACTTAGGACTTGTAAACTGAACAGTTTTCCTTGAATCCAGCTAAGGGTCTAAGGAATGGATGGAAACTCTTCCTGACTTCAGCTTACCTCCCATAGCAGAAACGCAACAAAGCACTATCATGCACACCTTTATGGTATTGAATAATTAAGACAAACACTCAACACCGCAACAGAGGTATTTCAATCATTGACATTATCACTGCTAAAAGTTTCCCTTCAGTGTAAGAAATCGGTGCTTTCACACTATGGGAAACACAACTGAGCATAAAAAGCTGCACAACTTTTATATTTTTTTTAATATTATTTTTTATATTATTTTATATTTTAACCAAGAGAGCTTAATAGTCCTGAAACTCTGTGGACCAGACACAGAAGCATGTATCAGGAAAATTTAATTCCAATCTCAAAAACAAGCAACAAAAAAAAATAAACTAGTATCTTAAACACTCCCTAATCTGTCTAAGAATTTATTGAGGAGGTTGGTTCTTTATTTGTGGGTTGTATTTCATTTTCTCAAAGATAGAAGAACTTAAAGAACTCAAACAAGAACATCACATCACTTTCTAGCACTGCAGCCTCATGATGTAATGCAGTATTCCAGCTATTTTAGTTTGATCTTAGCTTTCCCACTTTGAAGTAATGTGTGTAACAAAAATATTGAAGGTTGTTAATTTTTGGGGAGTAACATCAAATTCTTAAAAGGTGACACAGTAAACAATTAGATTTTCTTTCCTGTCCATTCACAAATATGCTTGAAGGAATTAGAACAGTAGGTACGAAGTAATCCTTCTCAATCAGTAATGGAGAAACCTTCTATAGGGCCAGCTCTGGGATTACATTTATACAAGACAGACTGAACAGGCCAGGAATAAAAGTGACCCCAAATTCAACTCTGAAGGAGTGGGGGTTGTTCAGAGAAGTCTGAGAAAACAACATGATGAATAATCCTCAAGCACAAAAAACAGGGCTGTACAAAAGCGTGCTGAGCTATTTGCATTTCGCTGAGACAGGGTAATAAGCAGAGAAACCAGATACAGGGATGGTAAGGGTGGAACCTTCAAACTTCAGTTTGATTATGGGTGTCATAACCGTGGAGATTTTAAACATTTTAATAACATGAATAGTCTAATCACAACTGGGGCATTAAGTGCCCAACCCAAAATTTCTATTATTCTGTCATTAAAACCTAACAACTGCCATTCCAAATGGGAAAAAGGCTCAATCCAGACATAGAGAACACACCTGTAAGACTTGTTCCATAATTAAGCAACTTCTAATTGAACTGAGATGACAGAAATGCAATCTGTATAAAAATAAACGCATATACTAATAAATAAATACCATCCTCTATAAATATATCTATGAATAATAACTACTCTCTTTTTAATCCAAACAGAAACACTCAAGTCCTCAAGGAACAAAATTAATTACAGTCTTCTGTAGCAAGTTTCTTCAAAGTTTAGAACAAAATAATTAGACGCAGTAATAGAAGTTCCATGGACCAAGAATTTAAGGCTCCTTTAAAGTACAGCATTTATGATCACAGATTCAGCATGTATTGTATTTGGTTTAAATTCTGACACTGTTATTGTCTGTAATCAAAAGGAATATCTCATTTCTTAAACTTTTTTACATCGCAAATCGGTTTAAATGCACTTCTTATATTTACCTAGATCCACAAAAAGTTGCTTGGCTCCTTCTTTATCCTTTACTACTAGAAAGGAAAAATCTGAATTTTCTCCCTGTTGTGTTGTTTCCACATCCTTTGCTTGGCACGCAGTGACTGACCAGCCTTTGGAAGCATCTTCAGCTTCTATGAGGTTTGTAAGAGAACCATCTAATCCAACTGCTTCTGCAGAACACAGGAAGATGCGGCCTGCTCCTTCTTCTGGAATCACAACAGCTGCTTTACTCTCCATTAACTGTAGGGCAGGCTGCAAAATGGCTCTCACAAAGTTACCTTAAGAACAAACGAAAAAAAACCCCAAAATCAATAATGTCACTTAGGAGTCCAGAACGAACTTAGTTGTTCCTGTGCAAACATTTTTCAAAACAGCCAAGATGGAAGTGTTTATAGTCTGGGTTCCCCCCACTGACTTTTAAAATAAATCTTTTGGACTAAAAAAACCAAGCCTGACAGGGATTTTTACTAAACTTATTTTTTTTAAATATGAGAAAATAAACAATGGTGTGTTAACTGCATCATACAGCTCCAATCTTCCCCTTCACAATTTTACTACTGAGAACGGAGAGAAGTTAGTGGGCTTGGCAATTACATCTTTAGAAATAAAGACAATATAATGAAACCAAAATGCATAGACTACAGCTACAACTTCTCAAACTAAATTTGAAGCTAGATAAAAGCACAAAACTGAAATAAACATCTACTGTATCTTTCAAATGAAATTACTTTATGAAGTTGTCTGCAGTTTTAGTCACTTACTTCAGCGTAGTATTTTGTACAAAGTACAAAGCTAATATGCTTTAAGGCAGATCTGTCAAGCAAGTTACTATAATGCATTAATGAATATAGAGTATAATGTTAGTGGCAACATGCATGAATTTAACACTGATATTTACATATCTCAACTATTAAAAATGAATTTTTACTGTGACTTCAACATCCCGTTGAAAAGACAAAGATCAGTACACAATCTGTAAATACATTTTAAGTCCGAGAGCAAACATGTCAAAGTCGCATCATGGTGGAGATGCAGACACTGAACTAATGGACTAGAACAAACAGTTCAAGCTTCCACTGAAAGAACTGACTAATGTAATTTAGTTATCAAGATCACAGGCTAAAATTACTGTCATACCAAATAATTTGTCAACCATGCGTTACTTAAGAGTTTTATAATGGCAATGGAGTTAAAGACCATACTTTTAAACTAAAAATTGCAGTAATTCCATTTAAGTCTTGGGGGTTTTTAGCTGTTACCACAGTGTCACATACAAAATAGCTGCTCCTTGTCATGCTTGAGGCTGGCAGCCAGTATTATAAGCATTTGCTTGTAAGTTTGACAATTTGCCTAGCTTGCCATGTGAGCTACTTCTCAAAAAGTGTAAGGACACAGATTCTACTACTCCTACGAATGAGAACCAGGAGGTTTAATGTTAAAAAAACCCAACTTGATTCTGAGAAATCCTGTGGCCTCTTCGTATTGGAGTGAGGATCTAAATTTTGGCCTGAAATGATGCACGTGCATACATTAAAAATATCTGGGGAAAAAATCTGTACATGGACACAGGCCTGCTAGGATATACATAGTGCACAGTAAGCAGCTACTTTAAAAGCACAGGTGGTATAAAAACAAAGACAAAATTCAATATAAGCTTTACTCAAGACCAGAATGAGAGATGGTGTGGAGCTAGAAAANTCATCCAGTTCCAACCCCCTGTGATGGGCAGGGACAATAAAAGCGGGAACCTGGGCTTGACCTAAATTACTGCCAGTGGAAACCCCATAACAAAGCACATAATGTCTTCCTGATGCATGTAACTCTGCTGCTGTTGTCACAGTTCCTCCTGAACACAAACAGCAAAGCTAAATGTCACAAATCTAAATTTCATCCCTTCTCATAACCCATGAGGTTATTAATATGGTACACTCAAGGCATTTCTGCTTCCTCTCCCTTACCACAGTTGTTCTCTTGTAACAAAGGTTACAAAATCAAACACTCAAACAATAGGAAATGATAAAAACAAGGCTGCAGGTGCAATAACCCAAACTTCCACTGTCATAGGTTGATACAAATTTTAATTCCACCACTGGGCAAGCTGTTTTCCATCAGTTCCTGCTTCACTCAGATAAAACTGAGGTGACATTCTACTGCACCCTCATTGTTCAATGTATGCCCATAAACTTGCTTTACTGCACATCATACAGAATATATCCACAAGAAGAAGAAATTAAGAATTTCCAGATTCACTTTTCTTAATGCTCACCACTAGCACCTTAATGCTTCATAAACAGTATTATAAAAGTACATTCAACATATTTCTGTGAAGTGAGAAGCTATGATTATACTGATTTTTAAAATGGAGTCTCTTGAACTGGCAATTCTTTGTGCTGGAGTTGCCATATCCCATGAAATTTCAGCTTATATCAACAATGAAAATTGGTTTTGCCTTTCTCTTGATTATGTTTATGCGCAGGTGGCTTGAAACCATCTTCATCCTGCATTTCTGACTCAGTGCTGAGCACAAATCAATTGTACTTAGAGCCAATAATCTGATCTTCAATTGTTAAGATTGAAAATTACGGAGTCATAATCATACTGTAAAGCCTGTCTTGCCAGCAGTTTATTTAAAAGAAACATACAAGTACAAAAAAGTTACATTTTTGCAAACACAAATCCTAATTCTAGAGAAAGTAAGTAGGATATAAGCAGAGAAATAATGAGGCTTAACAAAAAAGAAACAGAATTGAAGAGATATTTAATTTCTGCTGGGAATACATATTTTCTTCCACATATAATTCTATTAAAATAAATATTGAAATGTGAGATAGTACTGTACAAAGTCAAAACTTCACTTTTTATTTCTAGGAGAAAAGAACACACTTACCAACATGAATATTATCCTTAAATACAGTATTTTGGGGTAGAAATATTAAGTGTCGACTAAATTTTTCATCTGTACTGGAATCTAAATTCAATACGTCTTTGGCTGAAGAGTTTACATCATACAGCTCTTTCAATTTTTGGCAGACAAGCTGAAATGATAAACATCAATTAAGCTATTTTCTCTGGCATTTTTAATAGTGGTTATCTATAAAATCTAACACAAATACAGATTCTACATATTTTTTATTTTTATTTTAGTCTCATTTTGAGCATACAAATAATTTAAATCAAACTAAATCATAACATAGTAAATTTTAACCAAATTTGACATAAGCTGTATTTCCTGAAATAAGCAAGTCACTGTATATACTAATAGTGCAGATATTCAGGTCAAAATCTAATTTAGTGGCTTTAACTTGAGTGGTGCCTACAGGAAAGCCAGGGAGGGGCTCTTTATCACCGACTGTGTGACAGGATGAGGGATAACAGTTTTAAGCTGAAAGAGGGTATGTTTAGATTAGATATTAGGAAGAAATTTTATACTGTGAGTGGTGAAGCACTGGCACAGGTTGCCCAGAGAAGTCATGGAAGCCCCATTCCTGGAGGTGTTCAAGACCAGGTTGGATGGGGCTGTGAGCAACCTGATCCAGTCAGACATGTCCCTGCCCATGGCAGGGGACTTAGAACTGGATGCTCTTTAAGGTCCCTTCCAGCCCAAATCATTCTATCATCTGTTTTTTAAAACCACAAAGCAGTTCACGCCCACAGTAACAATGCTTGTAATGCAGGCTTACTTGCATCATGATAGAAAGGGTTGGTATGCTAATTCACTGATATGATTTAGCTAGTTAATTGCCATGACCCAATGACAAATAAGCAGAAAACAGAAGACATCTGGTTCTAAAATAGCTCTAACCCCCTAAAACACTTAAATAAGCTAAGCCTGTGATTAGTCATGTTTAGGACTGGGACTTAGAACCTAAAGGTCTGAAAACTTAGGATTTTAGCATCTCAGATCCCCCACCCAGCAAATCCAAGGTTCTCTTCTTAACCTGGGGAATCCTTAGATTTCAGAAATCTGCAATGGAGTAAACGCCTTCAGATTCTGTGTCAATAAAGGGTTTTTCATAAAGGAACGACCTCAACCATGTTTTCTTTCATTGCTTTCAAGGTAGGGAAATGTAAACACCAGAAGTCTCACAAATAAATGGCCACTCACAAAGATTTTATTGCTACAGAAGATACTCTTCTAATGCCTGCTTTATTTCTACCGCCACCATATTGAATTTGCAGTGGAGCAGATTATAAACTATATAATAGATAACTGGCAAAGGTATTTAATTTTAGGTACTAAACTGATAAGTGCAGTCACGTGAAGTTCCCTACATCATCATTTAATTAAATTACAGTGAACTCCTACCCAGAACCACCTAAAATCAGGAAGGATTTATCTAAGCAGAACTGACTAACAGCTCTTTTTTAGAGTTAGTCTCCACTTTCATTGATGCTGCTCTGAAAAATACCTAAATACTCCTTTAGCTTTACAGCTTTTAAGTGGCAGACCAGATAAACCCATCTGCAAACACAAACATCGTATCAGTAAAGAAAAGGCTTCCAACAACCATCATTCTCCATTTTCCCCTTTTATTTAAAGGAGAGAACCTTGGCTGGAATTAAAAGAATGTTTTTTACTTCATTAAATATAACCACTAGTTCTACGCATCTTTTTCATTTTACTACAGAATAATCAAGAATTAAAGCAACAACAAATTAATATCAATGTACAAGATGACCCTGCTCCAGTTTACCTCAATTAACTTTGCAACCATATTCTCGCCATCTGCACCAGGATTTGCTGGTTTGTAGAATTCCAAATCAAAATAAAGTTTGCACGCATGTTTTTCAGGAATTACTTCATAGCAATGCATAAGACTTGTTTTATAACTTTTGCTAAGGAAAACAAAAGCAAATCACAACCTCACACAATAAATATACATTTCAGTTGCAAACAAGAATCCCACAAGTCCTAAATATTCTTTTCTATCAACTCTCCATATTAAAACAACAGCAACAGCCCTATAAGGCTTTGAAAAAATTGATGCTAACTACATCATCAAGTATCAACAAAGATATCTGTCTGCCCTAGAGTTTAAGTTTGTGAAGTATCCTCCTCATCCCCCCCAAGTCTTACAATACATACTACCTGAAATGCATACATACTAACTGAAATGCTGCTGAGAATTTAAGGAATGATGGAAACAAATACAAAACCACAAATTAGTAGCCGAACATGTATATTAATGCCTGTTTAAAATGGTGCATAACTTATCATAGAAATATATTTGTGTCACGTTGGTACGATCCCCCAAGGAAAGCCGACAGCAAAAGCAAATTTACTGCTGTAAGATTTAAGTTCAGTAGACGAGGTCCTTAATTCCCAGGAAATAACGGCAGTCTGCAACTCTAGAGAAAATTGAAACCCACTACAGAACAGATTGGTTTGTCCATATGAAGATTTTTTCCCCACTGCCAAGACAGGCTAAAGGGGAGGGCCACCCATTAAGAGCTGTTACCAGGTAAGAGTAGATCTAGCTACTATCTTATAGTAATGCATAGGGTACCTTTTCAAATACTCACGTGTAATAAAACCAAAGCTCTTTGTACGTTGTCACAAGGTAAAACCTCTGTCCACTTTGTGTGCTATTTTCCAAGGCAAATACGTGAACATCCTTTTGAATAAAAACATTGAAGTTTGGGGTTTTTTTTATTCAAAGAACCAGTTAAAGTATTCAGAATTTCCAACTTAATATTATTTGGTCAAAGGTTAGTAAATATTAGGAAACTACAAGTAGTAGAAAACCTATCCTTTTTCAACCCACACAGCATCTGGTTTTAATTACGAATATCATTCTGATTTCAGTTACATGAGTGAAAATTTGAAGATTTTCTTTGCTGTGCATTAATGTAAACTGTTTTTTCGGCAAAGCCATCCATTTTCTGATCAGTGGCAAGTGGATCTAATGGGAGGAGTAATGTCCTGAAAGGAACAGTCTGTGGACATCAGAGCAGCATATGGCTTTATAGCAAATATTCTTTACACTCTACATTATTTAAATCTGAAATTGGAAATCTAAAAAGAAAATGGGTAAAAAAAAAGCCACTGCCAAGCCAGTAAGAATGCATTTTGGAAAACAGACTGTCAGGATTACTTTAACACCTAAAACAGTGGAAAGAAACTGGTATTTTCTTTAAAAGCAGCAACCAATTTGAGAAGTATTAAGTGCAGAGAACTGAAAACAGAGGATACATTTTGCATAATGTTTATTTGGCTCATCACTTCTTACCACCTGAACTTGCCACCCTAATGGCATTGGAAAGTTGTATTGTGTTTATTTTGTCTCTGCCTCCTGTTTATCTCTTTTTCTTCCTCACTTTTTTTGCTCCTCAGCTCTCACCACCTTTCCATTCTCCTGCCAACCTTGACAGCTCCTTTATCTTCAGAAGGAACATATCTATCACTACATTGTTAATAAAAATTACTTTCACTGTTAGAAGTTAACACCACATATAAATTCAATTGTTAGAACTAGTACTTAGAGCTACCTCCAGAGTAGCACGAGCTTCTACAAACAATCAAACAAATAAAAAAGCTTTGCTGTTTCAGGACTGGGGGAGAAAATACCTTGCAATTTGATAAAACCTTTACTGTCAACCAAGCTTTTAACTGAAGTTCAACCTTGGCAGTACCTAAAGAGCCATGACGTTCAATTAACAAATAATTTACCTCTTTGCAGGTTTTTACATAACTGAAAGCATCAGCCTGACGAAAAAATATCTTCCAAACAGAAGATGGCAGAAAGGGTTCAGACAGTTTTGGTCTATAAACTGGAGGAAGAGGATTTCTTTCATAGTAAGAAGCTAGTTCTTCCACTCTTTTTACTCTTTCTTCCCATTTTCTCTTCATTTGTCCTAAAGCAATTACAAATAGTCAAATAAGTATCAACTTCTGATTGTGACTCACTTTTAATATATCCTGTACTCACAGATGGTTTTGATTCCATTTTTTTCGATTGCACCTTATGTAAAAATACTATTATTTCTGCTTTACGGTTGGAGAGACAAACGAAATAATTTGTACGGGTAGTACAGCACTTCAGTTCCTGAGGAAAATTAAGATTTCAATAACGCTAGCTCTTAGTTCTGTATCTCAAAGTAAAAGAATTGAAATCCAAAATGATAACTCCATTCTCTACTGGTGACCTTTGCTATCAATCTCTAATGCGCCTGCTTTAAAATCTCATGTGCAAACTTAGGATAGCAATCTCTTCTCAAGAAACAGCACACCATACAGCAATGCTCGCTATCTTGTAACCTCATTTGTAACCAAATGCTACAAAGCAATCTAAAGTGTAAACACACGCTGCTATATGTGTCAGTATTTGCAAGTTTAAATAACTTTTTTTCTGGGAAAATTCACTGCCCCTCTGAGCACCTGCAAATCAGTGAAGAGCACTGCTAAGACACTGAAACAGAGGAAGAGGGGAAGAAGTAAAAAAATATTAAGGCACATTTCTTTGTTCAGTCCAGTATAGCCACTTACCAGCCCTTGGTTCTCAAAACAACCTCCCAGTTGCAATGTAAGATAAAAATGAAACTGACTATACTCAGAAGCATTCAAACTTTCACAAGCTGGATCCACAAGTGAGTTAAGTATTACAATACTCTTGTGGACCCCGAAGACCAAATTTTAGATCCTCTGAATCCTCCTCCAAGTTTTCCACAGTAAAGGTTCCTGGACACCCACAATTCTGCCCATGATACATCTAAGCCTGCTTGCATTTTGATAGTTTATCACCTGTGTCAAGTCTAAATATCAGAATGTTCTTTTCTCATTAGGGTTTGGCATATTATCTTCTATAGACCTTGTCAGCTTTCTGACCTGTCAATTTCCTGTACTCCATTCCTTTCCTTCCAATTAATTTCTTCTTTGGGAATGAAAAATGAAGTTACAGACAGCAAAGAGTGTTTCTCAGAAGTGCCAGCAGAACCTTCAGTTTCATTTTGATGCTGTTGGCTCTTCTGTACATTACTTGGGTGTAAAAGACACTCCTTACATCAGCACTTTCCCACAAGGTGCCATTTTAAAAAAAGGGGATGCAAAGGACAAGTCCCATAATTCTCTACTCATTTTAAACTTCCTCATTTGATCAGGATACACTACTGCAGAAGCACAGCTGGGAGGATACCTGAACCCAGAGAAGGCTGATGATCCTTACTTTAAACTGATATCCTGTTCTTTTACTCCAAACACTCTTGGTTTCTCAGCAGCCCTGTATGCGGGGTCTTTTCAAAGTAACTTCAGTTCCTGTATCAACTACATCTAACATATCTATTTAAGGCACATAGAATTTACACCTACAGGCAAGGTGTAACTCCAGACTAGCCTTCTGAGTTTGCTAGACAATCCCCACTTTGTTGTCCTCTCTGCTGTCCCACCAGAAGTAAGGGGAGTAATTATTTTTATCTTACTTACCCCCAAAAAAATTGTCACCAACACATTTGGACACCTGTGATTTTGAATCAGCAGGATTCAGCATGAAGGCCCTGGGAAAAATTACTCCTGGGAGATGACTTAAAGAACGTGCTATTTTATTCCCCACCTATGATGGAAGAATATTTCTTTTTAGTAATAAGGACAGCAAATATCTTCTATTTTTAAATCTTAGAAGGTTGGCAATTTTTTTCTTTTTTAAACAAACAGACTCAGCATTTCAAAAATGGCAATTTTCTCTCTTGAGCCACAGGAGAAAGACAAACACATTATTTCAGCATATCTGCCCCAATTTTTAATTTTTTTTTTAAAAAGCATAAGCAAAACTCTGTAATGTTTATGAACAAAACACACTATCCACACCTGCTGAGAAACGTAGCTTAGACATGCAAATCAACCGCTGTTCAAAACAATCTGATTACATCAGTTTCCTGGCTGGTGTGTATCACGCAACATAGCTCTACAGCAGAATTCATGTTCCTCAACAACAATAAATGAGATTTCCTCTCAGCTACTGATTCAGCCTTAGAAGAACTCATTAACTGACCTTCTCTCTATTGCTACCTTTTTTTAATGTTACCAAAAATTAGCTTAGTTATCATTATGTCGAGCTGAACTGTGATGGACTGACAAACTCCACTCATCTTTCCTCAGCAACAAGAAACATCAAATTTCCACCTCCCACCAGGAGAAGTAGCTTCTACAATTAAGATCTGAGGAATTTTATTAAAAATTTTAGGATATTATTCCTGGAAGTTTTCAAGGTCAGGCCGAATGGGGCCTAAGGTAGCCTGATCAGATGGGAGGTGTCCCTGCCCATGGCAGAAGGGTTGGAATTAGATGATCTTTCAGGTCCTTTCCAACTCAAACCATTCTATGATTCTGTGAGAATTAACTGGTAAGTTTTACTGCAGCTGGTTTGCATGCTTAATTATCTTGTCATATAAATCTGTGTTGTATCAAGAGATAATATGCAGACAATCTCCAGACATGGATTAATACTTAGAGTTGTAATAATTCGCTGATATGCTTAATTGTCTTGTAAGATGTACCTGGTTTAGGTCAAGATGTCTCTTATGGCTGTGTGAATTTACTCGTGTGCTTAATTGACTTGTGAGATGGAGTTGTCTTGAGTCAGGAGAGAATCTGAAGGGAGACTCCAGACATGGCTGGAAAAGAAAAACAAACATTCTTTAACCACTTACATGCCTCTTGGTCTAAAACTAGCATATACACACCCACTGCTTTTGTAAGATGGGATGCCCTTTTTTAGAAGGTGTGAGAAACACTGATTCACTGGTAAAATATTGAGAAGCACAAAGTCTTCGAAGCAAATGCACTAATATTTTTATTTTACAACTCAGTGTTGAATTGAATGCCCTTCTAAAAAAAGGCATCCCATCTTACAAAAGCAGTAGATACACATACTAGTTTGTAGAGAAAGAACCATGTAAATCCTCAAATAACGTTAACTCTTTTTTTAGATTATTCAACCATTATCTGGAGACTCCCTTCAGGTTATCTCCTGAAACCCCTACGCCTTACAAGACAACCAAGCATATCAATATGGTTCAGGTTTACAGGAACAGGCTGCCCAGGGAAGTGGCTGAGTCACCTTCCCTGGAGGTGTTTAAGGCACGGGTGGTAGGGGCACTGAGGGGTATGGATTAGTGTTTGATAGGAATGGTTGGACTCCATGATCCATTGAGTCTCTTCCAACCTGGTGATTCTATGATTCTGTTATTCTAATAAATTCTCACAGCCCTAAGGCAGGTTATCTCTTGACCTAAAGTAGCTACATCTTACCAGAGAGATTTATATGATGATATAATTAAACATACAAACCAGCTGCAGCAAAACTTATCAATTAATACTCACAAAGGGCACCCAATTCAGCGCTGAATTGTAAAACGTTATTGCTTTTGCTTCAAAGACTTTGTCCTTTTCAATATTTTATCAGCGAATAAGCGTTACTCGCAATTCTATGACATGAGACCTGGCGATAAGAAGGCGGAAAGAAGGTTGGTGCCTCTTGTGAGGAGCTGGGAAACTGAGTTCCCGGTGTCGAACTCTGCCTCCTGCTGCCGAAGGTCAATGTGGGAAGACAAGCGAAACCGACTGACCTGGGATGTGAGGATGCGGCCAGCGCCGGGAACATTTCTCGGTGTGGGGGTGGGAGGAGGGGAGGACGGAGAAGGGGACAGCGGCTCCTGTGTGACACACTACGCTCACGTACCCGCCACTTGTGTCTGTCTGTGCGTCGCTGCCCCGCGGTCCCGGCGCACCCCGCGCCAGGAAGTGGCGGGAGCGGGAAGCGCGCGGCGGCGCCTGGGAAGGGGGCGCGCGCCTAGCGCTCTTGATTTAATATAAAGTGCAGTTCAGTTTGGTCTGAGTACTTGTGGGTTATTTGGTTTTGGGTGGTTTGGGGGTGGTTTTTCGGTGGTTTTTCTTTTTTTT
>WAAB01011063.1:0-35241 GCA_013389865.1 Piaya cayana
AAGAAATTTCTTTAGGGTTCAATGTCCCTTTTTCAGATATCTAGAAAACAACACTTTTTGTGAAAACACATTTTTACGGTTCCAATTAAGTTGTAGATTTCATAATCAAAAACACAGGCAATCATTTATACAGACACTTCCAAGAACATAAGAAGAGGTTTTGAGTTTTAGTTGGTTTCTTTTTTTTTTTGTACTTCCCTGAGTCATTTTAAAAAGTTAAAAAGATGGATAATTTGATCCTGAAACTTTTTAATTATAATGTGTAATTGAAACACTTACATTTCAATTAAAACAAAGCAGCCTCAAACCGTAGGGTGTTAGAAGCTTATAAGCAGGGTATAATTTATTGCCATTTTGATGATCTGTAAGACTTCAACTTAAATCAATTATAAATATCTAATTTGAAAATGGATACAAGTGAAATAAACAAAATTTATACTAATTTCTTTTTTGTGATCTGAAAAAAATATGCATAAATGGCAAGAAAATGTTAATTGACCTTAACCTTTTCTGTGATAAGTCTCTTCTGTAATGTAGTAATACTTTGTACTATATAGTATAGTAACTCTTATCTAAAGATCTCAAAGACCTTTACAAAAATTAATTAAATCTCACAGAGCTTCTTTGACATAGGCATACAAAGTATTAAATAGGTGATTAAACAGAAAATGAGAGGCTAAAGTCAACATTTACAAAACAGGGTGCCTAGTGTTAAGAACAAGACCCTGAATCAGTTTATTGTGTTACCATTTTCATTAAAACCACACTTCCCACTCATCCCAGGTCTCTAATGACTCATAAGCACAGAGCTTTTGACTCACAAGGTCTTTGATACAAGAACTTGATTACTTTGGCTGTTACAATACTAAGCAAATCACAGGTCAGACAGTGGAGAGTTTCCTGCTTCATGGAAATTAAAAAACGTCCTCTCATTTTTAACACCTCCCAATTCTGCTAGCCCTCAGTACTGAGAATATAGCTTTGATATGTGGCCTGGCTTTGAAACATATTACTATCCAAGACACTGGAATCGCTTGTCTCCTGTAAATTCCTCTCTCCATCAACAGTAGAGGTAACCAAGAAACTAGCTGATAGAGTTTTCTAATTATTAGGCAACAAATATAATGCAAGATTCATTCCTAATTAAGGGAATTGCTACTTATGTGAACCTGAGTATCATAGTAGTGTTATATTTCCATTATTAGGAAAGCACAGCAAATATCTTCTGAACAGAAAGATTTAAATCGCATATTTCTTTATCACTTTGATACTAAAGACATAAAGCCAGTATAAACTTTATCATTATTTCCCTATATTCTTGCTAACATACGTTGCAATCTGGATAACTATAAAAACATCCTGCCTGAGGAAGGTTTATACTCACAAAGCTTGGAAATGCAAAGTGTTGTCAAGCAAGGTGTAACTACATATTTGCAAGGATGAATGTGATGATGTGCACATATATTGCACCTTACTTTCAAGATTTCATGCCTAAGGAAACAGTTCAGTGACAATTCAAGTAGAGGTCCCTGTAAAGGACTGGCACTCTCTCTTGTATGTAATTCATTCACGATGAATTTGAGAAGGAAAACATTGGACATTGGAAGACACAGAAGCAAGAATTCTGGGTCTGCATAGCTCTGTGACTGGTGTCACTGCTGCAGTTTTGGGGTTTTTGATAATGAGATGGTCTACATGGTAGCAGATTTGAAGGCGTAAGATGAGATACGCCTTCTTTAATGAGGGAAGAGGGTCTTTGCTCAGGAGCTAATGGGGATCATTGACAGGGCTTTAAACTACATTTGAAGGGGGAACGGGATAGTATCAGGCTGGTCTGTGACAATCTGTGGGATGATGTGACAGGGTTAGAGGGATGGGGAGCCAGCGAAGGCAATCAGCCTGTTGTTCTGAGCTGTGCTGTCTACACTGAAGCACACTTGAAGTCATACAGAGATGAGCCTGGGCTCCTGAGGCAATAGGGGCCAACAGGGAAGCATCAGTGAAATATCTCAAAGGAATGAAGGAATGTTCCTCTGAGAAGGTGACACGACCAACAGCCCAATTGAAGTACCTCTACACCAATGCACACAGCATGGGCAACAAAGACGAGGAGGTGGAAGCCATGGTGCTGCTAGAAAATTATGAAACTTAGTAGGATGAATCCCATGAGTGGAGTGCAGCTATCTATGACTACAGGCTGTCAAGAAGGGTTGGGCAGGGAAGGAAGGGTAGAGGCATTGCTCTCTATATCAAGAGACGGATAAAATGTGAAGAACTATCTCTGAAGAATGGCCACAAGAAGCTTGAAAGTCTATGTTTAAGAACCAGAGACAGGGGCAACAAAGGGAACCTTGTGGTTGGTGTCTGCTACAGGTTACTCAAGGGGAGCCTATTAAGAAAAGCCTTCTAACTGCAGCTACAGAAGGCATCACGCTCATAAACTCTCATTCTGCTGAAGGGCTTCAACCGCTCCAATATCTGCTGGAAAAGTAGCACAGCAAGCTGTGGGCGATAGAATAGACTCCTGGAGTGCATTGAGGATAACTTCTTAACTAGGTAATAGATCATCCTACCAGAGGGGCAGTAATTCTTGCCCTGATGGACACCAATATAAGTGAGCTAATTGGTGACATCAAGATTGGAGGTGGCTTGGGATGCAGTGATCACAGACTATTAGAGTTAGCAGTCCTGAGGAATATCGGGTCAGGCAAAGAGTAAAACCAAGACCCTGAATTTAAGGAAAGGAAGATTCCAGCTTTACAAAGAATTAGTCAATAGGACCCTCTAGGAAACTAACCTCAAGGACTAGGGAGCTGAACAGAGCTGGCACGTCTTCAAAGTTGCTTTCCTTAGAGCACAAAAGCTCTAAATCCCCAGGTGTAAAAAATTACAAATGAGGCCACATGGCTGAGTTGAGGCCTGCTAGTCAAACTAAAGGCCAAGAAAGAAATATGGAGGGGCGGGTATCCTGGAATGAGTGTAGGGGCACTGCTTGGGCAGTAGGCATGGGTTCAGGAAGGCTAAATCACAGCTTGAGCTGAATTGGTTCAGGAAGGTTAAATCACAGCTTGAGCTGAATTTGGCAAGGGATACAAAGGATAATAAGAAGGGATTCACAGGTATGTCATCTAGAAAAGGGAGGACAAGGAAAGGGTATGCTAACTTGATGAGCAAGCCTAGCAAACTGGGAACAACAGACAAGGAGAGCACTGAGGTACTAAACAACTTTTTTTGCCTCAGACTTCTTTAACAACCTGTCTTCCCCCACCTCTCCAGTGGATGGACTGCAAGGCAGGGAGTGGGAGAGTAAAGTCCCTCCCCCTGTAAGAGAAGATCTGGTTTGTGACCACCTGAGGAACCTGAAATCATGTAAGTTTATGGGACCTGGCAAGTTACATTCCAGAGTCCTGAGCGAACTGGCTGCTGTAGTTGCCAAGCCATTCTCCATGCTATTTGAAATGTCATGGCAGTCAGGTTAAGTCCCTGCTGATTGGAAAAAAAGGAAACATTGCACCCATTTTTAAAAAAGGGTGGAAAGATGGATGCTGAGAACTATCGACCTGTCAGCCNGAGAGTAAAGTCCCTCCCCCTGTAAGAGAAGAGTTGGTTTGTGACCACCTGAAGAACCTGAAATCGTGTAAGTTTATGGGACCTGGCAAGTTACATTCCAGAGTCCTGAGCGAACTGGCTGCTGTAGTTGCCAAGCCATTCTCCATGATATTTGAAATGTCATGGCAGTCAGGTTAAGTCCCTGCTGATTGGAAAAAAAGGAAACATTGCACCCATTTTTAAAAAAGGGTAGAAAGACGGAGAGAGAACTATCGACCTGTCAGCCTCACCTCTGTACCTAGGAAGATCATGGGGAGATCCTCCTAGAAGTTATGCTAAGATACATAGAAGACAAGGATCTGAGTCAGCAAAATGTGGAATTAAACCGTTGCATTATCTATTAGTCCTCTTTGAAGAGTCCTTTAGTTAGCCAGATTACAGACTAGAGAACACCCAAAGAGTACCCAAAAGGTCATTCTCAATTCAACTTTGTATTCTCCTTGAAAAAAAAAGATCTTATGCAGTGCCATCAGCTGCACAAATGCCAATTAATCATGAGGAAGACAAACAGCTGCTGGCTCAGTCATACAAAAGGTTTATTTACCAGCATGACCGCAGTGAAAGTCAAAATCCTCAGTGTAGGTTTTGTTGTCAGATGGATTTTGCTTTGTCCATACTGTTATTTTACAAATAACACCCCTATAATTATCTCTTCTGAAACAATGTAAGATACATATCTGAGTATTTAAAATTCAGAAAATGCTGCATATTAAAGCTGAACTTTGCCCTCCTGCAAATGAATGCTGTGATTTCAGGATAAACCTTCTACTAGCAACTGTGGACAGACTACACAAAGTCTTTCTGTTCAACATCCATCAGCAGCAGCAGCCACCTTTGCTAGGTGAGGGGTTCTATTCTGTGTTGACTCCAAAGACCTGCACCACACATCTATTTGTCCTGCTTGTGTGGGCCTGATTAGCATAGCAGTAGAGCAGCTTGCAAACCACATCTGTTACCTAATGATACTGCCTGATGACACACTCGTGTATCTTTCAGAGAGTCTTTTATACTTCTGCTCACAGCTGTTTCCAGTTCCTTTCTGGTCCCATTCAACTTGAGATTTGCATAGCTGTGTGAGTCTCCCTGTGGCTTGGATCTTAATTCTCATTTCACTGCCTCTCTGTGTATATCGTACTTGCTGGAGATGTACTTTGCCTGAGCTAACTGCCTCTACATTTCAAGAGGAAGGAGCTACTTGCAGAGGATTTTTAGCACAAGTCAGATAAGGAACTTTTTTATTCCTCCTGCTCAGCAAAGCAGTTTGCTGCTCATATGGGACCAATGCTCAGCTGACAGAAATAACCCTATTGACATTAGTACAGCTCAGTAGACTTATATCAGCTAAGGAAGCGGCTTTCTAGGGTACGATGAAGGCCTATCTTCTCACCCAGGCATTTTCTTCTCAGATTGTCAGAAAGACAATGAACTTAACCTTTGCTTCTGACTTGACCTTTAAAGCCCAGTCCCAAGTGCCGCTCTTCCCCAACTGAAATAAGAATCTACTCAAACTCCTCCAGCTTTGGAAGGGTTGGCAGGACATGTCCCTTGGTGACTGAGCTCTGGTATGCACTCCAGGCTGGGGATAACTGAGGGAGCTGCAGAGCTCATCTATGTCCAAAGGCACCCAGGGAGGTGGATTTGGCTTGAAATACAGTTTATAAGGCAGGCTTTCCGCACCTCGCCCTCCTCCCTCCACTTTTAGTCATTAAGAGTTTCTTGCAGCTAGTTTTATTTGTAGGACTGGCCTTATGAGGAACAGCTGAGTGAGCTGGCATTGTTTAGCCTGGAGAAGAGGAGGCTGAGAGGAGACCTCATTGCTCTTTACAACGACCTGAAAGGAGGCTGTGGAGAGGAGGGACCTGGGCTCTTCTCCCAAGTGACAGGGGACAGGAAAAGAGGCAATGGCTTCATGCTCCACCAGAGGAGGTTTAGGCTGAACATTAGGAAAAAAATTTTCACAGAAAGGGTCATTGGGCACTGGCAGAGACTACCCAGGGACGTGGTTGATTCACTTTCCCTGGAGGCATTTAAGTCATGGGTGGACGAGGTGCTGAGGGGCATGGTTTAGTGTTTAGACAACTACAAATATGAATATTCTTTTTTGGTTCCTCAATCTTAATTGTCCAGCCCTGGAGGAATTTTTTGATGACAAACACTTTCACTTAGTAAATCAAGCTGGACACAGAAAACCAAGATACACCTCATAGTAACCTACAACACTAATCATTTTTAACTATCTTGCCTAGTATCATTTTTTATATATACTTTATACATCATAATTTATTACCTCGTATCTTGTAACATGTTTAATGTGTCCCTTCTGATTGTTGTAGTGCTCAGACATTGAGTGATGTATCACATATCACAGAAACTTGGAATCAAGTAACTAAGAGCTTTGCTTCTATGCACTGCTTGTTAGACTGTCCTTGTAGTTATAGAAAGATGACAGTAAACTGCATCATTGAAAAGAGTCCCTTATGATTTTAGATGACCCTGTAAAGTAATCCCATTCATAAAGCTATTAAACTACAACTTCAAACTAGTTATTTTTCCAATTCCACCTCCTGTTGATCCAACCTTGCATCTCTTTCTAGCTTCAATATATTTATTATGTTATCTTCACATATAGTTTAGAATGTTTAATATTACTAAACAGTAGCAACAAACATCTTTTGGTGTGCATCATAAAGTTCATAATTAAAGATAAGAGATACAAATCACATCCTCTGGCAGGGAGAGAAATTTGGTACTGAATATTATTATAGAATGCAAGAATGTTTTATCTCATTTCTGTTTCTTAAAAATGTGGTCTGACTATATTACCAGCTCAAACACTAGCAAAGAAATATGAACAAGTTCCTGTATTCTAGCAGTGACTTACAACTAAAGCCCCTGACTGAGCTTTTTGAAGCAGGTTTAAAGCTGTAGTCAGGTAAAATTTCCTACTGATCCATGAAATGCTACAGTTTAAGCAGTGCCATTTAGCTGCAACCACCTGTTTCAATTAATTCTCTTACATTTTTCATGCTTTGAAAGCTTTCTTCTTTATTTTTGTCACTTTGTGAAAGATCACAGATGTTTTATTTTTGCAGCTGCCCAGTTATGCTTTCAATAATTACAAGAGGTGAATTCAAGAATCCTAAAAACCACAGCATACATAGGCATCCATCATCACTTGCAAAATATGTAGGCATAGTTGTTAGATAAGAGAAACAATCCTAAATGACTTGGCTGGACAATGACCAGCCTTGTCCTATAGTTGCTGGATATCACATTCAGTTACCATATTAAGGAAAGAAATGCAGTCTAATAAAGGGGGCACTAGACAGGGAATTGAACTGCTGTTTGTGATCCTTGCTCTCCCTCTGGCCTGGCAGGCAGTACTTTACCTTCCACTCTATCTTGTGAATTTATTTTGAGATCTCTCTTTGCTTAATGTGTGGGATATCACCTTTGGCAAAATCCTTTCAGTTTAATACTGATATGGACAGTCATTTAATGACAGAAAGCCAGACACGGTTTTTCACATTCTTGATAAAACTAGGAGCACCATATTGAGCGCTGTGTGTCTAGCAACAAACAGCATAAAATTAAGATGATAGCTAGCTGTAATGCAATGAAGGATTGTCTCAAATGCTTTCAAAATCTTCAGTTAGCATTTATTTCTACTCTACGACTGACATATGATCTGAAGGCATCCTGCTCCTGCCACCTCACCATGATGCTCCCTGTGCTGTAGATTCTGCCACAAGTAAAACATGCTTCTCTAAGGAGGACCTGGAGTACCTTGAATCTTTCACTCCACAATACAGGCTTTTACATTTCTCAGCAAGCACAGAGGATGGCTTTTTTTAGCTTTCTAAGGTAAGGCTAATCTTGTTTTGTATTGTTTTGCAGGAGAACCACTTTGGTACCTTGACAATCTGGTTCTGTTAGTTTGCATTGTCTACAAGATGCCTTTGAATCATCCTTTGAGTTATCCTAAGAGACTCTCAAATGACACCTAGAAGATGGTACTCAGCTCACCCAAACCTGATATAGCCAATGAGTAACCTATAGGCAATTTATCCAGGAGGGTTTTTCCACGGAGAATCCTGAATGTAACTGACATCTCTTACAAGGTTGCAAAGTATTGTCTGTGCTGCTGTGACCTGCTATCCTAACATCGACACCACCACAACCATCTGACCTCTCCCAGAATTTCAGCTGGTATCAGTTGTACAGCCTACCTTCACATTTATAATAAATTATTTTCAAAATGCCTATCCTTTTGCTCTTCTAGGAAGATGCTAGAAAGAGGTTCCCAACATCACTTATCCAAGCAACATGCTTGAAATCCTAACTCCACCAACATCAGATAAACTCAGTACCTGTGTGAGAAGGTATTTCTCTTGTTATGCTTGCTTGAATGTGACTGCTAACTACTGCTGGTTTATAAAAAGGAGGTAGGAAGGAGTTCTCTTGCAGGTTGACCATGATGGCTAATAAGCTGCAGAGGGAACGGGGAGAAAGAAGATTTCAGCATCTGAGACCAATCATACTCAACTTCACGTATTCTGAGATGTGGAAGGAGAGCTTGCTTCACTGCACTGATGCATGTGCTGATGTCATCACACATGGCTTCACTTCCAGCAGGTGATCTTGGCTACCTGCTCTTCTGGAGTATCCTGCCCCACCCTGGACTTGCGAACAGACAGAACNAGGGAGAAAGAGTGAAATGGACGATATGGAGAAAGAGGATTCCAGCATCTGAGGCCAACCATACTCAGTTTCATGTATTCTGAGATGTGGAAGGAGAGCTTGCGTCACTGCACTTGGCTTCACTTCCAGCAGGTGACCTTGGCTACCTGCTCTTCTAGAGTATCCTGTCCCATCCTGGACTTGCGAACAGACAGAACAACTACTGTAATATATTATGGTGTCTGGAAGTGAAGGTAATAAAAATCAGGAAATTAAGTCTTCAATTTCAAATAAACACTGGTTTTTTTTTAGTTTAATCAAATTCAAGAGAGTTGCATTAGTTGTAAAATATTTTATAATACCACATTCAGACTGCTGCACAAAACAAAACCAATAGATTTGTTACTTTCAGAGACAAAAGTGTCTGCACAACCAAGTGTTTCCAGCTGAAATAGTCTTTCCCCATCCACAATGAAAAGGTATATATAGAAGATATATAGTTGGACTAGATGATCCTGTGGGTCTTTTCCAAGTGATTCTGTGATTCTGTGTGATTCTGTGAAGATCTTACATAAGACTTCAGGTTTTGTGTGTGTATTTGGATTTCTCTTTATGCTGAGAGTTTTTGTGTGACACTTAAAAACAAATATTTTGTGACTGAATGTCTCATTCAACACCAACAATACTCCTTTCCTTAACTGCTCACCTGTAAGCAAAAATAAAGCTTTGCTCGATTTTGGGAATGCATATACTAAGTATTGTATATTCACTATATGTCGGTAGTTCCACATTAAAATCACCCTTTTTGTTATGGAAAAATACCTATATAAACTTCTAAAGATATTTCCACTATCTTGCCATGGTGTAAACACATTTTTTATGTGAGGCCTTAGAGAGAAAAATCTTTCTTTGCTAAGATGGTTTCTTGCTCTACAGGTAGATTTGGAGCATAAGTGAAAGCATTGCATAATTTACACGATTATTTCAAAGTATGGACATTCCAATATTTAAAACATTTAAAATGCTCTTTTTCAACAATGAGATGGACAAATGAAATGTGGTGAGCCCTGAGACACTGAGAGCCTCCAATCAGCCTTTCAGACTTAAGAGCTTTGTGTGCAGAAAATGTTTCCTGACAATTGACAGTCTAAGGCTTTAATTATTCTTCTTGTCATCCACTATCAAGATGCTGGAACTATATGGTATATATTTCTATGCTTTTAATTCAGCATGGTTTTTTTTCCAGAATTCTTGGCTAACCATAGCTCAAGTTCAAAAATAAGGACGTTTTAGTGCTGATTTTGCTGGGAACAGATATGCCAATGCCTCTTAAAATCTTGCTCTATATGGACAATCACAAGGTAAATCATTGAGTCTGAAAGCCATTTGGCTTTGGCGTGAAACTCGTCTGAAGCTGAGCATTAGATCTACATGAGCATTAGTTACTTTCTCCTCTATTGCTAAAATCTGGGGACTGTGGGAAAAAGTTTTAAGCCTTGTTTGAAACTGTAAAGCTCTACGAAAGCACTTTCTAGATGCCAAAAAATAATTCCTTTAAAATATGCTCAAACCCCAGCGAAATAATGAGATTTCCCTAAAACACATTAATGGTGCATCCAAAGATTTGCATCAAGACTTAGCTCTTTGTGTTGAAAGTAGGCTGAACATGTTGGTTTAATGGTTCTTAATATGACTGCATAAGTTAACAAGTAAAGACGATCAAGGAAATAAAGCCTTTTTTATTTTCCTTTTTTTTTTTCCTTCTTCATTTCAGGGAAATAGGTCATGCAACTCAAGGAGGAAATATCACAATGCTACAGGGACCACCACTGATATCACGAGAGCAATTAGTACTTATTTCTTTCAACAAAATTATACACAGCTGTGAAGTTCAAGGCATACAACAGAACTGAAAGTCAGATTACTTCTTGGAAAGCTTAGATGTAGATTTCAGTTACTCACTTTAAACACTTGTCTTCATCTATTACTTTTACACTTATTTTTCCACACAATTCTCTCTGGCTTCAGCCAACCATAACAGCAGCTCTCCTTGTAGAAACAGGTTTATGGAACTTAATAGAGAAATAAACCAACAGTTATCCAATGAAATAATTCTGTCTTTTCATGTACGTGTTTCTAACTACATTGCAATATGGAGATGTCCATGTAAGATGCCATCAAACTAGAGCACTGGCTGCATATTTTTTTGTTGATGAACATTATTGAAAGAGGGATATCATTGAGATGATGATTCAAATCCTTACAGGTTGGAGAAGAATCAGATCTGAGGCACTTACTCAACTGGGGCAAAAGCAGAAGAGCTTTTATCAGTTCTGACATTCAAACATATCCTCCATGGAGAGACAGACACATAGCTATAGCCCTCATTAAGAAATCTGATTTCTAAAGAGATTATTCTAATGTTCAATGTTTTTCTGTCGACTGGTCTGCTGAATTTTAAGCATTGCTCTTCTAAGTTGTTTATCTTGTCAAATTCATAGCATGGCAAGCTTATATATCTAACTCCAAATGTGGGGCTACATTTTGCAAACGTATTACATCAAAATATAGATGCTACATCCCTTAGAAACTGAGGTAAAGAAATATTATTCTACCTAGTCATCAGACACTGAAATTTCCTAGTGTTGCTTGATTTCAAAAGGAGAGATACATTTTACTGTATTACATGTAATTCCTTTCGTCTGTTCTAAGATTTGACCCAATTAATTTATATTCTGGCCTCTAACTATCTGCAACCTGGCTAGAGAAATTGAGATTAGCTCTCAGAAAACTTTCCAGGCTGACGATAATGCAGGTATTTCATGTGTCACTCTCTTATCCTTATCACAGACATCTATAAAAATGAGTTTCTGGCATTCCCCTACTTATCTCTTACACAGCATTACAGATTTGTGAGATTACACTTTCTGTGGGCTCTGAGATTCCCTTTTGAATCCAGACATTCTGCATTGTTTTCATCACGCGTGGATTTAGTTCCACTTTTAGTCGCAGCATGATGTCAGTCACATTTAAATCAGATGAAAACCTGAATTTTTCATATTAATTAAAGTTCAATAGATTCCTTATAAAGAATAGATGAAAGGAGCAGCAGTGACAGGGGAGTCATGTACACCGGATTTTCTGCAGATTAACTAAAGCTGCTATGAACTTCCTCCCTAGCTTTCTGGAATGTTTCCTGATTTTTTGAAGAGATTGACAAATAAGGTTTTGCATAATAGCACAGGAGCAATTTCCTCATCATTTATACAATACTAAGAAGAGACAGGAATAAAAAAAATACCCCTAAAGAACCCAGAGCTGTCTCTCTAAAGTGTTGTTTCTTGAAGTGCTGTTAAATGCACAGAAGCCAAACTAATCTCCAGTATATTTCTCCCAGGATTCACACTGGTTTACATCAGTAATTTGAATTTGGCTCTGGTGTCTTTAGGTGTGTTGCAAACGGGAGATTTGCATCACTTAAAGAACCATTGCCAAAGTTATTAGTAAAAGTGGTTTTAATGTGATGTTGTAAAAGTGCAACTTAACAAACTTCAATGGCAAGGTTCATTCTATTAATTACTATGTGGAAGAAACATAAAACGGCAAGTTGCATTAGATTGGGCTAGAATGTTTCATACAAAGACCAGAGATGCAAAGAATTAGGAAGCTCACAAGGTTCAGAGTGGATCACCTTGCTTTCTAAACTCTTAAGGAGCCTACATGCAAGTAGGTCCAATCTTTGTTTCTTGATAAACAAGTCTTTGAAAAGCCAGCCCTAGTTCATGCATTAACCGCATGATAGTGTTCCAAGCTCAGATATCTTGATGCGCACCGTGTCATTCTGCTCCTTTATGGATTTTCAAAGAATGTGTTGAAACTAAAGGAGTTCTTGGCCCAGTTATATCTCAGGCTTTTATGTCCTCTGGATCCTGCACTGTCAGTCTAGTCAAGGGGTCTAGCACATGAATCACAAGGTGTAGCATCCTGGAAAAAGCACTAGTGAAGTGTTCTAAAACTGTCACTTTTGGGGTAATAATTGTTTTTTTCCAAATGAAAACTCTCATTACTTTAATGTCTCTACTTTTTATATAATAAGCTACATTAATAATAGGTGTGTGCATGATCTTACCTTTCTCTTAGGACAGTGGGTTCAAAGCCACCTCTGAAGCTCTACAGCCACCTAAACACAATGAAGAAACAGAGTTAGAAAGCCCTGCTGGGAGGCATATAATGTCTCTCATATGCCATTTCATTAATGAGGTTGTAGGGCTTCTGGTCCCACAGGTATGGTGGAAGCACACAATAATTTCCTCCCAATAGCCTTTCCATATACATGTTCACACTCTGATTTCTTCCTGAGATAAGGAATCAGGAACCAAAGATCCATCAGTGAATCACAACCCTAATGTGAGCTGAATTAACTCTCTTACAACCACACATGCCTCAAATTACAGGTACCATGACAAGCTTATGTCACTACGGATCCACATTGATTCTACGCATCTATACAAATATCATTCAGTATATTACAGGAAAAAATTTCTTAGTATAACTGGAGGCTGAATCTCAGAACTCCTAATCTATTGACCAATATGAGTTCTAGCAGTGAGGTGAAGAAAGAGGACTCATGACCATTTTTGCCAGCTTCAATTAAGCTACTCTCAGCACAAGTGATACTGGTTGATTTATTGCCTCTTGTTAGAGAGTGAAGAACTTGTTGCTAAAATATTAAGTCTCATTTGTCCTTCGTTTCTTTAAATCTTCAAGATAATCTTCAGGAGTTATTTGCACATCCAGAAATAAGGGAAAGGAAATATGGGTGATGGCAAAAAGAGAAGTTTAAAAGCAAAAACATGTACAAATATTTTAATTTAGTTTAGGAAAATTGTAAATTAGTAGCTAAACAGTTGCATTTGTTATAGATAGCCCAAAGTAGCCTTCACTTTAGTAAATTATGTTTTAAACAAGCTACTTACTGTTTTTATTTAAGGAGATTTTACTTGTACCTCTCACTACATATTTTTAAATGAATATTTGTAATAATGTATGTCAAACAGTGATTCTATATTTTTCACAGAGAGGCCAAACAATGCTCTTGACAGTTAACATTGCCGGATGGGGTGTTGTTTCTTTTTTTCCCTTAGTACAAAATTCCTAAGACTCCAATGCAAGGCTTGGTGTGACTTCATTTGGGTGACAGTCTCAAAAACAGGCAATCCAAGACAAGCAAACTCTAGAAGCCCTTGATTTGAAGTTCATTTGCAGCCAGAGAATGTGCAAGAGTGGCATTAGGGAAATTTGTCTTGCCTTTCTCCTTTGGAAGAGGAGAGGCAGAAATTGGGAAGTAAGTCTGCCCCCAGCAGGAGAAAATACATCCAACTTTTAGTACCACGTACGGGATTTCTGACATATATAAGAACACAATTTCAGCCTCTAGGAAGAGAAGCATGTCTCCCCTTGGTAACAGAGAGTGTGAGCAGTGAATTTTCTCTCTCCTCAGCTAGCCTCTCAGAGGACAGCAACTCAGAATTTATGGTCTTAGTCACCTAGAAGCTTCCAAGGCTCCTTTAGCAGTAAGGACAGTTTCCTTATCTGTCCAGGATGACTGTGGAGCTGGCAACTGTGGAAATCCAAGTTTGGTCTGATGTGCATGCCTACATGAGACAGAAGAAGAAAATTCTCCTGCCACAACCTCTACAGTCATGTAGGTACTCTACCCTACTACTTTAGTCTGTGTTACTACTAGATATACATCCCAACATGACAAAGTTTAGCATATCAAGAAGCAATCTATACTATTAGCCAAGCAATCAGAAAGGCAGAGATGTTTCTAAGTAGATTAACTGCTTCCTCTATCTCTGCCAAAGCTACCTGCACTTTGAACTTTTACAAATAGCAAGGCTGGACTGAAGTTCCTGCTGCAGAGATTCTTAACTGATATTCCTGAAAAGGAACCAGTGAGATAACATTCATTAGACAGTGATTTAACTATTTAGTGTCACCTTTTCACTAAAGCTGTTCCTGAGAGAGTCAGTAGCAAGGTCCAGATGGTCTGGTATTATGTGAAGCATGAAGAGAAATTCTCAACAGAAGGCTAATGCCTCTCTTTACCCTCTGTTGTTCCCAGCTAGATCCCCCAAACTGTCTTTTAGATCAATGCTCTGTTTTGAGAAGGCAACTTCTTGTTACACATAGACTTAAACATCTAAAAAGGTTAAGCTAGACTAGGCCGTGGTAAAGACTGAGGCTAGCCTAGGGGTTTATTGTCCTCTACCCATGCAAAACCTCACAATTTCAATCAAAAATAATACAGATGATAGCTTTGGACTCTTTCTGAAATGTGTTTCTATGTGGGAAAAGAAAACATGGGTCAAAAGCCAATTTGACTCAATGCAGTATCTTGATGCCATTGAGGGTGCGCTTAGAACAAAGAGATCTCTGGAAAGCCCGAAGGTAACCCTCAGCAGCAACAAGCCTCCAGAACATGCTGGTTTCTAAATCTGTGTGTAACCTACTTTGTCTGTGATTTGCCTCTGTTGTAAGAGAAAAGCATAGACACCTGTTATCATTATGCTTGGGTATCTCCACACTTCCCAAAATGGAAGAGTTGAACCTCCCACTCATTACTGGGAATATGCACATCCAAAGGGGGACAGGACCACTGCACAGACTTGTAGGGAATGTTGGGAATCCATAACAGGTCCAAGAGGTAGCTCTCTCAGGAATGTGATGTCCAAAATTGCCAGAAAGGATGCATTATGGTGCACCATAACTCAGATGCTCCCTACATGCCTCACTCTTCTGTCAGGGTAATTAAGACATTGCCATGTGCAGCTGAAGGGCAGGATGACATGAAACTTTGGTAGTTTACTTACTCTGCCTCTTGGACGAATGCTCAGATGCTCAAGAAAAATTCCATAACTCCTTTCTAATTCAAGTTCTTCTGAAGATGAAGGTCCAGGCACTCCCATAACTCATTCTATAACAGAAAAATATGAATGATCCTTCAGATAAGTTAGAACACCAGCTTTCCATGTTGTATCTACTGAAATTGTATTTACAGATATTGTAAATATGCAGTAGTATATCAAATTTCTTAACATTTTGATGAAAAACTTGGATAATGTTCATTTTCCAGACAGAAAGAGGATTACTGCTTAGAAATTTTTGAAGAGACAAAGCAATAAATGCGCTAGTGAGCCATGCAGTGACAAAGTCTACTGACTATTTTATTAGGGTTTGAGGGGTTTTAGTTTTACTTACCATTCTTTATAATACATATACTAAGGCTGAAGAAACATCTTTTTATTGTCATTCACATTGAAAACTGTCTAGAGGATTCTAAATGATGGGGAATGAAAAACAAAGTTGAAAGTTACTGGGAGGTATCTAGAAGGTACTGCAGGAGTCAGGTCAGGCCTTAATGTCTTCATTTTGGTCCAGGGGAAAAGAGTAAACAGAATACTAATGAAAGTTGCAGATGGTACTAAAATCAGTAAAGGTTATCAACCCTAGTGAAATAATGCAAGAGGAACACAATAGGTTAGGAATGTGGGCTTAAAGCAAAATTATGTTTAGCCTGGAAAATTGCAAGCTAATCCCACTAGAGAAAAAATAATTAATGTTGAGCAGCAAAGGGAGGAAGCTAAAAAGAGCTTGAAATGCAGGGTTATTGAAAGATATCTAGGATGAAAAAAAATCTTAAAAGTTAGAGATAAATTTGCAGCGTGAAGCAGAAACAAAAAAAAATGTTGAGTTAAAGACTTAGGCAAAATTCAGATCTGTCATAAAACAAGATGAAACGTTGTAGCTTTGTGCGTTGCAATATCTCACAGACCATCTCTAAATGAAAGCATCTCAGTACCAGAGGGCATAGAACAAAGAGTGAAGATATTTTTTTGTTCCCTTCAGGGATGATTGCTTCATAAGAACACAATAAAGAAGTTCTTGAATAAGTCATGTAAAAGTGGGCTTGAATAAGTGATACAAAAGTGGGCATGTCCCTGCAGAAGTAAATATTTTCCTCTTCTACTAATGCTTTCATTGTAGTTGACCAAAGAAGATAAGATGAATTCAAAGAGATCAAAATCAAGGTCTAGTAGCCAGTGCAACAACTGCACACAGAGAAGACATAAGCTTCAGCACTTCAGGCATCTGAAGGAAGCAGTAGGCAATTTTAGAGCTGTGCAATAATAAACTTTGGTAAAACTGGAAAGTGAGCTAGACAGCACAGCAGATCTTTCACACTGTAACCTATGGTATTTTCTACTGATTTAACCTTTCCTTTCTGATGAAATGTGATTTCTAGGAAAGCAGCTTTCAAACTCATCCTGTCTCCTGAAGGGGCCTGATTCAGTGTTTTCATGTACGGTAAAGATTTTTTTTTTGGTCAGTTCACATTAGTTTAATTAACATGACAGATCACTAGGTATTACCAAAGATCAGGCATAGTATTTAGTTATTTACTGCTTCATCTGGATGGCTTTGGAAACAAAACTGTAGTAGAGTGTCACAAGGGAATGTGTTCTGTGTTCAGAGGTCTGTCCTTTTTCCTCTCCTTGACTGGCTTTTTCTTTTTAGCGAAGCCATTTAATGTCTTTTATACTCTCCTTATGCATGAAGATAGTAGTACATATTTCAATAAGCTGCTGCCAATATAAGAATTTTCCGTATTAGAGAGATTTTGTATAATGAAATATTATGTATATATATGCACTGATAGTGCATTCTAGATTATTCTTATATTATTTTGTTCAGTTAAACTACTGACATTTGTTTCCAAAAGCTCTTAACTCTGAATTGATAGATTTTTGTTTTATTAAATATTTTATAGTCCAGAAGGATTTCCTCAGAAAATGGCAATTTTCAGATCAGTCAAATCTTAAGCCTAATTTATGTGTTAATATTTTTTTCCCCACTGACATACACCATTTTTATCCTTTCAGTGAGATGTTCCTATTTTACGTACAATACTTAAAAATGATTAATGAGTGTCATTGCTAAGGCCAAAATTTCAGTAAAATCTGTCCTTAGTGCTGTAGAAACTAATAACTAGTTCCACTGAATTATCTAAAGTCAACTGCAAGGAAACAAATAGAGGATTAAAAAAATTACTTGCTGCTTTGTTACTTAGGCTAAATGCAACACACAAATTCCTAAGTTTGCACAGGCAATATAAACAATTTTCTGTAGAGTATTAGTGCACTTGTACCTGGAAGTGTCTGTGCTTAAGGTCATTGCTTTTTCTGCTTCATAGCAAACGGTCATTTAACATTGCATAAAAGGAGTAGGGATTTGTGATGACACAGGCATGAGGCAGACTGACTTCTGTTTCTCGTACTAGTCCTCAAGATAATCCAGTTCTGTTCCTACCTTATTAGACAACAGAGGGACCTGGAGAGGGAGTTAGGCTGAAATCTTATAAGGATTGAAAAGAAAGGTTGTTCAGGCAGACAGTGGGGTTTTAGCTCACATTTTCACCCCTGTGTATCTCTCAAGCTCTGTACAGGAGGCTGTCACAACACTGTTGGAGTACAATTCTTCCATGAGACATGCAGGTAAGCGCTGGCCTGGGGAACACCTGAGCAGCATATGATGTGACAGCAAAGCAGAGATGCACTGCAGCCTGTAAAGTGACAGCTAGGGTGCACTGATACATAAGTGCCTGGCAACTGCTCTAATTTATTGCAGGAGCTGTTATGGCTCTCTGTGAAGCCTAAAATAATCTATGAGTGTTTCACATTTTAATAGTATTCATGTTGAGGGCCTCTGGGTGACTGCAGCTATATGATAACATATGCCCCAATCGGATCTGCCCTTTGTGTACAAGATGACACAATTTGTGCATAGTTAGCCATGAGGGAGACAGAGATTACCCATTTTCAGTGCAGTCAACACTGGGTCTTCCAGCCTTTTATATACACCAAAGAGATGAATATTTTTCTTTTTGAGAGCATTTGCACCCTTGGAGCTTAACAGATGGGATGTTCTTGCCCTTCAAGGCAAAGCTTTGCTGTCAGAAAATACATGTGCTAGAGAAAAATAAGTAAGTAGCAGGCACAGAAACTAGTTAAGAGTTTAATGAGATTTGACCGATTGTTACTTTTTCTTTCATTATTATCAACTTATATTTTCAATAACACCACGGACCTAAAGCAAGAGGCGCCAATAGGAGTTTGTACAGTTCCTAGCAAAGAAAATTTTTTCCAAGAATATTACCTTTTATAGAAGCTGAGTGCTTCAAGAAGTTATGAAAAGCTACACTTAAGATCCCTCTGACAGACTGCACCCACCATACTTCCAGGCAAAAAGTCCTGTATAACTAGCCAATTCTCTCCAACTTCATCTCAGTTCTAGTTCTCTTTTTTCCCAGGCAATTCCAGTCTCCTTTCTTTCTCTGTCCTGCTGAATGTCCAGATTTGTCATCTTAGCATATTCCCTCCAGTCCACTTTTGCTTCCCTTCTCTTCATTTTCACAGCATTTCTATCAGCAGTTCAAGTGCTCAGCACTTATTTTAATAGNTTCATCTTAGCATATTGCCTCCAGTCCACTTTCGCTTCTCTTCACTTTCACAGCATTTCTATCAGCAGTTCAAGTGCTCAGCACTTATTTTAATAGCTATATCTGCACAAGCAAATGAAGTAGGTTACAACCTTGAGAGCAATGGCACTGCACAAACCTATATGCCAAAGCCTTCCTCCTTGAACTCTCTCCACCATATTAAAGGACAGTGTCATCCTGCCATCCCAGTCATGCAGCACCACCCTCTAAACTATGACATCTATAGCATGTGCATCCTGGTTTTTGACAGCTTCTCTGGAAGTATCCTCATTTTTATAATGTTCTTTATGGATATGTACATTTTTTTTCAGTCCCTGACATAAATGTCATCCTTATGGAAAAATTTCAAGTCTTTGCCTGAATCCTGGGAGAAGCACAATAGTTGCAGACCTCCTGAAAGAAGGTCTACTGTCATGTTAAGATGCTTTTCCTGCAGACTAACTCTTACAAAGATTTGGTTGATTTGGCTGAATTTTTCCAGCAATCAAAGGCAGACCCCTAGCAGAGGAAAAATAATCCAAAAATGTAGTGTGATAAAAAGCCATAAGCAACTAAAACCAGGGCTGTGTAAAAGAAAACATCATGAAACTTTGATAAGCACTGCTCCTAGCCCAACTAATAATACCTTTTTGACTGGTCTGATATTCCTTGATCCTCTTGTAAAGGTTGCAAAAGATAAAGAAGATTTTACAGGCAGGCTCGATAAATGCCAAATCATGTCTTTGTCTATATATTTGCATACTTCTCATCTGTTAAGTTTTAAACTCAAAGGCTGAAAGATGTTGGTTCAGGAGCTGCCAATCTGCACTTTCTGAATTCGTGTTGGATCCCTCCCAGATCTACACAATATGGTGCAAACACGAAAGTCAAATGTCTGGGTCAGTGCTGCAGACCCGGATGCAATTTTGCTGAGAAGCTCACAGAGCACACTCCTATGATACATGCCTGGATTTACTGAGCACATTTAGGGAATCTGCCAAAGTGTTTGGAGTGCTTTGGCAGCAGAAGAAACAGCTGGTCCCATCAAACTCTTGGGCATTAATTTAGACTCTGAAAGGATGCAGTGATGCTTGCCAGGGGTTAGCTTCACAAACCTAAAGGGTTGGTGACTCAGAAGTTACAAACTAGTAAAGGTGTGGTTAAAGCTGTTGAAACTGCTTTGTTAACTGGTTATTTGAACCTTGAAGAAAAGTGTATTCAGGTAACATGTAGCCTCCAAGCTAACAGTTCCCTCAGTGGCAGGAGCTACAGATAGACTAGCATTGAAAGACATCAGACCCTGCCTATTGGAAGCTGTTTTACGGAGTCCAGTGTACAATATGTCTGTGTTAGTGCAGGAATGAAATATTCACCAGAACGTATTGTGAAAATATATTTGGACATTTCTGGAAGGATTTCTTCTTGAGATTACACTCTGGACGTATATTGAGATTTGAGATATATATTAAAAAAAATATTGTCATGACTTCCATTGAAGTACATAGAGCCTATTGGTGTCTGATCAATTGAATTTATCTTTACACAAAATAAGTGTTTCCTGTAAAGCACTGGTGTTGACCTTCTGATAATGACCACAGGAGATGTCTTTTTGATTTCTATATCCATCCAGTTCACAGCACTGAGAAATGTCCAAAGACTTCCTGAGCCAATTAATGAGTCTCTTTCTACTCTGAGGCTGTTAAGAAGAAAATTTCATAAGAGTCGGTTTCAAACATCTGAACTTGATGTTAGTATGGAAAGTCTGATTATCTTCTTTCTTATTTAAAACATTAACTTTCACCTCAGAGCCAAGGCATTACAATATTACTGAATAACTTTCTTTTTCTCTGCTTAAGTATTCCCATTTTTAACATCTGGAAATTTCCAACAAATGGTCAGTTAACATCCCATTGAATGCAACCAAATATCAAAGCAAAGCACAAAACATATATAGAGGTGGCACCCATAACTTCCATATTATTTTTCCTTGAAAAAGAGGGGGAACTAATACACAGTATTTGTCTCTCTTGTCTTACAGCTTTATTTTCAACCCACAAGCTATTCATAAGACACAAGCATCTGAAAGGCTAACACACAAGGATGGCTTAATTTCTCAAAGCATCAAATTCTGTAGAGATATATTTTTTGATGTTAGTCCCCTTTGATTGCAAGACAACAGGATGTACCAAGGGGACAACAATATAGGTATGAAAAATGAATTCAACCACAGGCAAGGCAACGGGGAAGAACCAAGATGTGTAACTGCCATTTATTAAATCACATGAGCTATGGATTTCTTTTTCTTCCTCAATAAGAAATTTTGCTAAGAAAAACTAGTCATTATAAAATGATGTTATGTTAATGGAAGCTGTAAAAAGACATTTTTTTCGGCTGAAAGGTAAATAAAATTAAGTGATTCTTACCACAAGGCAATTAGAAGTTTACGATCTTATTTTTCACTTTACCAAATAATTTTAATGGGCTGGATTTTGCTGGGGGAGAAGGGAGGTCTCCAGGTGGGAGGGTTTTTTTCATCATATGGTAATTAACATATATAGGTCACCGCATCAGATGCAACAACATGCTACTTCTGAAATACTGCACTATATTGAAAGATGACACAGAACTGTACACAAAGTACTCCATTAACAGCAGGTGCTGTGCAAAAAAAGCTTATTTTAAAAGAGCTTTTAATTACTGCATAACTTTGTCAAGAAGCCACCTTCAACTACTTTCTCCTTGCAAGTTGCAGGCGAAAGCATTTAAATGCATGGGAAAGTTGCCCTCAATTTAAAGCTGCAGGAGGAAGCAATTATTATAACAGAAGTCTTAACTTGTACACAAAGAAATACGGTACGTGAAGTCACCAGAGGCTGAGTAATACTTTGACACAATTAATGCATATTGTAAATCAGAAAATGCGTGACTACTGAAAGCTGAGAGTCATAGATGGCTGTATGGCCCATATTTATTGCAAAGTGTCCCTATAACAATAGAGTTGGCTGTTTACACAAAATCACATTTGTATCTCTTGGGTGTATAATTCACACTTTCTCTAAATTCCCTTCGATAGAGAAAGAACCTTAATATAGCTGAATGATCTCCTTTGCTTCTAAGGGACAGGACAGCACAGGATTTGACTCATTTGAAGTGAAATCATTCAGTTAGATCCGGCTACAGGGAAAGACTACAAGAGGAAAAAGGATCTTTCTGGTCTCGTATGATACTTGCCAGATTTCTGAGTCTTGATTTCAATACTGCAACAAATCTTATACTAGGTTGAAATCCCTCCTTCAATCTTTTCCCTATCACAGTACAGCAGGGTCCATTTAGACATAGCATAAAAAAAGATTTTGAACATTTTGTGCGTTGGGTGATTTTAAAAATAAATGGAAATTTGCAAATTATCTTCAGTGTTTGAAAGAGCTAATCCTTGATGGTCAATAACATGAAAAATTATAGAAAAATAAACCCCAAACAACAAGTCAATATGAATTCCACTGAAGTTAAAAGCAAAATGTTTCTAACTAAAACAAGACCAGAAAATGCTTCACTCGATGGTGCTTTGTAAAGGATACAAAGGTTAATTAGATTCTTTCTGTTGCATTATATAGGAGGAAAACTCCATTAATTACTGCTTCTTTAATTTAACTGATTCATTAAAAACTGACTATAGAACCACAAAGAAACTATTATCTCTGCCATAGTACCTAACTTACCTCTACAGTCCAAAACCTATGACCCTTAATCAAAATTAGATTCTAACAGAGACATTGAATGGTTAATAGTAACATACAGCATCACTAAAACCCTAAAATGAATGAAGATGCCACTTCAATTAGACTCTTCTCTTCTAAACACCTCAATGTTTGTTCTTGTGTTTTCTAGTGTCCTATATTACAGGAGGAAAAGGTTGATATTAACAGCTTAGTTTCCACTGGTTTTATGTCAAGATAAAAGCACAAGTAAGGTGTTTCTATAAATGTTTGGTTTTATGAGCTCTTGTGCATTTTTTCAACCAATTAGTCAAATTGCCTTCTTGACTGTATCGCCTTGGTAAATCCAGCTTTTTTAGGCTTTGTTATTTAGTGCACTACCATATTCCATTAAAGGCAAAGTTCAATTATTTGTCTTTTGAAGGTCTGAGTGCCTTGCTTAAAATGCCAAGTGCATTAAAAACAGGCCACCCTTGACTTTTGCAAGGAGATATAGAAGGATAGGTTAGTCGGATTTAACAGATTTTTTGATATTCAGCATGTGTATATGTACATGTGTGTATACATGTGCATGAAGATACCAAAATAAGGATTAAATGCTGTCAAATAACGAAGACTTACTCCTTTTTTTCTTTTATTTTTTTCCATTTATCTTTTTTTCCTTCTTAACAGGGAGCAAAAAGAAGGAATGTCTTACATTTAAAACAAAGGACACGAGCCAGAAGACACTGAACCTCGATGAAATCATAATCACATACTAAAATATTTTATTAGCATAAAAATAAGGTTTTAAAGCTATGCAAGTGGAAATGAGAGCAAATTCTAGAGAAAAAAAATGAACTTTAGCTGTGACTACTCGGAGAATCTGCCGCTGCATCCCACCCAAATTTTGTTTACTGTGCTTATGTATTTGTGTTTCCATTTTGAAGACAACTTTCTATGTTGTCTTTTCATTCTATACTGAGGCTTAGCCCACAGTGGATAGTAAAAAATTTCATAGAAAGCATGAGTCTGCTAAGAGAACTTGGTGAACTTTGCAAAGAGATGGTTCTTGCCCATTCCCATTAAAACCTTGTCTCTAGAATGATGGGAGATTTCTACCATCTGTAGAAATGGCTTCAAATAGCCACCTGCTAAAAGGATCTGGAAGCTTTAAAAGAGAAGAAAAGCAGTGTAAAGGTTGGCAGTGGTGCCAGTTTAACATGGTTGGCTCTTCATGAACACGAGCCTTACACGGGTTGTAGGGCAGGACCTACACCTTGAGCCCTGTTGTGCCACTCCTGATGGTAGGAGTCATCCTCTCAGAGCGACTTCAGTGAGGAAAGGCTGCAGAAGGGATGCAGGCATAGCAGCAATTACTTTCTGCTGAGTTTTTAAAAACCCATTTCGAAGCCAACTATCTATGGAAGGCATGTTCAGCATGCATGCATCTCTTTCTGTGTAAATGGCAAACTTGGAGTAAAACAGAGATTAATTTAATTAATATTAAACATTTCAGTTTTTTATGTTATGGGTACATGCATAAGTAGAGCAATAACTGAATACAAATATTGCATATTTACTGTGGCATGATTCAAGCAATTACTACTAAAGTATTAAGGAAAAGCATCATTTCCCTCTTTTAATTTTATTTTATAATTAGGTGGGCAGTATATTTTGGTGAATATATTTATAGTTAGAAGTTATAGATTGTGCTGCTTTTTTGTTATGGAAGGATGTTTTTAGCCCTGTTGCTAAAAGCCCGTTAGCGACAATTTAAAAAGCTATGAAAAGGCATTTGTTGTTGTTGTATTTGTTTTTCTTGTTAGTTTTCATCAAATATTCCACACTCACAAGATGTATGCAGTCTGCTAACAGTCAGCAGCACAAAAGTTCAAAAATCATTTTAAACATCTGGTGAAAAATATAGTTTTTTATATAGTGTGTTTGTTAGATTGTCCCTTTTACATGAGTGCTGTGACAGATGTTCATTATGCCTATGACTTCTGTTACATTTTTTTCTCAAAAATTATTTGATAAACTTTAGAAGGAAAACTTAAAAGCTGAGCAGAAACCATAACGGCAAATTTTTGAGTGCCAGAGTTTTAACTGCTTTCCATCGATACGCTTTCCTGACTTTCCTTTCAAACACACGCTTTTATATACAATATTGCATGAACTCATGCCTGCAAAGTACAGCATGGTAAACATCTGTGCATATTCTACATATACCATACTAATAAAATCAATCTGTTCGTGTTTGTTTTCACTCTGAGGAGTGCTGAGAAACAAAACCACCGCTTTCTGTCACGTGCTACATAGTATCAATTAAAAATAAATTCAATTTCATGCAAAGAACGCAACTTAAAAATCCCAGCAAACAACAACAGAACCTTTCCACTAATGATTTTCAGTCATCAGAAGTGGAGAGAGACTCAGACAGCAGACAGCATGGTCCCAGCATGCTTTTTGCCTTTTTTTTTGTTTGCACAGTAGCTGTCAGTTGCAGCCCTGCAGGTAGTAGAACCCAGTGGGAAGAGGGGCGGGACAGAGCGATGCTGCCTGAACTGACAGCAAATTTAAATTACTGAGCTTTCTTTTTCTTTTCTTTTTTTTCTTTCTTTCTTTGCGTGGTTTTTGTTCTTTTTTTTTTAGTATTTTTCTACTCTGCGACAACCTAAAAAGATTCTGGCACACGCTAATTTAACAACCCTGCTTCGTCGTCTTCTTTTTTTTTCCCCTTCTGCTTCTAGGATAATTAAAAGAGAAACCTGTAAAGGCAACATTCCTTCAAGCAAGTTGGTGCTGCAACGTACTGGTAAGACAAATTTAATTTTTTTTCCTCATCTTTTCTTTTCCTTTTTTGGAGCTGAAAGCTTTTGTATATCTAACACGGTCATAAGTGTGGTTCCCCTGCTGTGGAGGGTTAGGCTATAATGAAAAGGTGCAACTGCTTGATATGTGACCTTCTCCTATTACTTAAAATGGATAATAACAGCTTTTGCGTCTGTCCTTATGATGCTTTTCTCTCTGTGAATTGACTATTTGCTCAACAGAAGCGGTGCTGTGATTGTCGCACTATGACAATGAGGACTTGATTGTTTTTTGGTTACCGTTCCATGCTCCTATCAGAAAAGATTCTTGAGTTGGGGGCTTTTGTGTGTGTGATTTTTTTTTTTTTTCTGAATGTTGCCTGAAGCACTGATATGACGGGGGTGGAGATGGGGGTGGAGGAGATGGTCTTGGTTTTCATTCCGGCTGTTCAGCTGTTTACTAGGTAGGGAAGTGCAACACTGAAACTTTTTAAATAAATAAATAATTTTTTTTCCAGCTTGCACTGAGTGGAGTCAGTGTGTCCAGGATCTGTTCTTGCCCGGTGCTTTCTAAAGTTCTTACTGTCCCTTGCATTGTTCTTCTGGAAAAGGGGGGGAAGGGATGTTCCACTTCATATCTTCTCATACTGTTGTAGTAGTAGCTAATTGCAAGAAGCTGAACTTTGAGATGAAATATCAAACATTGCTTTTGTAAAGAATTAGTTTGATGCTTAGTATGAATACAAGCCTGCCAAACGTAATCATATTTGTATTATACATGCTACAGTTCCTGCCTTGCAAGTCTCCTGATTTCCAATGTCTGCTTTCTAGTTTTCTCTAACACTAATACATTAGTACTTTTTTCTTTCCTAACAAAATGAAATGTGTTTTGCTTTTGCTTTGTATTTATCCGTACAAAACTCCTAAGGTGACTTTTTTCCCTCAGGCTTTCTGGGTGTAATTCTACCGGGAATTAAATGCTACAACACCTACTGAAATCAACAGGAAGGCTGAGCTTGTCCTGTATTTAAGAGGAAATTATTGAGTACTAGCAGGACTGGATCTTATGATTGCTGAGCTGCTTCTCTTTTCTTAACTGCAATTAGTCGTTGTTACACTTAAGACTGGCTCGTGTAGGCTTTTACTGAAGTATTTAGAATAAACTGCATGAATAAATGCTACTGTTAATCTTAGTTGTTCACAGGTTTGTGGGCATCATGAGGAAAACTTTTTGAACATGAGATGGTATTTTTCAGAGAAATCTAATGGAGTCAGAAATCCAGTGATTCAGCCCTCTAACTCCTGGAATGTTATTTTCTTAGTGTTAAAAAAAAAAAATAAGTGTGTTGAATTTAATCATCTACAGAGTGATACATCAGGTTTTCTAGAAATGAAGGTCTGCTTTGCAAAATGCATAATGTGATCACTGGAGCAAAATCGTCCACAGAGAGGTGAGATGAGGAGCCATCAGGGAATTAAACACAGATTCCCTTACATGTCCCTGGAGAGAAGGAGGGGATGTGCCAATTCCATATGGGAAATCTCATTCTTTCTTAGCAGCTTTGTTAGGACACAGTGTTACAGGCGCTCAACTTGCTCATCACTCCCTGTTTCAGCCTCAACTTCAAGCACTTCAGTACTACTCAGAACGTTTACTTTGCTTGCACAGAAAATGCTGGTGTCTTGCGAAATAAGGTTGTTGCAGCTCCCACATCTTGCTTTTGCCCTGACAACTTGCCTCTCCCCACTCCAATACCAAGGCCCAGAAAATTAGGCTTTGTCCCTTGCAATCCTAAACTCCCATCCATTTATAACCAGAGAAGAAAAGGATTGAATTCAGTGTTCTTGTTATGGAAATAAGTTTTTATTCACTCAGTATCAATTGACAGTTAGAAGCGTATCTGATGTAATGCGAATAAACTCTAGGCTGTTGACAGTAAATTATGCAGCTCTAGTTTCACATTCTCCCAGAAACTGTGTTATTACAATGCTCAAGTGGCCTAATGGGGTGAAATAACTACCAATACTCTCATTTGAGCTTCCTAATCACCCAAAGGCATGAGAAGTACATGTTGGTTGATTCCCACTGCCCATGGGCTTCTCAGCAATGGACAAGGCTGTATGGAGTACAGCCTGAATGCAGCCAGGGATATTCAGTTACAGATGTGATGTCTGAGTTACTGTTATGAGGCAACAGGAAAACATAGTACAGGCAAGTTTAGATGTTGAGTTTGGTGACAGGAATTTGTTCCTAAAGTCATAAAGTATAAGAAGTCAGACATCTGTACTTTAAAAAACACCCACTGCCCTAAACCAACCTACCACTGTATATTATGTTTAATTTAGTCTTTAGATATATAATTTTAATTAATCAGTTCACTTTAAATTGCTTTTAGCATCTAGCAATACTGTATTCTACCTAGTGCTTGGAAATTTCTAGTTGAATGGAATTGCTTTTTTTCCCTTCTAACAAATAAAAAAAAAAAACAAGCCAGAAAACTTGCTATAATTTCCTGTCAGTAGCACGGAAATAAGAAAACACTAGGCTAATAAAAATGATAATCTGAGTTTACAACTGTTAACGAGATTCCAGAATAGAAATGGTGCTATTATGCAGAAAGAATTTCTATCATCACTAGAAGAATGTAGTATAAAATTATGAGTTTTATTATTAGGGCCCTGTCATCCAATCAGAAATCAACCCATAATCTTACTTGTGAAATGCCATAAGTTTTGGCATCTTCTTTCTCTTCCTAATAATAAAATATTAAAGAAATGTTATAATTAGGAACTTTGATGACATAGTTATGAATTTACTTTACAGGAAAAAGCTTTCATAATTCTGTGTTTCTTCCACATCTCCAAATCTCGATGTAGTCGTTGCAAGTCTGAGTTGTATGCGGCAGGTAGAATTGGGGTAAATCACAGCCTTGTCGTGGGCAATTATAATGGGATTTCATCAGCTTCTTTCTCTTGAGAGAGACCAGATTCTCAGACTTTTCTCAGGATTCTGAACAAGTACTTAAGAACATTCCACAGCACCTCTTTCCCTGAATGGGATTATTTATTAGCATTAAATTTCTGGTCAGCTGAACTGAAGTATCATAGAGTCATGACAAAATGCTTAGATTTTAACCTTTGAGGATTATTTTATTTTTCATTCTAGTATTAGAAGACTCTTACATTTCACTTCTGACTGCAAATGATGTACGGCATTGTAAGGGTCTTGCTGTCTTTCCATTCGAATTAAGAAATTAGCTATGGTCCTTTTAGCAACAACCACTCATGAGCCTCTGCAACACCAAATGAAGCAAGACGGTTGCACATGCTCAGTGACCCCAAGTTTATGACACTCCCCCATGAGCTGATGGATATCATGTAGGGCTAATACTTGCCACGATATACTCCTTCCACAAGCCTGACACCTAGTCATATATCCTGGTGAAGTGTTGGTTAGCTGTAGGCTCCCTGAGACTCCTAACAATGTGTAGGGTATAGGAAACCCTAAAAATAATCTGTTGCCTCCTAATTACTTTCCTCACTCCCAAGGCAACAGAGCTCTTAGTATTTATCAAGTCACTAGGTATGAAATAAGAATATAAATAAATATTTTATTCTATTAAGATAAACAGTAAAATATTAGCAAGAATGAAACAAAGCAAAAATAGAAATAGAGCCCCAGAGAGCTCAGTTTAAGACTGTAATTATCACACAAAGTGTTCCTTGGTTTCTTTGTGTCTCCTGTGGCCTGTGGAGGCTGATAACTTAGCCCCTGACCTAAGGCTTTTGTGTTCCAAGAGCTCTTGGAGCCGTATCCTTCCTACTCCTATTGTTAAAGACACTTATTGTCATCTTCCTTGGGAATGGTAAAAAGGGGGAGCAACCCAAATCTCTACACATGGATTTTTTTAATATGCTTTCTCAAACTGGAATCTCCAGCTGCCTGTATATCACCCATAAAAGTGTTTGCTCCCTGTCCATGACATTTGGGCACCAGCAGTAGGATTAATCTCAACCAAATTTAGATACCTATTCTGTAAATACCTACACCTGAGTTAACCACCTTGGGCTCCCATTACAGTCACAGGAAACAAGCAGGAGCTTTCAGGGGGTGATTTATCTGACCTATTTTAAACATCTATTTGAATCCCACTGAAGGACATCACATTCAAGACTCAGATCATTTAACTGCCTCTCCTTCACAAATTTTCTTAATTAAGCATACTGTTGCATTGCTTAATTTAGATATCTTTTCCTCATCTGCTTTGCTTTTCTTGTAACTGCTTCATGAAGACAGAGGGCTTAAAACTCTGTAAATTACGTACCTTGAAAAACAGTCATTGTACTATTGACTTACTGAGCCTCATATACCTGGCAGTGGGATTAAAATAAGGTTCATTACAGTGAAATTAAGACAAGACTGCATAGACAGGGTAATGTCACTCATACATCATTAGTCTTCAAGGCCTGCTGGGGAAATGCTGTCACAAGTGTGTTACAAGCAGTGTGTTTTATATACAACTAATGTTATTCCTCATGCTTTTCTTAGGCAGAACTGATCTAGTGAAAGGAGACGTTGCAATTTGTTTATTTGTTTTGCTTTGCAGACTTGTGGCATTAAAAGTTATGCCACAATGCTTTAAAAAAATCTATAAGTCAGAAAAGTCCGTGACTATAATGAAGTCTACCTAATTTAGACACCAGCATTTTAATGAGTTGATCCTCTTGATGTAAATTCCCTTACCCAGAGGAAGCTTCATGTATTTGAAAGCTTCCAGACAAACAATTTGGCTTTCTAAATTTGTTCAGCTAAGGCTGCATTTACAGTATTAAAAACATCTACTCCAGAGAGATGCCTGGCTCCCAAATGTTACAGTGCACCTCCACATCTCACCTGACCATCTGTGGAGCGGCTAATTGTGTCCTCTTGGCCCTGCAGTTGGCCCAGGCATTCGATTCTGTGCCTGAGTACATGGAATAAAGGCTTATAGGTGGTGCTGGTGAGCGCTCAGCCCACTTGAAGAGAGTGTTGAAAGAGTATGAAGAAGCCAGCATCAGAGCAGCCTTGTTTGTAAGATCTAGAACAAGAAACACTCAAGGCTGACCTTAACCAACATCACAATCAGGTTTGCCTTTAAGGAAAATCTGATTAATTTTAAAAGTAAATATGTCAGCACATATCTATTAACACATAAATAGATACACAGTATGGTTGTTTAAGATGTAAGGGCTATATTAAACAACAAAGATATTCACTAGTATGGACACATTGTACCTTAGACAAACATAGCCTCCCTTTGGATTAATTTCTCTTTTCACTTACATAATATTCAGCATCCTAAAGATTAATTGTAGGTTTGGTTTAACTTAGAGTAACTGGATTCTACCATTCATTTAAAAAAAATGGTTGATCATCAGGCATGATTGAGGTAGCTCTGTTCTGAACCTAAGTTCTGCAATGTTTCGCAGAAAGGGTCTTTATTTGGACAGGGACAGTGACGGGAGTTCTGACGCATGCAGAAAATGTGATAATATTCAATAGAATTTCTGGCAAAATAAAAGACCTCTGAATACAAGATTTGATCTCATACATTTGCTATTTTCAGTGATTAATGTATAAGCACTGCACAAATCACTGACAGAGTGAGGAATCCAGAAGACCTGTTGCCTTTGTTATGGATAACAAGAGACAGAAGCACAGATTAAGAGTAGCTCTTAATCAATCTGATGCCGTCAATGCTTTCCATAGGCATTCCATTAATAAGCAGCTCTACTAATGCCTGTCTTTTTCTGTATCCTGAGTCACTGGCAATCATGAAGGACATGTGCATACTAAACGAAGCTTTTGCGCTTGAGCGAAGAGCAATAGCAGCCTACCCAGTGCCACGCAGTAAAAAAAGACCACATTCACAGCACATTAAAGGCTGGGTACTCTTGCTGAACAGGTTTACACGTTTAAGCCTTGATCCTGCAAGGACTTACACACATGCTTAGCCTTACACACTGCGAAAGAAATCCTGGGCCGCTCAAAATCAATGACAAAACTCCACTGACTTCAAAGGGCCGCTCTGTGTATGGAATTTTAGGCTTCAGTGCAGCCACACAGAGTGTAGAAGCGTGCGAGCTGATCTGCTCCAACCTTGCTTGTGTGAAGTCTTAAGAGACTGAAGGAGCTACTTAGTGTAACTTTGAAAACAATTCTAAAACTATAACACTAAACAAAAATAAATCACAAAAATTCAAAGAAGTTTTCTTGTTTGATATTTGTTCTTTAGTCTTTTTGCCCAAACCCCATATTAAAACCAGTGGGAGTGGTTTCTGCTGGAGAAGTTTGTGAAATGTCCAAAGTGCAATCTTCTCCCTAGCTACTATTGCATTCTGAACAGGTCATTTTCTTTATTTTCCAGATGACCCAGCCCCTGGAGTGATCTAATTGTGCTGGAATCACATCTTTTTTTATTTAAAGGAAAAAAATCCATAGCTCACATGATTTTATAGGAAATCTGAGAAATATTTATGAGTCAGAAAAACAGTAGTAAGTGAATTTGTGCAGGATCTAACTACTGTCTTTCATCTGCTTGCTGCTGGTAATTGAGATATTCTGTTGAAAAAATCTAACAGCTGTCTTAGGCCAATCCTGCCTCTGCCTCTGTGTGTGAAAAAGTGTCCTGGCAGTAGTGCCCCTGAGACCCACTGGGGAATCCTGAGGAGTTTGGTGAAGACCTGAAGAGGGAGGAAAATGGTGTAAGACCCATTTTTCAGCATAGATCCCTTTCCAAACATATTAATTTAGTGATCCTTCCCCATGCACAGACCTCAGGGTGGCTGAGATGCTGAAGCTGGAGGCTTTGAAAGCCCTGAGTGACACTGAGGCATCTCAACTCCAATAGTAAAGCTCATCCTGGTAAACACACATCTCCTGAGCAAAGCAGCTAATGACTAGTGTGCAGATGCAACATTGCCACTTGCACATATTAGGAACTAGGAAAGTTTTGGCTGCCATCTCCCTAAGCTGGCAAAAAGATTTGTGAAGACAATTATCCAAGCATAAGTGCACTCTAACAGGGAGTAAGGGTTTGCAAAAGAGATTTATAAAGCTTTGCATCCCAGTTATGCTTTAGGTTAAGTCTATATTAGCATTTGTGTAAGCCAAATTATCACTCCTCACCTAAGTTGGTTGTAATCTTTAAAAAAACCAAAAAGAGTAGGTTGTGTGAGCCTGGCAAAGGAAAGATTTTTTTTTCTATTTCAGCAATTTTTTCTGACAGGTTTCAATACTCTAGCACTGAAAATATCCCAAGACTTTACTCTTTTTTTTGGTCTTTTACTGTAAAGGTATTTTAATTTTATCTTCATCATGCTCCTGGCTTTACATATTCCCAGTAAAGTCCTGTGTGAAATTCTTATCCACAGAGATCACAGAAATTTACTGCTTCACTGGCATGGTCAAGTTCCACAAAATTGTATTTGTTAATGTAGCTGTGAAAACACATGGCACCTGCTATCTCTTAGAATAAAGATTTTAAATATGGCTGGGAAGAATTTAAGAATGCCTATAAAATGGGGCTTGGCCATGTCAGTTTAGCTTTAGGAAAGAGACTGCGCTATAAAATCCTCGCCCATAATTAGACACAAGTGACAGCTTTACTTAACTAGTGTTCACAAATGAACGAGCAATGAAAATGTTTTGCCTTTCTCACCCTAGAAGAATGACCATGGCAGATGTTAACACTGTTGAAAACAGCTTTATTGTAACTACAGGTGAGACAAATGGGAGATTTATTAGTCTGGGCATTGAGGGAAGGGGAAGGAGAGTATAAATCTCTCCAGTGCTATTGCAAAGAAATACAATGCGCATTACCAAACATATTGCACGACATGCAGTCTCTAAAAAGGGCATGATTCTGTGACCATAAATTCATGAGCATGCCTGCTTTCTCATTTTTTTTAAGTACCCCGAATCACAAATTGTACCTGATTCTGCTTTTTGTTTCTTCATGCTTTAGCTTGTACCCCTTTAAGTTGATGGCAAACCCCAAAATTAATTGATAACCCAATGTAATCAGTTACTCAAAGTCTGGAAACTCAGTGGCCTTCAAAAGAGGCTCAGTGTCTCAACAAGAGACAGTGATGCTTCTCTGAAGACAGTCCTGAGACAAGATTTGATCCAATGTCTGCTGGATCTTTCTATTCATTTCAATGAGTTTACAATTTGTACCTGACATAATGTGCATTCGATAGAAATCAGCATTGCTTGTTCAGGCACTGATCTAGTAAAGTGCTCAATTCTGTGCTCAAGATTATGGTATGGGAATAGTCCCATAGAAGCCACTGCAGCCACAGAAATGTTGAAGTTCAGCAAGTAAGTAAATGTTTTGTTGCTAAAGTACTATCCTATTTTTCTCAGTCAATCCCTTCTACCAAATTAACTAAAAAGTAGATTTTCTTGAAATCCAGTACCTTAAGATGCCATAAATGTGGTGATATTCAGATTTATAAACACGTTTTTTTAGCCACTTTACACTTCTTTATGCCCAGGTATAGCAAAACACTACTACAATTGTTATACAAATAGGTATATTTGCAGCTTGAAACTTGAAGCTCACTCCCCTTTTAGGTTTAGAGTTTGCTTGCATGTGGTGCTGCTGTCTGATTGTCAGTCCCACTTCTAAGTAGAATAACATTTTAAATTTTATAAAAAGTAACACTGTTTGCAGTAAAAGCAGGAAAATATTCTTCTCTGCAGTTAAATTAAATTCTGTCAGTCTGCCCCAAACCCTTTCATCAGGTGCCTTCTTATAAGAGCTGCTTGAAGGCAGTTTAAGTTTTTATGCCTTGTGGAGCACACGTTCTTTAACTGTTTCACTTCAGCTCATCCCATTTAACCAGAAGGCACCATATTTCTGTATTATCTTGCTTTCATAAGATCTGTGGTGTTCAACAGGTTTTTCAGGTAATACTGTTTACAGCAAACACTGCCTATGGTGTTTCTAAAAGTTTCCAGCTGTCAGAGGCGTGAGGGCCAAATTGAAAATATTGGTTTGGGAGAATGTAATCTTTTCAGTACAGACTTTGGTCAGCGTGACTGTATTCAGTGTAAGTGCCCAGTAATAATGATGTCCAGGCATTGGGCCAAATGCTAAAACTTCCCCTAGAGTGAATACACTCACGCTCTGCAAAAGAAGCAGTAAAGTATGCTCATATTCTGGCCAGCAACATTTGAAAGCACAGCTCCCCATGAGAATAGTCCTTGCCAGGAGTGTGAATAAGCTGCGTTGAGGCTATGCATTATGGCAACTGCTGCATCAGGGACCGCTAACTCATAAATAAGCAGTCTCTGCTGCCCCCCAATTCCTGTATTGAGCTTCAGAAGGTACTCATGTCACTCCAAGTATGAAAGGCTTGCATAGTGGCCTCAGCGGATTTTGAGAAGAGCCAAAGCAGAGGTGGCTACTTTCCATCTCCTGCTTCTTTGACTAGCCATAATTTTTCTGGCAAGCACAAATATACAGTGCCTAGAAGGACTTGGCTTCTACTCTTCAGCTCATATTCATCATTTGGTTAGCTCCAGTGATGTTATGAAGCCAGGAGCTCCTGTTATGGTAGGATAAAGACTCCACTAGAGCTGAAATCTTTATTAATAAATTAATTATGAATAAATCTGGAAAAAAATAGAAAAACTTTACTACACCCACCAAACAACTTGTTGTGGGCACACGAGAGTATTTATATCCGCATCAGAACTACATTAAAATGTAGGGGGGTTACATTAGTGCTCATACCAGTTTTGTTTTCTTGTGGTTTCTTGTGTTTCTTGTATCAGAAATGGCATGACCAGCAGGTCCAGGGAGGTTATTCTCCCTCTGTACTCAGCACTGGTGAGAACACTCCTTGAATCCTATGT
>WAAB01011063.1:35275-70894 GCA_013389865.1 Piaya cayana
GGAAAAAAATTTTCATAGAAAGGGTCGTTGGGATTTGGCAGAGGCTGCCCAGGGAGGTGATTGAGTCCCCATCCCTGGAGGTGTTTGATGGACGGGTAGATGAGGTGCTGAGGGGCATGGTTTAGTGTTTGATAGGAATGGTTGGACTCGATAATCCAGTGGGTCTTTTCCAACCTCGTAGTACTTCTGTGATTGTGTAAAACCTCAGGTAAGGTTTTCTTACGAAGTTCAATTCACAAACTCATATGAGTTAGTCTTCAGAGATTTTAGTAGAATAAAAATTATAAACCAAGACCCCAACTAATGCTTTATCTTACATAAATGTATATCTCTGCCTAAGTTTCACAAAATACATTATGACAAATTAAATAACACTGAAGCAGAACAGGAAGCACTTTAAAAGGATCTAATTTTCACATGCTGCAACATGTCTTAACTCAAAACATGACCCATGCCTTCAAGTTTCTCTATGCAGCTTCATTCATTGTCTTAAAATTAATTTTCCTAGACAGGAAAATTTGTTCTCAGGGAGATAGTAAAACAGATTTTTAAAAGTCCCTGTGAAAATGGTTCATGTTACTGAATTGCCCATACCTTACTTATGAGCATAACTCTATGATCATGTCAGTACTAGGGAAGAAAACAGTCAAAGACCATCCTGTAGCCCCAAGGCCTGCTGGCAAGGTGAAACTCGTGTTCACCCGCATACAGTCCCTGCAACCCTAGATAGACTGACAGCATCCAACCTTGCTATTGGTACCTGCTGTCCCTCAACCCAAGCCTGAATATTTTGAAGGAGAGTGTTAGTTGGCACAGCCCAAAGCTCTTCAGGAGAGCACACTGTCAACTGAATGTCTATGAATGATGTATCACTATGAATTACACTGCTTAAGCCACAACCCTGGCCTTAATTTTTTTTATTAGAATAGACATGACTAATACAATCACAGGACAAAGGGGCTCTCTGCTTGACAGTACTCACAGTCTCTGATTTGAACTTCAGATGGGTACTGTTTCACAACTTGCCAACCTTGCTACAGGGGACCTGAAACAAGAAGATTGGAATAATTGCTAGGAGGTGACTGTACTGATTAAGTAGGATTTTTTTAAATGCAAAAGTATATCAGTAACCTGTGTAATAAACATTCACTGTGTAATTCACTGTTACCTGTAGGGGTGTGTGCAGAGACAAGGAAACTTTCTGATCAGCTGATGAGATCTGATGAGAGCTACTGGAATGAAGCCGGCTCTCACACTAAGCACGTTTGTACCCATGCAAATAAACACATCAGGTACTCATCAATACACCCTTGTCCAGGAGCAAATTGGATTCCAAACAAGCATCCAAGTATGTAAAAGTGTAAATATAGTGATACTCTTCCTTTCCAAAAATCAGCTGTGTACATTTAATGGAGCCTGAGAGGTTGAGGGAGAGGGGTTTGTGTAATTTTACTCACTTGAAGTGTTGGCTTAGATAATTCTTCTAATTGAGCCTTGACATTTCACTGCTTTCCATACTTCCCAAAATTATTATTAACAAATAAAGAGATATTTCTTAGTTGTTCCTGAAATAATAATGGCAAAGACTTCATTGCATATGCAGAATCTCCAGTTTAGGTGAATATTATTTCTGGCAATGCAGCAGATGTCATCATGCAGACACATATACTAAAAATGCTGTTTCTTTTGGTGCACGTGGCTTGAGAAGCTATGGCAGGAGATATCCCAAACCTGGTCTAATAAATGAAAACTACAAACCATCAATAACTGTTAAGTCAATGGAAAATAAAAAACAGACATCATGCATACAATATAATAACGTGAAAAATCCACATAGATGACCACATCACTGGGCTTTCCTTCTGCAGGGTTTGGGAAGCCTTCGTATGTAGCTGGCCAGTTTAGAATTAGCATAGTCAGAAAAATATAAACAAAACCAAAATGTAATATTATTTGGATTTATCAATACCAGACTCCTCTGTGGAAAAATAAGTCCTCTTTCCACAGGATAGACTAGTCTTCCCAGAATATTTCCCCAGAGTCTCTTCTGCACATCCGTTTGCCAACTGGAACCTTTTGATCTCAACATTCTCGGTGCCAAATTCTTTAATGGTGTAAATGAGTGAAACTCAACCTAAGGCAGTGAAGCAGATCCCATTTACACCTGCAGAGAACTTGGCTTTGATTCTGTAGCCAAGGCGAGATTAAAACCATTGGTTCTAGTAGATTTGTTAGCCTGTAAAAATGTTCATCATCTCCAGTTGCAGATAGCTCTGTTATCCAGTCCAATTGTAAGAAGGAAAAGCAACAGAAATTGTTCTTGAGGGGGTGAATCCTGGACAGGGACAGTGACACACTGGAGGACTTAACAGCATTTTGTGATCTTTAGCATATGATTGAGTATACATTACCATAATTTTGATTCTGATCTCTTCACTTGCTCTCTGTGCAGCTTTTTCAAGATCCCCTAATATGAATCACTTATTCCAGATTGCTCTTTGAAGAAGGCATCCAGTGATGCATCAGAGATTAAATGAGTCACTCATGATGGATTGTGTTTCATGGCTTTATATACCACAGAAAATTATGCATTTTACACTACCTTGTAAAATAACCATTTATCTAAGTAAACAGATTGACTCCTTTTTGGGTTCATATGAAAACTATCCTGAGTTGTGAATCTTAATTTAGTAAGCTCTTGACAGGCAGGAAAAAAGACAGCTAACAATGATGGAAAAGAATCAGTTACTTAAATGTCAATAGAGGGAGTTTGAAAAAATGAGCTCAAAGTAACAGATCAATTTGTTCTCTAGAGTTTGGTCAGAGATACAGACTTGGCAACTTCTACCACCTTTTCCCCTCTCAAAAAAAAAGCTTTAGATCCCGTGGCAAGTGGTGCAGTTACATGCTTCTGTGGTGTCAATTCAAACACAACAGAATGTGTTAAAGAAAGAAATGAGGCCAAGTGGTTGGAATGAAGAGAAACAATTAAATATAATTTTCCAGGGATTTTGCCTCTTATCTATCCATGCTTACTGAAGTTACCAAAGCAAGGTACCTTTTTTCCTAAGCGTCTCCGTTTACATATCTGTAATGCGGTAATTATCCTTCTGAACCAGATTCTCTCATGTGGGTCACCATAAAACTTAGAGATCTGATATTGGCAAAACAGAATCAGCATAAATGCACCCCAAGTGTCAGAAGGCATATGTATTGTGCAAGAATGCAGTTCAAGTATGGGGGTATAATGGGCCCATCCCCGTCCCTTTGGAAAACCCTGTATGGGTCTGTCAAGGGAGCAGGAGTACAGGTTAGCACTGATGGAGTCTCACTTAACATCCAAAAATAACAGGTTACATTTTCTTCTACCTGGCCATTTCAACTTGTTACCCACAGATCGCATTTCATTGATGTACCTGCCTGATTTTTGTCCTCTTCACATCCTTTTCTTGCTAAGCATTTACACCCCTCTCACTCACAATAGAGTCTAGGATACAGAAAGCAACATTGACTTCAGCAAGCTTTGGATCAGACCTGGAACCACTTCAAGCTTGTGACTAGCTGGCTGTAAGCATTTAGGATGAATCATCTCAGAGACAAAGGAGAATATCAGAGGAAAGTATTATCTTATATATTTCTGCTACCCCCAAGGTTTACTTTTCAAAAAAAAAAAAAATCCATTGTCCTATATGTAATGTAAAATAATTCACCGTGGAGCAAAACATTGTATCATGATACAGATCTGGGCAGTGATTGAAATAATAACAGACTGTTTAATTGCTAAATTACAGTGGTGATATTATGAAATAACGTATTATATCCGCATTTATAATAAATTAATCCATCATGATTAAAGGTCTCTCAATGCATACCAAATGAATTAATACATGATTGGCCTTTATAAGTCTAAGCTTTTAAAATTATGCAGTATTCTGCAAGCAGTTAACAACACATAGAATAGAGTTGCAATGAGAGAATGTGTCACGGAAAAACTTTTCTATGTTTCATGTAGAACACCTTTTCTTATAGAATATTTTTGCATTGGATTCATTAGCAATCAAGACAGATAGCTTTTTAAAAGGAGAAGATGTGTCCATAATCACACAATGTTTAGGGGAGAGGGGAAAATTGCCACAATATGACTAATTTTATAAAAGACATCTGTCACTTTCTACAGTTGTAATACAAGCTGTTTAGTAAGTAAATTTAATTAACCATATTTCTCATTTTAGAAATGGGGAAAAAAGGCCTTTAAAGCATGCCAGGAGCATATCCCTTGAATATAGTTTGTTTAATGTGTCCAATTAGACTGAATCATCAAAATTTCTGAACCTTAAATATCTCAAATTAATTTGTTTCCACATTGTTCTTCTATATACCATTTTCCAGCCATTTGTACTGTGCTGTAGATGTTGTTTATTGTTGATACGCTCGTTTGGGAGCCTCTTCTTAAAACTGAGGCTTTTCTGTGCATGGTGCTGGACATAAAGGAAAAGGTCCCTATCAAAAAGTTTCCCATTGAAAACCGGAGACATGCAATGAGCGAGAAATGAGAATGGGGACACCTGCAAGGACAGCAGGTGTATTTGCCCCAGGTCATAAATAATTCAGTGAAACATCTGAGTCTTGGTCTAGCCTCGTATCAAATACCAGATAGCACTGTACACTAGGATACAATCGTAAGTCTATTGTAGGCACTTACCCAGGAATGTGAAATTCCCTCTGCTGCTCTTAACAGTTGCAGACCTCATAGGTGAGTCCTCTTCTTAATGAGGGCAATATGGTTCATTTTGCACAAAATACAGATTGCCCCGACTTCATGGAGCTGGCAGCATATAAAAGTATATTCTATAAATACCTTTTATTGGTAATACGCAGAAGCTTATGCTATAATACCTTTCCCCCCCAAAAAACTGCCAGCATTTATGCAGTGTTTTGCTATGACAGGAAGCAAAACAATAAAAATCAAGTAAGCAGATAAAAAAACACAAAAAAACCCCAAAAAAGAAAAATTATTTTATACTGATAAAATATAAAAATCTCACAACTCCACTGATTATGTTTTAATCTAGCTAAGATTAAATTCTGACTGGCTTATTTCAACCTCAGTTAAAACAAATACTTTACTGATGCTAAAATAGTTGTTTGTAACTTTATATATCATGTTTTCCACTTGCTTAAACTATTTTATAGAATACTTAAGATAGTAGTAGCCACTCATTTCCTAAACAAATCCTCTCAGTGAACTTCTGAAGTTACAGAATATTCTGAATTCTGCTCCTAAATACAAGCACCATCAAAAAAAAAAAAAGATATATGCTGCTTTTGTACACAGGGGAAGACTTCAGAGAAAAAGACCAAACATTTCAGAAAATACCCCTGCTTATTGCCTAGGAGCATGCTAAACCATACAGAATTGCACTGAACTATAAAAGCTCCCTTTTTTTTGTTTATAATTTGCTTTAATTTAGAAACATTTACATAGGTTATATATGGAGAGCATGGCATTAATTCCAGCAAATTTTTATTACCCTAACCTTAGATTTAAGAAGACTAATTGTACATAACATGCGCCTGGTATTTAAAGAACATAATTCACTGCATAATGTGAATAGAGTTACTAAATGTACGGTATAAGTCATTCCAGAAGAGAATAGACTTCTCATTGGGGTGGAATGATCATGAAGAGAAGTGGATGGGGAAAACTGAAGGTCTTTGGCTATTGTTATGAATTCGAACACATTGTAAACCTGCCAGAATATTTACAACCTTAAACACTGCTTTTACTCCCTTACACCAGGGTTTTCCTCCACACTTGCAGGAGGGTAGACTTTGATAACTCCACTAAATGCTCCCTATCTCCTATACAGGGCAGGATGAGATGCCCAGGTCTAGTCAGGGGAGAGTCAGCTGCTTTTGAAGAACAGCTGATGCTTTAGTAAGGCATTTAAGGAGCTACTTAGAGCAGCCAGAAGAAAATATTAGTTCCAAAGCCCTGTTTACAAACCAGGACATTTGAATATACCTTTTAGATTCCCTTTGCTAAGTTCTCCATCTATAAGATAAGACTTTCTAAATGTCCAGGACAGATAAACGCAGTGGAGTTTGGTACTAGAGGACATATGAATATCTACATTCATATCCATGCTGTACAGAGAGAAGAAATATGTGATTCAGCATGTGGTGCATGCAGACATGAAACAAACCCACCTCTGAGAGGTCAGCAGCAGAAAACGTGTTTGAAGCTCAAGGGAATTTTATCTGAGCAAAGGCAATAGGATCAAGCTCTGAGACAGAAACGCTTTTAAGTGAGCACAGACAATCCTGCAATTAATGGAGACATATCTACTCAGTATTACAGAACAGCCAACCTGCATCCTTGGCTTATTAATTTCTCCCACTAGAACAAGTAGGTTGACGTCTTCTAAATTAAAAACAGTTCTGCCTTAGGAAGAATTGCCAAAGAATTTGTACATTAGAAGTCTCAGGAGATGCAACTCTTGCATGCCGCCTTCGCTGGGGAGGAGTACAAGCTTATCCTTCAGGAAGTGTCATCTGCCAGTTATGACAGCTACACATTTGTATTCGTTTATGAATTCACAAATTACAACTGTGGCTATTTAACACAACAATTCCCTGGAAAATCTTTGGACTCTATATTTGCATAATAAGAAAAAACTTTCAAGAACAGCTCTTCTCCATCCCCCATTTCTGCTATTATTGTTTTGTACCTAGCTAATTTTACACAAGAATAATTTAGGACATCATTTGGCAGAGTTGTTCTGGCCTCTGTGCATGTAGGAAGCTTGTGAATCTCTTGCAATCTTGCTATAGGGGACAACATTTCTAACAGGGGGGATTCAGGATTGCTGGTTTTGTTATTCTGCAGAGCAAAATTGTAGTCTGTCACCTGGACAGATAAAACCATTAACTGGATCATGGCTCCAGGAACTGAAGCTCTGTTCTGATTCAGCTAGAAAAGTCCTGAGTGACCCTAAATAAATCACTTAATCGAGCTGATTCTTCATCTTTGTATAATAGCAAAATACAGCTAAGATTTCTTCTCCTGGGCACACTGTTCTCTATGAGGTGTTTAAATGGCTCCATGTTGAGCCACAGCATGTGTGAGTTCACCTAGGTTGTTAGCTCTACCCCTTCTGGGTGTATTCCCTTCAACAGCTGAGGTGGTGATGTCGATCTGATGTTAGCTCATTAACTTCTTTAGATCAAGAGATCGAAAAAAAAAAAAAGGACTGTGACAAAAAGGAGGCAGCTAAGTAAGCTAAGTAAAAAACTTACCTGTGATGGTGAAGAAAAATCAAAATCTTATCTTACAAATTTTGCAGTATTTCTGTTGATTTCAACAACTGTATTGAAATATCCACATGTTCACATCAAAAGTTGATCAAAAGAGGATATTTCCATGAGTCTGATATTTCTTTTTTTTCCTTCTTGGATTCACTGTTCGTTATCAGCAGGGGAAGGTGTTGACAGGGGAAGAGTATGTTGGTTTGTAAAGGAGTAGGGATTATTTTAGTAGAATATTAGCCTCTGAGAAGTCCAAGCAAGCAAATGAAACTGAGCTGTTGGTAGACTTGAGCCTCAGAGAAGGTGAAGCAAGATGATGCTTAGTGCACGTGTAATAATGGAAGATTTATGAGGAGGAGAGCAGGTTATAAGAATAGATCACATTAATCTTCTACTTCAAACTCTTCTCATTAATCTCCCAGTAACAAACTGCAATGGTCAAAAAAAAAAAAATCGAATATTCCTTTAGGATGGTTTCGCCATAATTTTTAAGTCCTTAAAGAGCTTACCAGAAAATCAAACCTTTTTGCTTCTGTTTCTCTCAGCTTCCTGTGATATCCTATAAGGGACACAGAAAATTCCTAGCCGATCTCTAGGTTTGCTATAACACGTAACTGTAACTTATTTTCACTTCTAGTTGGAAGTCAGTGTCTTCCTCCTCTTTCCTTCTCTCCCTTGTGGCAGCCAATGAGCTATAACAGAGCTGTGACTTATGATTTTTATCTGCTGATTGGCCTGCACCAATGCCCTGACTGCCCAGTATAAGTGAATTTGCATTTGTAACAGTGAAATAAAGCCAGACACCTGAATAAACATGAACATCAAAACTGAAAGCAAACAAAAAATCCCACACTGACAAGGTAAGAGTTTCTTTTACCAATCCATAATAAAGGAATTTCAGCAATCAGCTTTTTTCCTGAACTCTATCTATAACATGTAAAGATTGCAGAAGTGCTACATGCTGCTGAAACGATCTGGATAACTTTGCTGCAGCTCAGTACAATAGATTGTGCTAATCATTAGCCATTGAATCTTATTCTACACCTGAATTCCTTGGCTTTGATGTACTGCAAATATTTGGTAACTGTTTTTTCTAATTTTCAGTTATCTTTAAAAAGAACTTTCAACGATTGGAGGCTCTGACCAGATAGGGATCATGGACTCCATGTAGTCATTTTTCTTCACAAAGTAGTAGAAGTAGCACTGTCACAACAGCAAAATTGTATTCTGTCCAGGGAGTAAATATATTGATCGCTTACTTAGCAGAACTAGAGAACAACGCACATTACACCTATTCTCCTCTGCTTGCACTGACTTTCAATTTGCTTTTGGGTGTTGGACTTGTATGAAATAATGGTGTTTGTGCTTATGACTGTTTTCCTTCTTCACTCCTTCCTGTGTGCTGCCACTAGAGTTCAGTTGGGTTCCATCTGCTAACAGTCCCTCCTAACGCAGGAGGGGCACAAGCTTCTGCTATACGTGGTATTTCTCCTGGCCCATAATTTTTAACCAATTAGTGCCTAGTACTGAGACTATTTACTCAGGTGATCACCAGGAGAATTAATGTAGACTGAGTTGAGAACATTTATTGGAGTTCGTTATTTGATATTTCTCGGTTTGTTTTGTAACCATCCTTCCTGTCAGTCCTCTGTCTATGACCAGAGATTTGTACTGTGGTAGATTCTGTTTTGTTACCCAATATAAAATGAATATGATAGGAATTTATGTCTTCAGATCAAGTTGAGCTCAGTTTAGTAGTGACCACATACTATCTAGGCACAGGATTCCTCAGTTCCTGAGTGAAGACTGAAGTTCTTAATATAAAACCAGCATGTATGAAAGCTACTCTGTCTGGTGGTCTGGGCAGTGAGCTCCCAGATCTGAACTCAAGCAAAAAATCCTCATTTAAGCAGTCTTTGCACCGAGGTATTTCCCAGTCACTTTGGAGGACTTTGCCACTCTTCTGCTAATAATGCTTGCACTCCTTGGGGAAAAGTACAGCTACAGATGTTTCATGGTATTAGCGGCGCATCTCTTCAATACACACATTTTCTGATGCACTTGAGTAGATCAGCAAATGAATGTTTGACTAAGCAGCATACACTTGATATTTCATTAGTTTTGCTCTGCCTTTGAGAGTATTTTTTACACCAACCACAGTTTCCTTCATGAACCTCTATGCCTGTGATATGGGATTGCTAATATTTGTCTCCCTTGTATTTAACATAGATGGATAGAGAAATCTCACTTGACTATGACGCGTAGGACAGGATTTCTGGTAATAGGCCGATTGAACTGGGTAGCCGATGCTGGGCAGCACCCACATAGCATGCACCCAGCTCTACCCATTAGCCCATGTCTGACCATGACTCTCTGCTCATACTCATTCTGCACCAAAGCATTGCAAACTGTTAGCCTGCTAGCTTCAAAGTAGCTTTTGAAGTCAACATTTCAGAGGCTTTATTTGCTTAATACATAACTTGTTCCTAGTTGCACACAGACTGTGTTTTCATGGCTTCTCCATAGGTTTTAACAGAGTCTGTGCATCTGTCTGTACAGGCTGTACCCACTCAGAGCTGCTGCTGTGGGAATCTACCTTCAGCCTGTGAGACAGCTGCAAATTTCTCAGAAGTGTGAGTTTGCATTAGGAGATACCACATTGGGAAAGCAGTCTTTTTTTGAGACAGTGCAGGAATTTTACTGTAAATATCTCATTTGGGTAAAAAGCAGCCACCTCAAACTAGGTTGTGGGAAATATGACAGTTATGATACAGGGAATAAGTTCAAGTCTCCTTCAGCATAAAAATCCATGGACTAGTAATGGTTTCATCTTAAGGTAAATTATTTTAATCCTAAATTTCCTGAAATGGGCAAGCTCTTTCCTATACAGCTCTCCACTAATTGCAAATGCTTATGTCAACTCAAAAAAAAAAAACAAACCTAAAAAAATTTACTATTGACCCAATTCCTCAAGAAAAAGTTTGCATTTTTATCTTGCAGACAGAGATAACCTGTATCTTGGTCTTCTTAGAAAACACAGCTTGTATGATAACAGTGCTTGTATTCCAGGCCCTCATAACTGATAACTCTTGAGTCCATGAGTGGACTTCAGTCCAGTTTGGACACCACTCTGTGCTTTACAGCAGCAATTGGTTCTGCACATATGAAAGCCAGGGCTGGTCACGCTGTCTCTTGTTTGCTGAGATTTCACTGGGAGGACCAGCCCATATATTAGCTGGGACAGACTCAGGGCACCACATGAATTCAAACCTGCAGGTTCTTTGGCTTCATTAATTCTGCAGCTCACACAGCAGTTTGTGGGTTAGGAGGGAGGTGTGGATTGGCAAGAAGGGATTAAATATTTTTATATTTGGAGAATCCCTCGAAATGGCATGTAAAGCAAATCCTTCTTCGCTCTGCAGATTTTTCTGGGAAATGACTATCCCAACCTTTATCGTAGCTTATCTCCTGCACAGTGTCCTTTTAGTGTGTGCACACCAATGGCCAATCAGACCACCGAGTCGCTGCGTTATCGCGGCTGTAAGCCTTCTCCCCCTCACTCTGCAAAAGCAGATAAATGGGAAGCAGGTGTGTTGTATCTGGCATGTTAACTGAGTGAGTGCTCCCCAAATCTGCTTCTTCAGCTTTCCCTTTTATCTTGTCTTTAACACTAAGCAGCCACCACTGATAACAAGCAGATTAAAAACACTATCAGATTAACATTTTTATGTAATAAATGGTCAAGAACCTCACATTAAAAGAGTATCTTTCCTGGCATTAAGCATCCTTCACTCACCCAGGAAGTCTTTATCAGCTTGAACCTGCTCTGCTCGTTGCATAATAAATCTCCAAACCCTGATTTCATCGTAAGGAAATTCTTCATGAGGACAGCAGGGAGCTAAATGGATGACTGTGTTTGAAAGGAAAATCAAGAAAAAAGATTAAAGTGCTGGTCTTCTTCAGTTTAAAACTAACTCTCTGTGCTAAATCTTTTAGCTGGGGGATTGCTTAGTTTGGATGTTTCGTAGTGTGACACAGTTTTTTGCTTTCTCCAGGGCAGTCAAACTTTAGCTTAGTTCAAATTTACTCCAAGTAGGCTACTTTTCAATATAAAATCTCTCTTTTCTTTCCCTTCCAAAACATTACTTTCATTCACTCACCCTCTCCAAAACACTAGAATAACTAAATACTTCTAGTTTCTGCTCTCATGTTACTCATTTTATCTTTGACAGTTTCTGTTAAAATAAGAAAGTACATCTTGGACCAAACACTGGACCTCTAAGAAAGTGCAAAATCTGAAGGAACTATTTTGATAAACACGGCTATGGTAAATGTTCCACAGAAAATCCTGTGGAAAATGAGCAAAGGTCATGTTGAACCTTGTCAAATGGAAACACACTTGCAATTTAACTTGGGCAGCAGTAGTCTTACAAGTAAAATGTACTGTGAACATTAATCTGTATTTTCAGGATAAAACCTGAAAAGATCAGCAAGGCAGTTGCTGCTAGTTTGCATTTTTCTGGTTGGAAGGGGAACAAGACGGGGTGTAAAGAGATGTATAAGCAAACTGCCCCATTTATCTGACCATGGCCCCAAATATGAGAGCAAGGACTGATGCGCAAGGACTGATATTTGCACTACAACTGTGACAGCTCTTGTAGACCAATACAGCTTCTGAAGCTCTGACATCTTAGAGGAGCACTAAAACCACTCAATGAAAAGTTATAAATAAATAAATAAAATCGTTTTTATGGGCGACTGAATAAAAGTGAAATTGTCTTGAAGGGAAATGCTGCTTTTCTGCATAGCATATCCATGTTAAAATATGATGATTTAATGAGTTTTTCAACAACAGCTGTCCCAGAAACATTTTTATATTCATTCAGTGCTCTGTCACTCTTCAGTATCTCCCTTGAAGATAATCTTCAGCCTACTTTAGCTATACTGTAAAATAGGCTGCCTGGCACGGTCCCAAGTTGGTTGACTAGTGTTGCCTGATAGATTTGATTTTCAATACTGAGATTATTTTTTAAAAAACATATAGTGCTGAAGGAAACTGTATTGTGTTTTCTCTTCAGGATACTGGACAGCCTCTATCCTTTATTACAGAGCCGTACAACACACAGGCTCAATCATTAATAACTTTCCTATACAGCGTTCTTAAAAACTACGTGTAAACTCTAGTACATTGTCATTTAATAAAACCTTTTTATCAAACTCAGATGTTCAAAGCCACCTTTGGGAAAAGGATAAATCTTCATCTGTGAAGATATCTCTTTTTCCATTTGGTTGAAAACCACTCCCGTGATCGCTGGAGGAAGCACTATTTTCAATCACATCTCAGAGGTAACCTGGGCAGATGTCCTAGCCTTCAAAGAATTTTGCAGTTTTAAAAAAGTCACCTTATGGATATATATTCTAATTAGTAAGTTTTCCAAAAGCACATCAATATAATGTATATAGAGAACCAAAGAAAAAGTTGTTGTGATGGTTCTAAGAAAATATACACTGCTTTCTGTTATTGACAAGTAAATCCTACAGTGTTGCTTCCAGGGTTGGAATTTGGATCCCATATTCACACCGGTTAAAATCTGTCTGGAGCTAATGTGCATCTCACATCAATTGAAACATTGCCCTTGATTTCAGCTGAATAATATCATTTTGGGGGAAGAAGACATTATCAAGTAATATTTGATAACACTTACTAGAAACTCATTTTTAGTGTAAAAATGACAGCAGACTCACTTGACAGTGTTTTAAACCCTAGCATTTCAGAATAAAATGTTAAGGAGCTAAGGTGGTGTTTGCCAAGCACCTTTCATTTAACCAGATCAAGCATTGCGCAAATGTAACTGATTGCTTGAACAATGCAATGTTCCACTGCAGCCAACACCAAAGTTCAGCAACAGCTGAGGCTGAACAAAGCAGCTGCATACAGAAAATCCAGACAAAAGGGCATGAGGCAATAATGATTCCACAGAGAGGTCTCTTTTATTTTTAGTGTGAAAGGAGACTGGGGAAGGAATAGAAAGGTTAGGCATGGAAATTCCAGCAAGTAGGAGCATAAGAGGCTGCATGACCAGGCAGATAGTGATGACTGGGCAGGAAGACCAAACAATAGAAGTGCTCTTAACACCAGATGCCAATTTCCAATAAATTCAAGCATCGCATAGGGTTTTAGCCACATGACTCCTATTGACTTTAATAGGAGTCATGCAGCTAAAAAACCCTCATTGCTTGGAAAGTTGCTTATTAAAAAGTGAATACAAAAATTAATTCAAACAGACGAGCTATTCTGAAAGATTTGGCTTGTAAACACTATGAGTTATGCCAGGACAGAATTTGGCCTGATAGTTGCAATGTTACCCCGGACATCTTTTTCCACTTCGTATTGTACATGTGCCTTCTCCAGCATTGGTTACTGCATAAAAAGGAATGTGATCTCAGTTGACATTTTGGTCAACTGCCAAATAGAATTTAATAGAGTTAATAGACACTAATCCTGATTTAGAATTTTTCAGGGTTTGCTCCACAAATTACTGTAGTCACTGTACGTTTAAATACTGGTTCTAAAGACAAAAAGTATATATGAGAGTGTAGTACAGACAGCTGAATGCACCTAGGCTTATGCTGTTCCTTAAAAACTGCATTTCTGAAATCTGTTTGAGAAACTGTAATGCAAAGAGATGAGCTTTAATTTTTGAACTGTTGTAACAGCAACTGTCATTGGCCAACGAGTGTTGCCCCATAAGAAAGATACTCTGAAAACAAATTTATAGTTTTTTTATGTCTATTTGCATTCCCGCTTTCCTTACAAAGCAAGAGGAGCATAAATGGAGAGGTTTGAGTACAGGATCAGTAGGATATTTTCGACAGGGATGTTAGGTGACAAGAAGCATAAACAACAATTAAAGGGACAGGAACTCCTTAAAGATGCAATAAAGAATATGTAGATTTCCATCAGGCCATCCTCAAAGTGCCTGGTTTGGCAGATCCTCCGGAGTAAAATGAGCTAAATTCATTCCTTAGCATATGATTGTCATGTGTAACCATCATTTCTCAAGGTTGTTGTTGATAAGCTGAAAAGAGGAAAATACCCAGACTCGGATATATTTTCTTTCACAGGCTGGACTTTCTTTTGTAGGATGAAAAACTCCCAAGTTTAATGAATGAGCTCATTTTACCAGCAAGCAACTCTCCAGAGAGAGTAGCCCAATGCAACCTCAGCTGTTTAACATGCGTATCTCTTACCTGAACTACTGCCTAATCATTTTCTTGAGAAGGGTATTATACATCAGGTGCAAAGCTATGATTGCAAAAAGCAGCTGTGATACTAAGTATTCCCATACTAATATTCCCATGTTATGGCAGCCAGAGCAGTTCTTTGCAATATGTACCTTCTGCAAAATGTTACCCTACATAAACACAAATCAGGCACCTTATAGGAATACTGAATTCTAGCACCTCTAGCTCAACAGAGCTGTCAAATCTATCCCTTGTTCGATTTTTATGCATCCTGAAACAGAACGGGCTTCTGGTTTTTTTTTTTTAAATACTTTTTAAGTTTTGCTTTAAAGATATTTTGTTTAAACTGATTTGCCTACTTATGTCCTTGGAAATAACAGGCAAATGTCAAGCCAAATTTTGCACCTTAGAAGATTTAGATCTTAAATCCACCTCCAATTACAAGGGATTAGGAAAAGACTACAGTGCTCCAGGAAGGGGTAGCTTTCTCTATCAAGTTTCCATTTCTTGAATGTTTTTATGAAGCTTCTAGGACTGTACTGGATAAGGTCATAACTTGAGAGTTAAAACAGTAGGACAATTCCTATTATTGCTTTCCTTGTATATACCACAACCTCAATTAAATCAGCAAAGGGGCAAAAGAATAAAAGAACATATGCTTATTCAAGACACCATGTAATACAGTCACAGACTTACAGATAAAGTGGATATTAAAAATCCAAGACAGGGAGCTTCAAAAGGAAGCCATGTGAAGTACATAGAAATGAGCCTTACTTACTGATATTATCACCTCCAAGAAATGGATGATGCATGCATCTACTAGGAGGTACTGACATTTGTACCAGCATAAACAATATAGAATCAAGGAAGTCTGTAAGATAACAGTGAATCCTCAAAAAACATCTTCACTCACCTATGACATATCCATATCTCTCTCTATTTCCATGGGGGTTTTTTTTGTTTAGCACATTGTCTCCTGTTAATGTTAATCTGGGAAACTCTTCCTTCCTCTCTGCAGGATTTTAGATGACTAACTTTCCTCCTTCTGAGTAAGAGCATTAGTTTCTCAACATGGAAATGCTAAGCACGACAACTACCTCCTTTCAAATACCACTACAAGTCTGGCCAATGTGCAAACTGCCTCTCTCATCCAGACTTCTGGCCAACTCGAGGAAAGAAACTCAGTCCAGACATCAGTTATTGTTGCCACACACTCTCATGAAGATAAGAAATGGTAGTCCACTACAGAAGAAGATTTTAACCTGCATTTCTCTAGCTTCTAGCCTTCGATTCAAGGCAAGAGTGCCACTACATTAACATTGTTCACTCCTTTGTAGTGACACAGTAGATATTATCAAGAGAGGAGACAGCAACAGAATGCAGGAGGCAAGAGATGATATGCAATCAAACTTTGCCATACTGCTTGCTTTTGGGACGGTTGCAGTAGTTTAGTCCCATACAATGCACCTTGTCACTTACAATACAAATCAAAAAACTTGCTACATTTTGTCTTGAAATAAAGGCTGAAGAAAGTCCCTCAGTTAGGCGAGTGAACGTGCCGAGTGAGTGCTTGTTTTTCAATTTGTAGTTGTGATGACAAGCTTGAAATGTTTTGATTCTTCATTTAAGATGATCTTCCCAAGAGATTTCAAGGTCCTCAGCATAAAGATATCTGTGCGCTTTAAAAAAAAATAGGGAGAGAAGGAGATATCCTTGGCAGTCAAATGCAGCAAAACACTTTGCTGCCCTCAAACATCTTCCTTTGTGTCAGTAAAAATGTAACCCTTAAACAGAAAAAAAAAAAAGGAAGAAAGAAACAAAACCACATAAACGAAATGCTGATACCCTAGGGAAAATAGACAAAATATGTCTGAAGTCCAGAAATATGTTAATTGCAAATCAAAGAAGAAAGCGGAATCCAGTGAAGCAGTGATCCTCTGCATGTTTCAGCTGACACCTGCATTTAGTTTCCTTGCTTTTTTTCCACCTTAATGAACATATGGAGACTGCTCCATAAAGGGAGCGACGTGTCATACACTCTGTAAGTAGTTTTGCACAGTTGCTGAAATGAAACAGAATAACTGGCTGTATAAACACCTTTCATTAATCACCCAAATTCTGCTATGACACTTAAGTTAGCAGTTCGATTATTAAGACCCATGTTCCTGGATTTCACATTCATGCAAATGTTATGTTATTCCAATAAAATATTAGGAAAACAATGTGTCAAAAGGAAATGAATCAGTCACCAGCAGCTACCTTAATTTTCCATTTCCCCTTTCCTTTCTTTGCATTATTTTAAGGAGAAACATTCTTAAAAGCTAAAGGCTGAGTGTCTGTATATGTGTTTAAAATCAAACAATGGAGTAGATATAAGGGTGTTCAGACCTCCTATGAACAACAGTATGGGAAATCTGAGAGATTTTGTGAGACTGAGTTGCCCCAGAGCTGTGGAGCCTGAATCTCACCTTGGTATTTACAGGAATCTAAAAAGCCTAAAAGCTGATCTTCCTGTGGTAATAAATAAAAGAATACCGAAACTTCAGGGCTTTCTAGCTCAGAATGTGGCAAGTTTGTGAGTTTTCTCTCCTTTAGGTCAGATAAATTCTCTGAACTTCTTCTATTCTTAACTATCTTCCTTCTACACATACCTTATCCCACTCAGTTCTTAGCTTGCTCACGGGGCATTTCTCAGTTGCTAGACTTCTGGTATTTCCTGGGATGTGCAGAACCTTTCAAAACTTTGAGTTGCTCTAAATTCCCCGTTCCTAAAGCAATGAACAAGCCTGGACTGTGCTGAAGCTGAGGATGCCAAAAGCCTGAACACCTTTTCTTTGAAAGCTGTTGATGCACTGAAGCTTCCCAGAGCCCCAGATGATCTGAGCTTCTATCAGATAATCTGGAAAGGGGCCAAGCTCATTTCTGATAGAAACCTGCATTAGTATAATTTAAAGTAAAAACAAAATAAATAAAAAAAAATCCAAAGAACCCTGCTTAACCAGAAAATTCACAGCTGCAACAAAGCATTTGGAAAAACAGATGAGACCAAAATTTCAAATCACAATTAACAGCCTAGCAGTCAAAAAAGAAATCCCCATTTAAAGGCAAAGGAGATAAAAAAGTAATGGAAATTCACAGATTCTTTGTTTATATCAAATTATTAGCTCACATTAAATTATTGAAACGGAGGCATCTAATATACACATTAAAGAACATTCCTGAAAATAATATTTCAAAATTTCTTGTTACATTTGTGTCTATTTGTATTTCTTGTGAAAAGTCCAGACTGGATAAACTCAGAGTACTTAATGTTACTGCATCTGTCCCTAAATTGTTCTTAGTTTTCCTGCACTCGTGGCATTTTTTACTTTTCTTGTATTTAAAACAACAGAAATATCACAGACCACAGTGTCCTGTGTTATCTAGGCAGCTGAGTGAGTTAAAGGCAGTAACTCAAAACCAGATTACTGCCTCTTGAGGTTTCTCTAAAGAAAATGGAGTCTTCAGTATGGCAATAATAAGAACAGGAAATATCTGATTCTAGCAAAGCTGTGTAGTTAGCAAGAAATTGTACCTTTTCTTGTTGAACAAATGTCAAAAGGCAAAAGGCTGTTCTGGATTAGTGTCTTGAAGCAGTTTTAGTGTACACATCACTGTAACAGCTAATCATGTGCAGCACTAAGGCGTTTGTCTAAAAAACCAAGGTGGTTGCATCCATGAGTCTGCCTGCTGGTAGGTCAATCTGTACCTGCTGCACATAAGCAAGTGAGGAATATTCCCTGTTTATGATGGATTTGAAGCAAGAGGTTGCACATGCTGCGGCTCTTGGACCAGTCTGGATGGGACCAGGGGTGAAGAATGTGATGGGTTTGATTTTTAGACCCTCCTTAATAGCCAGGTTGTAGCTGAGAAAGAACTACATTTCCCAGTATTCCATGTGATTTTCTACATGAATTGGGGCATAAATCAGCAAGGTCAGACACTCCCCACTCTCTTCTCTTCCGGGGGCCTTGGGAGAGGGTCTGACTGCTGTCGGTCTGCTCGTGTGTAGGAGTTGGGACCTTGTGGACTCTGAGCGGCGCGGAGTGCTGGGGGTTGCTTAATGAAGTTCTGCTATCTGAGGAGAGTAGTGATTTTCTCTTGTTAGCTTTCTTGCTGGTTTTGGACTTTTAATTTCCGTTCAGGCAGGGGGAGGTTCTTTCTCTGGGTCTCTTACTCTGTGTACATGGTATTTTAGTTGCATATAAGTGTTAATTCATGTGTATATAATCATAGAGTTTTGGTCTGCTCATTTTCAGCATTCCAGTCTTTCTTTCCTTCTCCCTTCCCTTGGTTTTGTACAGGGGGGTGTGGGGGGAGAAGGAAGGGGGGGTTGCAGACTACTGTGGGATTTGGGTGTTCGGCAGGTGGGTTTCACCCAAACCATCACACTGTAACCTACTAGAAAAGCTGACCATTTTACCACACAATGAAGGATCTGCCCGTTTATGTTTGGACAAGATCTCCAATATCATTCACTTATTCAAAAGATCAATGCATACAATGTTATGCAGAAAATCTATTTACTTCTCTTTGTTCTTCAAGCTCAGGCTTTGTTTGTTTGTTTGTTTTTTCTTAAATATATGTATTTTATATCATGTACAAATGAGCTCACCATTAGAGAATGCAGCTCCACAATACATCCTCTGGATTACTAGACACACTAGAGTCTTCCTCACTTCCTTATACATGACAGTGGCACACAGTGGCCCCCCTGAAGGGGCCAAAATCAAACCATTACATGCATTCTGGAGATGACACACTGGTAAGCCTTGTGAATTATAGTATTTAAGTATCATTGCCCCAATACATTGAGTCTAAGATAAGGACTTTGAAGGCAGGTAGAGCAAATATGCACTGGTCTTCCACAGTGTCAATCTGATCCACAGAAGATAATTTGTCCTCACCCCCAGTTACAGCTTTTGCTTTTTACTTCAAGACGCAATCATATTTTTGTATGTATCTATCTCTGCAAGTTTTAGCCTTTTCAGGGAGCTAAGTTAGCAAACGAGGACCCTCTTGTTACATCTGTTTTGTAAACCCAACAACACTTAAGCAACTTTTGACTTTCAGAAATGGTTTTCACTCTGACCTCAGGTCAAATAATACATAGACTGAAGTGTCTAGGACATCAACCAGTGATAACTTAGGTGTTTCAATAATGACCTCTTGGACTTTGTTGAGCCTGTTCACCTAAATATACAGAGGCTGTCACACAGAATCTTAATGAGAACCAGGTATATTCCATTCATAGCTAAGACTGACAATACAAGATTTATCCTTCCTTAATTTAGGGACCAAAAGGTATTTTGGATATAGTTTATGTAATTCAATCTGTAAGTTCAGAACTCTATGACAAGGTAAATGATTTACTTTCTTGTGACTTGAACTAATATTCTTTATTTCCATTAACAAGACCAGCACACATACATCTGAGTTAATGTATATCTAAACTCAGTGCTTTAAAGCACTGCCTCCTATCCACCTATTTATTCACCTTTAATTCATAGAGAAAAAAAAATACTATAAGACAGTTGCAAGTAATTTCATAAATGCAAACAGAACCAGCACTAGTTTATGCTACCTAGACCACTTGAAACAAAATAGGAAAAAATGGCTATGACATTCAGCAGACTCTGCTTGGCTCACTATCTTTCCTTGTTAATGCAATTAACTCCCACACAATCCCTGATAACACTCACATTAACCCTATCCAAACAAGAAGAATAATATAAGCTTATCCTGCCCATCCTTTGTCTCTAGCAAAACCCTAAGATATACTGGCACCCATTTAAAATCAACCCTAAAGCCATTCATTCCTAATGACTCAAAACTGACAGATTTATTCATATACTTCACCATACACACTCAGCCCCGGAGGGCCTCAGAACATTTTCTTCCTAGATCCTCAGGGAATTTATGCAAATGCTAAATTCTGTACTTGAGAGAGTTTCAGGAGTAGAATAACAAGGATGAGGTGGCTCAGGACTGAGGAACCATAATGCAGGGGAAGATTGCATTACACCCGCCAATATTAAAACTGGGTCTTCCCAGTATGAGCACCCACTTCTCTCACAGCAAATTTGTGTTAGGGAGCTTTTGAGGTTGGGTTATGCCAGTCCTCTTCACACTCGCTGCTAAAGGCAAGCTAGGTTGCCCTCTTGTTGACACCAGAGCTGGGTACCCTGAAAAACAGTTTACTTACTATAATACTTTGACCTGATTTTTTTCTAAAAGCCTAAATATTTCATGTTGATGTTTTTCAGATGTTCTATTCAGAGATTACTTGATTAACATCAGAACTTTGTGAAGGATTAACAGGAACAAAATTGGTTCTCCTGATGTGGGTAATAAGTTTGCACTCCAGTTCAGTGCAGAATTTCCTGATTCTTTTTCCTTCCTTAAAGCATCTTCTTAACTTGTGAACTGGATACTTCTCCAAAGGCTGTATTTTTAGAAGATATCCCCAAGAAATATCTTAATCAAAAACTATAATTTAAGAGTGTGCAGAATATCCAGAATGACGGATTGCTAAGAAGGAGAAGGATTAAATACTTCCAATGCACTTGTTGATTTAAATTTGGAAAGAAGTTTTCTAAAATATCCCCTGGATGGCAAGAAAGACAGAATAAGGTCAACCAATTGGCAGTATCAGTTGTTATCTAGAAATAATGCAGGAAAATCTTATAATCTGCAAAATGCAGTAGTCAGGAAATAACGAGGAGGAAAGATTGTGCATAGAAAATGGACGGTCTAGAAGTTATACCAGAGAAGACAGTGTAGAAGACTTCCAAAAGATTTAGAGAAAGGTTTTCTGAAAATTTTGAAGCTAGCCCTCAAATTAATTTCATATTTGGAATGAATATATCAGTTATTCCAGATAAAGCTGAGAATGAGACAGATTTTTTTCTGATTTCTGTCAAGGAGGATATAAACTCTAAGTACTTCAATATGTACCACATACACACAGCTTTAAAGAAAAGGCAGGAACTAAAGCCTCTGCTAAAGCAGGAAATGTTAAATGCACATGGGTTTTTTATTTTACATTTATCTTTTAGATCATGAACAACAGATCATCGTAAAATCAGGCATGGTTTAGGCACCCAAGTGCCTGAACGTACCAGGAAACAGGCACCCACAATAAAATTTATCTCACCAAATCTTATAGAACTACAATGCAGAGATCTCCATTCCAACTAGTCACACTAGATTCTTCTTTTAATCATAGAATCATAGAATCACCAGGTTGGAAGAGACCCATCAGATCATTGAGTCCAACCATTCCTATCAAACACTAAACCATGTCCCTCAGGACCTCATCTACTCGTGCCTTTTATAGTTAATAAAGAAAATCAGGCATTTTTAGAGTATAATATATTTTAGTTATCTCCTACAAGGTGAGATTAATTGTTTCTCTGAAGAACCTATTTACTCCTTTGGTTAAACTGAGAGCCTAGACTGCTTATTTACTTTAGATTTCTGTGCTGTATGTAGTTAACAGTTCTTTGAATGACTCTCACAAAAAAAAAAAAGGTGGTATTTTACCCTAGAAGCTGTGTAGAAAACCGTATTCTTCAAGCCAAACAGAATTTTCCTTTCAAGGTTATTGAGAACAGATAATAGCTAAAAAAATTGCTGAGCCACCCGATCTAGTTGAAGTTGTCCCTGCTTACTGCAGGGTGGTTGGACTAGATGACCTCTAAAGGTCCTTTACAATCCAAACAGTTCTGTGATTCTATGATTCTATGAAAACGCTGATCCTTAAATTACTTTCATGGAACTTTGCCAGAGTGCAATCCATCTGCATTCACTGGAACTACTGAATTCCCACACTCTCAGGAAAACCAAGAGAGTGCAAAACTAAAAGCTGCTTGACAATTAATTTCTTTGGGAAACTAGCCTCTGGAAAGCATGAAGAAATACACAAGGACAGACACAAAACTGGGCAGGTGGATTCAGTTTATTTTAGATTTAGAATGTACACATGGTTACAAGACAATCAAAAGAAACAACCTAGATATAGAAAGGATGCTAAGTGGAATTTCAATTTTTTAATATTATGAAGTGCTATCTATAACAAATTTTTGGTATTCACAGTGGTGATAGTTAACTTAGACATATAGAAAGAATTGAAGTTAGCAGAACTACATGCTAAAACAAATTTTAAAAGGATGAATATAAGTATATAGGATAGGCTCTAAGGCATCTTATTCTCTCTTGAAATAAGAAGTATACAAACAAACAACTTTGGTCAAAACACCATGGCAATATATAAGTGCTTTAATCAACATCTGAATTTCTCGAGTTAGTGGGGAGACTTGCATTTCTGCTCTGCGCAATTACCCTTAAGGTGCTTTAATAGGAAATAGAGCTTTTTCACAGGGGTTATGCTGAGCAGAGCACAACCTGGTCACAGCAGCAAGGCAGGTGCTCTGGGTGCACAATGTCAACTTGTTACTTATCCCTGGATAACCACACCTAAGTGGAGTTGTCTGACTGAAAGGAGTAAAGGCTGAACAAGGGGGAAAACATAATGCTCTTCTTCATGTAGAAAACATGTAACATTTGGAACAAGACCCACTTTACACGTTGGAAAAAAGTAGCATGGAAAACATAGGTTGGACTTGGTTACTTGATATAAAATTAGTATGGTAAACCAGAGGTGTTAATCATCTGCTTTCCCAAGACTTTAAATATATTCCTAAATATATCTGATTTAAACATATTTGTGTTAACTTTGCAGAAAAACAGAGTATACTTTTAAAAGTTAATTATATATCACTAAAATAACATAAGCCTTTTAGGATCGGAAGAAATAGCTGTAACTTAAATTAATCAATTGTTGAAATACAGCATCTACCTATACAAATGTGAGACAATATTTTATGGATTGGCTAATTGTTTTAATGAGCATAAGTGCAATATGAGTTTTCTAAAATTGCACATCTCAAATCTTCCCTATTGATATGCTGTCTTCTCATTCAAATGGGTTATTAACAGACAAGAGTGGAGGTTTACTCAATGGTATTGATTCACATAGTACTAGAATGGTGGAAAAAAGGGGTTTCTCGGGTGAATCACTTTCCTCAAAGTACCTCAAAAAACCCAGCTAAATATGAAAAGACTACCTCTCTATCACCTAACTTTGAAAAAACAGAAATTTCTGACTTCTGTCCATGAAATGCGTAGCTCTGTTTCTGTCACCAGAGGCACAAGTTGCCAATTAGCACAACTCTTTTCAGAGGAGGATCTGAAATTTTGACTACAAAGTTGAGGTTACCGTGATACCATAAAACTTACTCTTCCAAAATATTTGCAAACTATAAATTGCATAATAAATATAAATCTGAAAAAATCTTATAGGTATTTTTATCCCGTCTGAGTAATTGACATACAGAACTAAAGAGAAGGTAAATTTCTAAAATACATACAATTTAAAAGAAAAATTGAATATAAGACAAGTAAGCAAATGAAGGTTTTAGAAAGACTGAAGATAAGAATGTGATCCAGAGCATGTATTTTATATGGATTTATTTTCAATAAAATTTTCCATAAATGGCTCCTGACTTCAGCTGACATCCAGTGCTGTTTTAGTAGTGATGCCTTATGCTAGAGAGGTTGTAAAAAACGGGATCCCCAATAGCCTTTTAGATTCACCTAATCCTTGAATAGTTTGCCCATTAAATAGTCTTTATAAGGTGGTTAACCGGTGTAGACCCAGTGAGGTTCATTTTTATTGTTCTGAATCAAACTTCATTTGTTATGAAGAAGAGAGGTCAAAGGTAGTGAGGTGAAGTGGCCCACCCTCAAATACCCTCTGCAGCAGAGACCTTATTTATTGCTTCCATAAACACCTCATGCTTTTGGTGGATGAGGAAATGAGTGCTATAACAGCAAGTCACCTAACCAAACTCATGTGCTTCGTTATCTCTATACCCCTGTATGTTTTCACCCATCCTTATCTCAGACTGGCTATGAGGCTCAGGTAATAAACAAAAGTCAGATGCCAACTCCAAAATGAAAATTGTCACCCTTGCTCCTCTGTTCCAGTTCTCCTAGAACTAAAAATCTATGGCAAAGTTAAAAATATGCTTTTTAGACAGGTTTACTTGTGTGACTTTTTTTCCAGGTCCCTCTGATGGAATAGAAAAGTGTGAAATTGAAAAGAAATACACAAATCAAAACCAGGGACTCGTATCCAGATGTTTTCCTGTTTGTCCAAAATCTCTCTCTAATGCTGCCTCTACTGAAAATAAACAAACATCTTTGTTCCAAGCATGAAAAGTATTATTAAATAGAAGTTATCTGTGATTTTAAGCTCTAATTCATTTTAAAATTGGAGTTATCGTTTATCCTTGAGTTCAGCAAGTTGTTTTATATGGAGGCTAATCAAATGAAAAATGCTTTTCTTCACCATCACTCTGTTTCAAGAGAGTTTCACATTTGTGGTTCACCTTAACTACACAAATTATTCCACTGAATCAATGAAACTGATCTCATACTTAAACTTACATGAATATATGTTAACATGGGGTCTTAAAGAGAAAGGATGATAGTGTTTATTAACCTGTCTTTATGCCAAGAATTTGAAACAGAGAGGAAATTTTGGTGGCCTTTATTAATTATTTATTTTTCAAATTATGTTGTCTTTCTCTTTAACAGTTCTTGTCCTTAGACCTAGCTCAGCTTTTTTTCCTGTGGCAGTCACTCAGGACAGCTATCATATCATAGCCAGGAAAGATAATTGAATGAAGAATTGATTTTTATTGCCTGTAATAAAAAGCAGTTCTTATTACTTTTACAAATTACTCACAATTACAATTGTCTAGAGAATGCCTTATCACCCTAAGTAGAGCTGAAATAAGCTGGTTGCACAATAATACTTTTATGTCTGTGATTTAAAACTTGTGTTCTCATTAATGGCAATGCAAATTAGCATTATGGCAATTTAGTTCGTATCATTTTACTGGACAGATTCTAATACTGCTGTGGAAGAATCTTAAGCAGACATGCAATTTATTTCTGAGTGGCATCATCGCTGTTGGAGCATGTGCACTGAGTCTGAGAGGTTTCTTTAATTATTAAGGAAGCGCAGTTGTGCAAGTTACACTTCATGAAACATCTTGATTGTGTCTTTTAGAGCCACAGCACTGGAAACTCTGGAGTGTTATAAGCAGGTACCAGATTTGTTACTTTGCAGACATGCAAAGTTAGTTTCAGCATTAAGATGGCTCTGATTAGGCTCATCAGATATATATTGAATGGCCTTTCCTAAAGTCTTGTCTTTAATTTTCACAGAAAAGCAGCAATGGGTTTGCACCTGCCACATCTGAATTCTTTTTTTCTGTTTATCATGCAGTAAGGCTAATAAGGAACACACTTGCTTTCTCTGCCTTTTTCTTTTAAGCAAAACATGTAACTCTAGGTCATTTTCATATTCTGGTGAATATGGAGGAGGGCAGAAAAAGCTGGAATCAATCACAACCTCTCTCACCTCCCTGAAGAAAAATGAATTGTTAAAATTTCCTTGGGCACTCTGTCTTCATTAGCTTCTACCATAGAGTTTTGTGCCTTGTTTAAATGTGTCATTCTGAAAAAATCAAGATATTGATCTCACTTGATTATAAAGGAAGTGTCTTTCAAGAAGAATGAGAACCAGTCTGAGGATGAGAGACTGGAATTTCTTCTGTTATGACCAACAGGCTGAGAAATATCTGACCTCCTCTTATTAAATTGTATAAGCATAAATGAGTTTTAATTTCTAGAAGTGTTTTAACGCTAAATTAGATTTGCTAATTTTGTTCATATTTTATGTGTATTAACTCTCTCATTTAAAAATTACTACCTTTAAGGCAAATATTTATGTTAGAGAGTACTGCGCAAACTAGGATTCATGATTATTTTTTACCAATCAACAAGTCCTATTAAGTCACTAAAACCGGCCTAAGGATATAATCAGCAATTTAAAGATCAGTTTGTACACTGTATTTGCATACCAGACATCTAGACATATCCTAACCACACCATGACACATAAACAGGCATTTTATGTAGGTATGTGAGGGGTTTCTGCATTTATTCCATACTAAGATAAAATTATTAACTGCTTATTAATGTATAAGGTATTTCTGACAGGACAAGAAGGAATGGCCTCAAGCTCTGCCAGGGGAGGTTCAGGCTCAACACAAGGAAAAAATTCTTCACTGAAAGGGTCATTAGGCAATGAACAGTCTGCCCAGGGAGGTGGTCAGCTTGCCTTCCCTGGAGGTGTTTAAGGCACAGGTGGACGAGGTGCTAAGGGGCATCATTTAGTGTTTGGTAGGAATGGTCGGACTCCATGATCCAGTGGGTCTCTTCCAACCTGGCTGTTCTATGATTCTTTGACTTGGATATTCTAATGGATAAGAACTTTTTTTTTTTCATTTCATTTGCCAGTAAAAGATCTGATTTAGAGCATCAAAAATTTCTAAAACCAAAACAAAATACTTACTAATGCTTCTCTCAGGACATTGTACTTGAGATTTCAGTGAAAAAATGCCTACTTAGATCTACTGAGTAAAAATGAACTGTCATTCTACACTGAACAGAAGCTTTTGGGGCTTCTAATATTAAAGGAAATTAAACAAAATATAACCTTGAAGAGAAGAGCTCTTCTAGTCCACTTAATCCTAGGAACCTCTGAGAAGAGACACTTGCAATATTTAGCAGACTGCTGTGGACTCTGCAGCTTCTTCTAAGGTTCCCATGGCAGCCTCCTTCTCTGCATGCCTGATGATTGGAATATTTGAGGAGACAACCTTTTCTGTTCCCCATGAAGACGCGCCACCAGGCTCTCAAGTAACATAAATCATGCATATGCCATCATATGCACTTAGGTTTAAATCTACACTAAAGTCTAGACTCTTCAGTTCCTTGCTTGCCAGCTTGAGGCCATGGTGGACTAGGCAGGTGAGTTGGGAGGAAAAGTTCTTCATGGTGGGGTCATTATGCTCAAGTTCTGTCTTTACACATTTCATAGATTTAACAGTTTCATTATGAATTCTCTTACCATGTCAGTCCCTTTAACCCAAGTAATATCTGCTTCTAGCAAGGATCTACAAGTAACCATGAAAGAATTGCATTCACTGTTGTTGCTACAGCAGTTTATGTGGAGAGACTGGTGATGTGGTTTAGGTTTCTGTCTGAGAAGACCTATGAAAAACCTCTTGGAAAAACAAAACGCTACTTTGAGAAGCCAAGATGAGGCTGAGGCTTGTGTCAACAGAGCAGTGATCAGTTCAGAAACAAAAGGTGAAGAAAGATATTCTTTTGGAGAAAGGACCAAGTAGATTAGGGCTGTGAGATGCACTTTTCCTTTAAAGATGATTTCCACAAGATCATGGATGGTAGATCATCAGGGGATGGTTAAGTGTTCACAGACTTTTGTGAGTAGGGTAGAACGGAGTGTCAAACAGGATTCATAGTGCCACCTTGGCAAAGGGTACTTGCCATGCTTCAGGCTCAGCACACCTTCAAACTCAGACCTGATGGCATCGTCCAAGTCATGATCTTCCTAGATCTCTCCAGGACCAGCCAAACTCCTTCCACAGTCCAAGAGCTGGCTTCTGGTGAGTACATTTCTGTTGGAGGGGACATGGAGAGGGGGCATGTGAGTAGGAGGCACATGGATCCTGCCAAGGGACCAGATCATGGATATGGCACTCTGGGCATGACAACTGCAACAACAGCATGGAATCATTGAATCATGGAATCATAGAATGGTTTGGGTTGGAAGGGACCTTAAGGATCACCTAGTTCAAACCCCCCTGCAATTGACAGGGACTACTCTCAATAGATCAGACTGCTCAGGACCCCATCCAACCTGATTTTGAATGCTTCCAGGGAGCAGACATCCACAACTTCCCTGGGCAACGTGTTCCTGTGTTACATCATCCTCAGTGTAAAGAATTTCATCCTAATGTCTGCTCTGAATTTTCCCCTCTTCAATGTATGGCCATTCCCCACTCATCCTATAACTGTGTGCCCTTGCCCTTGTAAAAAGTCCCTTTCTTATAAGCATCCTTGAGGTACTAGAAGGTTGCTATAACGTCTTCTTAGAGACTTCTCTTCTCCAGGCTGAATAATCCTAACTCTCAGCCTGTCTTTGTATGGGAGGTGCTCCATCCCTCTGATCATCTTTGTAGTCCTTCTGTTCCAACAGTTCTATACGCTTCTCATCATGAGGATTCCCAAACTGAACACAAAACTCCAGGTTGGGTCTCACAGCAGTGGAGTAGAGGGGCAGAATCACCTCCCTCGACCTGCTGGCCGTGCTTCTTTTGATGCTAACCGGGATACAGTTAGCTTTCTGGGCTGTGAGCGTGCATTGCCAGCTTATGTCAAGCTTCTCATCAATGAGCACCCTCAAGTCCTTCTCAGTAGGGCTGCTCTCAATCATGTCATCTTCCCTCCTATATTGAAAGCGCAGATTGCCTAAATCCAGGTGTAGGACCTTGAACTTGGACTATTGAACCTCATGAGGTTCACGTACAGCATGTCTGGGTTCCTTTTTGTCCTTAAACTTCCCACCATCTCTTCAGAAGTTGATGACCTTCCCAGCTTGCTCTGGAACTCTATCTTTATAAACCCAGAAACTCTCTTTAATTAGACAGCAGAGGCACATAAATGTAGGCAAATGGAAGTTCTCCAAGCAAACAGCTTTGTCATGGCCAGAAATGTTATTCCCCAAATTTGTCAGTCACACACACATCAGTGTCACACGTGGAAAAAGCCTGATCATCTCTGACCTGAGTGGAGGACCCCAGCCTGCACCGTTCTTCTGTCTCTCCCTCTTCCAACATCAAGCATCTGTCTGAGCTGGGCCACTTAATTCTGCCCACCAGTGATCCTTAGATACAGAAAACAAGTTTCCAAAAGTCCATGAAGACAATTTACTGTAGAATTAGATCATTTCTCAGTGATATATAGCAGGACCAGCTCTTTCTCATCCCTTTGTCTAGACTCCACTCTTGTACCTCATTCAACCCACGAAATTCCATCTTTAGCTGGCATTACAAAGCCTAATAATGAATGAGGTCTAGTAGGTGCTCATTCCATTTCACTCAACCACTCTCTACTACATCACTAACAGCATGGCCTGTAGATTACAGAATAACAAAAGGTCCTAGGACATTTCTACTAGACTCTCAGATATTTACCTGTAGTTTTTTGTTGAGCTATTCTTTGTATGGTCTCCAGGGTGACACAATCAGGTTTGGGTTCCAGATACAAAGTTATAAAATTTGACCTGTATGGGGAGGTCTCAGCAGTCCATGTCTGGATGTTGATGTGGTTTATTACCTTCTATCTTCCTGATCATGCAGCATAATGACATAGTTGTTTTTTTTTTCCTTTTTCTCCCAGGACCGCATAAAGAAGTATTAATCCAGGATGCTTTCAACATTCAATTTCCAAACAAATTCTACCTGTTCAAGTGGACCAAAAGCAGATGATATGGCAGAAAAACTGCAAGACAACTAGAGGATTGAAGTCAGAGTCTAGGTCCAGAAGGACTGTGAGGATCAGCCAAAAGTCAGCTGAGAACAAGTTGGGCTCTCACAGAAGTTCTTGGCTGTTAATGCAGAAGATTAAAAAAAAAAAAAAAAGCCAACTCTTGAGGGATCACTTTTTTAAAGTGCAAGACAGTGCCTTCTCAAAGGACTGTTCCGCTCCCAGTGTCAGACCTGAGATCTGACTGTGATGGCTAATTCATCCATGCTCTGATTCACTCACAGTTAGTGCGCGTAACATTTCAGATTTATCTCTTTGAAAGAAGTAATTTACAGTTTTTCTGGTTTTAAGCAATATAGAGTAAGTAGTACTATGCTACCCCACAATTTTCCACTTGTACTGGTGAAGACATTGTCTTGCACACACCCTAACTCCATAAAATTCAAGGGAATGAGAAATCTCCATCTGCTTCTTATTTTCTTTCTTTAAACATTAATATAATGGAATAGGCTGATATATTATCTCTTGGTGACATAAAAAGTCAGTCTTACAAAAATTGTCATCTACTTTCCCTATGTACAGCATTTCTTCTCCCCTCCGCCCCTCATCAGTGAGTTAAGACTCATACTGAACTTCTTTCAAAACAGAAATTATTTACTCTTGGACATTAGGCAAGTAGGATGTTGTAGACAGATACCATTTTAAAAATAGGCTGAAGAAACAGACAGCAGAAATCAAAATTCAATCATAAGAATTACTGTGTCAAATTAGCCTGTCAAATTATTCATGTTGTTTATCCTCTCCTCCATCCTCATTGACCCCCTGAAGGAAAGCTTCCTCATAAAAAGACTTACCTAATACCTATCCAATTATTTCTTAAATAGCATTCTGGAATGTATTTCATGATCACTTGTGGTTAGTGTTTTAATTAAACTTTTGCAGTGTATCTGCATGAAAATATAGCCAGTGTGACAGACATACTTGTTCTATGGGAGCTGATTGACAGAAGGGAACAGATTGACTTGGCATGTTAGTAAGTCTCATTAATCTTCTTCAAGTACATACTGGGAAAAGATGGAGTTCTCTCAACAAGCTGTTACCAAAACAGAGTTTCTGTTTGAACAGTTACGAAACTAACAGGACAAGTGGAAGTTATAAATGAAGAGTGAGATACTCTTGCAGGATGAAGCATTGTAGTTTGGGGAATTTGTTGCTATGAATTACCTGATTTTTAGAACAGGATGATGCTTGTGAGAAAATAATCTGTTATCACTTAGATCTGAATTTTTTAGTTTGGGTAGAATCTGGAACGTAGACATTAAAACCATGTTATTAGTCTTGAATTATAGATTATTCTATTCATTTTATACTAGATAAACATGCAGCTTCTTAAAAAGTAAAGTATATATGATAAGCTCGCATACCTATCTAACGTGATGGAAACATACTTTCAATGTAGTACAACAGAAAGGTTTAAGAGAAGGTGCAGTTATGTGGACATATTCCTGGGAAATAAAATTAATTAGAAGTGCAAGAAATTATAATTTCACTTATTACTTCTGATCAGCTTCTCAGTAGACAGACTTTTGACATCTCTCATATGTGACTTGCATTAAGAGAGTTCTTCATGTTTCTTATACTAAACACATTTCAAGAAGGGCTGAAATGTCTTTTTTTTTTATTGCTGTATTCTTAAATTAATTGATAGCTAACATTTTAATCACAAGCTATATCTGACAGTCTCCACAATCTACTCTTGTATTTTTTACTGCATCTACTAACAATGGATGTATCATCTGAAAAAATATACTTTTAGCACAGAATAGGGAAAGTCATTCCAGCTGAGGTATATTGAGAGGAGAGGTATGATGAGGTATTTTGAGGGAGATACTTACAGAGAAACAATTGTATTTATGACACTCCCCTGAAATCGATCTCTGATAGAGATGCAACCAGTATAAAGACCCTAAACTTGTAAAGGGTTATGAACATTCTTTTGCTCATTCTAAACTCAACAGGATGTTTCGTATATGACAGAATTCCCTCAAGACAGAAAGATACTCAAGAACCCTGAGAGGAGTGGCCATAAGGAGGAAATTAGGCTGAAGCTCTTTCCAAAAGTGTCTTTCCAACTTTACAAGTAAAATATATGAACATCATAAGCTGGAAAGCTAAGATGACCTAAAAAAGCAATTACAAGGACTCAGCTGTTTTTTTTCTTCATTCTTTGTTTCATAGCATTCCCTAAAAAGACAAGGGGAAGCAAACTTAGAGGATTCCTTGCTATCTCAAAGATACAACTTAGTTCTCTGACATTTTTCCATTTGTAAAATGATTTTTTTTTACTGATGCTGTAAATAGTACAGGCAAATTAGATGCTATCGAAAACACGATGAAACATTCAAAGCAGCATCAGCATCTGCTTTGCATACAATATATGGCAAAAAATACTTTCTTCTTTGTTGTTACAGGAAAGATTTTTATGTACATTCATTGTATTTGCAGAGCCTTCTTCTCCAACACACTGTCAATTGGATGGTTATACACTATACATCTTAGCAGTCATACAAACATACAGAGAAATAATATAGCCTGCAATATATTTAAGCAGGGGATATGTACACTGGAAAAAAAATTGGACATTGTTGATAGAAGTTTCTTGGTAACAGAACTGCTGTAATATGATTTTTTTAATTCATATTTTGTTCAGCTGGCATGCTTGGGGTGTCATGCTCAGTGCTGAAATGTAAAGCTGACAGGAAGATACAATGCACAGTAACACTGCAGGCTTCCAAGGGAGAACTCTACTGAGTCTTCGTCGCTTGACTTTTAGCATAGCTGTCTGTAGTTCTTTACATTTTCAAATTTGGGTTAACAAATAAATGTCCCCCCAAGAGCGGCAAGTGTCATTGGTATGAATTTTAGATTTCAGGGGAAAAGCAAAAGCATATTTATTAATACTGGCTGCCTCTTTTTGGGGTGTTCAATGGATTATTATATCCTGCACTTTCAAAGACCATCAAAGGTCTTCAGCCATCTGGACTCAGCAGGCCTATGTAGACACTCATTACTTCTGAAAATTAAGTCCGTTGCTTCAGCTCAGCATCCAAACAACAAAACTCAGATATATATTTGGAACACATTCTTCAGGCTTGCTTGCCTCGTGTCCAGCCATAAGTCCAGTGTTCAGCTGTCTGGGTTTTGCCCAGCACCTCTCTCACTCATTTTTATGTTTCATGTTGGATAATTCTCTTCCTGCCTTCCCCTTTCTCCCATGTGCTCCTTTAACTCAGATTTCTTCCTTTGATATATCAATGCTAGCACCTAGACCTCTCCATCATAAAGCAGAGACCTTTAAATTCATTGTTTGGCACTGATCCAACACCTCCAAACCACATATCATACTAGATAAGTCTTCTATGAAATGCAAAATCAAGAATTAGACATTGGTGTATTTTCATAGATCTGAGATTTAGAAACTCACTAATCGTCCCTGAGGCCCTTTCATACACACCTAGATAGCAGAGTATTTTGGCAGTGTTAAGACAAATAGCGTCATTCAAATTCAGCAAAGCCTGAACTGGATTACAAAAAGAGACATGGCAAAACAATATCTGGAAATTTCTGTATTCATAATACAGTGACATTTCAGGAATCAGCCAGGGTCTGTATTTCTGGAATTAGAAGCTTTACTTGAACATGTTTAGGAGAGAATTTAGCTTGCACCTTAGTTCAGCTTTTGCCACTTGTTGTTTCTTGAGAAATTTCAGTCCAAGATTTTAGACCAGTACTCCGTCCTTACCCTTCATTCACCCACCTGGTCTTCTGTACATCCTGCACATAGATGGGAGCAAATTAAATAAGCCGAATGTTTATGTTAACAACTTAAACCACAGCCACATTGAATGAAGGTGTAAGTAAAGAACAAGCAGTACCTCTAATGATGAAAGCCATATAAACACAAGGGTGAGGTCCACTAGGGAAAGAAGCTCTTAAGTGATGAGTATTTCATACCAAGACCATTTCAGAACCTGAGGTAAATGGGTATAAGAAAACAGAAGAGGTATATTATTTAGGCAATACTCCAAGAACAGTAAATGTGAAGGTATAGGCACAATTCTTGTAGTTCGTGCCCTTCAGGACACTGATACCAATCAGTGAAAAAAATATTAAAACCAATTCAAAATAACATTCGTGTTAGGATACTTGGTGTGGGTAATCCAGACAAAATAGTTTCAGAAGCACCAAAGCTACTTATGCAAAAGCAGTTATCTGAGAAATTGTTGTTGAGTTCCTACATCGTTTTCATAGATTGACAGTAAAGGCTGTTGTGTTAATCCAGATAGTGCACAGTAATGGTTTAGTTATTACCAAATAATTCCTGTATTGCTAATTACATGGAGCATTTTGAATAAATTATTCATACACAGTTTAACCTTTTTGAAACAAATGTTTTTAATTTGTTTTTCATCTGTTGTATGCAGCCTCTGTTTTGTTCAAGTGCATGTTCCCAGGGTAAATAATACTGATGCTAGTAATTATCGTGGCTTATTCTGGGTGTAAGATACTTCAAATATCCATTTCTTCCCATGTGTGGATGCCTGGCTATGATAAATTGTAGCACAGACTATGCAGTAAGTAGATTCAGCAATAAAACTGACTGTAAATTAATCGAATGTTGTCTTTGTCACAATGATGGATCATGTACAGTCAAAGATCTGACATGTTACAGGTTACAAGAGAGTATTCTTCCATCTTACTTGCTCTATTTTTCAAAATTCAAATGGTAATTTGCCTAGAAAATCTCTAAACTGTTGGTTGGCAAGTCTGCTTTCACTTGACATTTGAATTGTAGTTGAGGTATTATGAAAAGCTGCCTAACTGTCTAGGTGCTGAGCACTTTTGCAATTTAGTATAAATTATCTTACAGGATTACCAATGATTTATATGTGTTTTTCTGAGTATTCTGAGTTTTTCTAAGATTAGACTTTCAGTTATTTTTTATTTCCACATCTCTGCAAAGGTAAAAAGTGAATTATTCATTTCTATGTCATAGACTCATATGGCTGGGAGGGATCTCAAAGGCCATCTCATCTATCCCCCTGCCCTAAGAGGCATTAGCAGCAGATGTGCTAGTCCTGACAGATGTTTGTTTAAGGTCTCTCACAGATTTCTACTGATGGAGTCATCATAACTTCCCAGACAGTCTGCTTGATGTTTCCCTATCCACACTGTTCAAAAGAGGGTTTGTTTGGGTTCCCCCCACACTCCCCTCAATGTTTTTGCTGTCACTGAAACTCATTATTTCTAATCCTTTCCAGCACTGGCCTGAAGAACAGATTGCTCCCTTTCACACTGAAGCAGTCAATTCTGCATCTGAAGACTGCTACTATTCCCACATTAGGTTATTAATTTCTTTCACTCACTTCTTAAAGACTGCATTTCCTTGCTCTTCTTTATCTTGACATAAGTTCTGTGAGTAAAATGTGGACTCTAGGAGGGATTTTGTCCTCACTGGAACTTCACAGAATCACAGAAT
>WAAB01011074.1:0-31209 GCA_013389865.1 Piaya cayana
CAATCCATGGTGTGTATTATGGGTGTGCAAGCAGGCAAGTCATAGTCTTTGGAATTCTGAGTCTGATAATAAATCTTCCTTTTGCAAAGAAGTATGGCACTTGGATACCTCACACAAGGTACTGGGAGGAAGCTCCCTCCAGATTATTAATTAGGTAATTCTTCTGTGTTGTTCTTCTAATGTCTAGGGGGTATCGGGGTTGCACCTTAAAAGTTGCCTTCAGGAGCGAAAGTATTTCTATAGCAAAATGTATCATAAGAGTTGCTGGTTGTGTATATTTGTTACAGCTCTTAGTATTTCTGCCTTACTAAAATGCTTTAATCAGACCATGCTGCATACTAATGAAACTGTTTTCACCAGTGCCCTTGGGGTGAGGTAGTAGAGGATGTTGTCAGCGTATATGCAGCTGGTGGGGTTGGACTATACAGCTCAAAAATAATGGAGATGACGAACACAAGCTAAAGTAACAAGTGATTGTATGTTACAGCAGCATTTGCTCTTCAGCCTTCAAAGGTGTTAGTGAAATAAGATGAATTTGTTTTTCAGCTCTGTCCAAGGTATGCTATTCTTGGCTTTGATAAGGGGCCACTGTGTGTGTTCTGCGTGACTTTTGGGTGGTGGTGGGTTTGTGTGTGTTTTTTTAATGAATTTCTCTGGCAACTGTGAGCAGTGAGGATTTTCTGTACTACTACTGTCAGCAAACTTTGAACTTCATTGAGTGGGCTTCAGAATGAGCTGTCCTGAATGCAAGTTAAACTCCTTCTGGTTATATTTTGTTTTCTGGGAGACTAAACAAAAAGGACATTTAATAATCGCCTTATGTCAGTTGGGATAGTTTCTGCCACTTTCACTGTGTTCCCCCCAACCCCTTTACTGGAAAACAACGTTGACAATAGGGTATTACTCAGAATTTATTCTTAAAGCAAATATGCAGGGCACCTGATGATGAAATTTGGCCTAGAAAGAGTTGACCAGCAACAGAAAAAGATACAGTTTTAAAGTGTAGGCTTTGCGTGTTGTTTGTTTTTATAGAGAGTTTGTGTCCTGCTCAGTGCCACTTATGTTAGTAGGCACCTGTGTCTGCCGAAATATTTATTTTGAAACTGCTTGCATGTTTTACCTCCTAATTTAATATGTAAATAATAAGTTTCAGAACAGCTTTTCACCTCTTGCTACCTTAAACTTCTAACAGCATGGATTCCATTTGTTTTCATGGGGTTTTTAATATCTTGTATGGGTGAGCTATTCGAAGTGTTAAATACTATTATCATGAACACTTGTGCTTTCTTTGAGGAATTTATGGAGAAAAGTAGCCTTGTTGCTTGGAGTTCAAAGCTTTACTTTGCTCTAAAATGAGATGAAGAAGGGAAGGCCTTACTGAAAGGGGAGGATCATGGGCAAAGAGCAGGGTCCTGGCTGTGGACCCCTGTTTGGTGATTACTGTGGAGCTGGAAAATGCCAGGAACATGTGTTGCAGAGCTGAATGGGAGGGCTGGTGGGGAAGCCAGCTCTGCTTATTAGGTCCTGAATACTGCTTATGCATCTTCTACCAATCATAACTAAAGATGGTTCCTAACTGACCGTGTACAAACTTGTGTCTGTTAGGAGGGAAAGACTAAGAAACCGCAGATAATGTACATGTAGCCTCATACAAGCTGACTGAGAGTTTAGGCTCTCCAGGAGAAGAAGAAAAGTTTTAAGTATGGAATATTTTTATTACATGCAATTTTGGGATTATATACAATTTAAAGATTATATATTTATGGAATAATAAACACCTGAGCTACTTAGATGTAATGAATATGTTATGATGAAAAAAAATGTTAATTCTTTGCATACCTAGCAATATTTTTCTATTCCATGATGCCTCAGAAGTCTTTACCAGCTCTATTATTGATGTGTAGCTCATAAATGAAAAGATTAATTTCCTGACAAACTGTGGTTAAGTAAATGTGTTGGTTCATGGTTTTCCTACTTTGTTACTCCCTTGTGCTGGAGTGTATCAAGCTGACCTCAGATAAGGAGTCTGTGCTGACTGAGGCTTTTGGATTGTGTTGTCCTACTTGGCTTTAGGTTGTAGGCTTTACTTTGGCAGCTCTATGGACTGAGAATTGGAACTTTTAATGTTTTATAGGCTTAGTTCAAATAAAAGAGGTTGCTACTTCTGTGTTCTGTTGTATGCATTTCAGGTAGTAGAGGGGAGAATGAAGGTATGTGTATAGAAATCAGTACAAATATGTATTGTTTCAGCCAAATATAGTGCAAAACTTTTTCTATTTTGTATGTTAAAGATAGGCACTTTAAAATGCAACTTTTGAAGTAGGCTAGCCAGTGTAAATTGTCTAAATTCCTATATAAAGAGGAAAAAAACCACATTAAGTAGTCAAAGGAATATCAGAGTTGGTGTGGAACATTACTACAAATGGAAATACTATCCAACATATAGTCCGTTATTATATTGATGGACTTTTTTGCTGTTTTAGTAATATTAATTTGCGGTATCAAAGGTTCTGTTTAAATGAAGCTTATGTCAAAATTTGAAAAGAAAGATTTCTCTACCTTTATTAGTTGTCTTAGAAGGTGCATATAGGATCTTAAGCAGACAAGATAATTCTGAAATTTTAAAAACAGAGGTGTTTTGCCCACCTGGTAGATAGCTTGTTCATCTTGTATTTCTTAAATCCTAGTAAGAGATTAATATTTATATTTTATGATCTCTGAAGCTTTCCCAGTAATACTCTCTAAGAGGAAGACTACAGCTTCACTTTATCAGGATGACTAACCATGGCAATACCAGGCTTTCAAGTCTGTTGGGTTTTGCTTCATCCCCCTCATTTATTGCAAGTGGCTTTGTGTCCCAAGTTACCTCATTAGTTCAAATATTTAAAATTCTGTTGTAAACTTCACTGTCTTGCTAAGTCTTGAGCCATATATGGTATGTGACTTAAGAGTCTTGCATACTAATGCAGTATCAGTTGTTACTCTCCTTTTTCTTTTGTTTATAATTTTCTTTAGTAATATCAATTAAAAATTGAATAATAAGCTTTCTAATGTTGTGACAGATAAGTCACATTGTAGACAAGAATAACATTCTTGAAGGCTGCAAAGTAGTGGTGACTCCTGTGATTGTCAAACTGTCTCTGTCAGTGTCAATTATAGGCACAATCACATCAGAAGACAAGTGTCTTGGAGGTTATTTAATGTGTACTTATGAGCTTAATTCATGAGAAAATCGGGACAAATCTGAAACTGCTGGGTAATTTTCTTTCTGCAGTTAAGTGTTTAAAAAATGTTTGGCATACAACAATTTATGGAGTGTTATTCAGATTAAATATTTTGTCTAGGAGATATACAGCAGCTTCATGTTTTAGAAGAATAGCTGGACAATGTAAAATCTGGACTCTCTCTAGAGAAGTTTGAATATTCAGTATCATAACTTTGAGATGATATTGCAAATTAGTTGAAGTCTAGAGTTTTTTATCTTTGTTCTCACTGAAGTCTGGAAAAGTAGCAACTTTTAGACTGCACCTTGAAAATGCCTGGTCAAGAACGAAGTAAAGTGTTGTACACAACTGTTCACAGCAGCAGTCAACAATGCATCCTTTTTGCTTGCTTATTGTCTATGGGAATAGGTGCGATTGCCTGGGACTAGTTACAGACATTTCTTGGATAGGCAAGTTCTAATTAAATTTTCTATTACGTTGATACTAAATCATAAATACTTTTGTTGTCTATGGGATAAATGTTTGACTGCTTGGCTTTCCTTGTTGGTTTTGTCTGTAGTAAAACCAGTTAAAAGAATTAAAGGTTGACAAGCTTGTGCTGTGAAGCTGGTGTGATAATGTAGAAGGTAAAGTATCTCAGTGATGTTCCTCTCCTCACCATCAAATCGCTCCAGATCTTTTTTTCCAGTCACTGGAAGGAATGTTTTCTTCCTTAAAACTTTCTTCTAAAAGGTCATCTTTTCCTTATCATCATTACAGGAAACCCAGCTAGCAGACCAGGTATGCCTGGTGAGTTAAATGCGTGGTCATCCTGAATAACCCCATACAGCCATTGAGGCTAAATAGAAAACGCTTCTTGATCAAAACGACGACTGATCACTGTGCTGATTTTGATTAGCAACAAAAGAAAAAGTATATCTTCCTTTCCATCCTACATTTAATATTTGTTTTCTATCTGTTCTTTATATGTAAAAATTACACAGTAAGATTTATGGTCACTTGATGAGAGAAAATTTTTACAGGGCTCAAGGTTTGTAGTAATAAAGAAGCAGGTTATGGCTACCTTTCCTCTAGCTATCATTTTGACAGACTTTTGAGAACTATCCATATAGATCTGTTTAGTTTGACAAGGAAACAGCCCTGCAGTAAGGGTTTTTTGTTTGGTTATTAGGGGATGAAAAGATTTTTGCTTATTAATAACTTTCTAATATAACTTCCAAATAGTGAACTGCTTGAATATACATGCAGTTGATCTGATCTTTAAAAGAAAGAGAAATAAGATGGAACTTAGCCATGAAGTTGTAGCTAGAGCAGCTGTGCAGTTTTCTGTTAGGAAATTCAAATAACAGTTCTTACTACAAAATGTGCCTGCTACAGTGGGTTTGGTGGCTAAGGTAGTAAGGAATATCTGATATTTTATTTGAAATAATCAGAAGTTACTTCTGACTTAAAAGATTCTTCCTGCTGGTAGACAACTAAAACTTTTGATTCTTAACTTCTTGGGTGTTTATTTAGAAAGACAAGTCTTTCACTATGTTGAGCTTCATTTATGCTAGTTAATGTTACTTGCAGCATCACTAAGGATGTGGAAGCCAATCTGATGGCAACAGACATGAAATCTAAATTTGAAAAGGAACAGATGGCTGCTTATGTTTACTGCTGTGGCAAGCTAATGCCTCCCCACCCTCAAAACACATTTATTTAAGTTACAATTAAAATAAATAGTTGCTGTAGTCCAGACTATCTTGTGACTATGTGCAGAACTTTTACAATCCATAGGTGTGTGGGCTGGTTCTCACCACACAAATAATTGCTTTAGAAATAATATGGTCTGACACTTCCAGGATACTGAAGACATTCAAGAGGTAGTAGTGCTTGCCACCAAGAGGCACATTATAATTTCTTTAAGAAATTCATTGTTGTTACTCCTGAAACCTCTTGTGTATCTATTACTTGTAAGTTGTGCTTGATTCCAACTTTGTACTAATGTGGGAATAACCGGCTCCCCAACTAGACCTTGGTATCTATTAAGAAGAAGGTAGTCTATTAGAGATGGTTGGCAGTGGAATCAAATGGGAGTTGTTATGCTGTTATTTACAGCTTCATTAAAAATAATTCTGGTAAATAAAACATCTGAGTTGTTTCTAGATTAAAGTATTTCTAAATGTGTGTTAATATTATGAGTAGAAACCATTTTGGAAGGTTCTACTAATACACACATTCTTCTAAGAGGAAAAATAATCTACTTTTCAATCTACCTTACAGTTTCCAGTTAGACCGTACTGAATAGTGAGAAGAATTTGTGTACTTGAAGTAAAAATGCGTTAGTACACCAGGTGATTTTTTGACTGTATTGTGTCCCTATTGCAAACAAATTAATAATTATATTGTTCCTGTAGTTTACTTGAGAATGTGATTAATGTCAGTGTTACATATTCTAGCGTGTCTTGGCAATATGCAAACCTGAATGTTTAGCAAGAACACAATTTCAGATTAAAGTAATAAATCTGAGTTACTGAAGTAAGGCCTGCAGTATGCCACGCTCCTCGATGGGCATTGAAAAAGAAATATTTTGTCCCACATGCTTTTGGCAGCAAAAACCTCTTTATCAGCTACTGTCTTTCCAGTCACGCTTGTGTTCATGTCTTTGCTACATGCTCTGCTGATTACCTTGGAAAAGGGCAATGTTGTAACTGTTCAGCTGACCTTTCGGTTTATTTTCTCTTGTGTAATATGAAACATGAGCTAACACAGTCTTAGTCTACTGATTTCAAAAAAGAAATCTGTCTCCACACTTCTGCAGCTTTCTGCTCAAGTATGATGGAGTTCCTCTGTAGTTATGTTAATCCAAAAAGAGGCATCAGCTTGCTTCAGATCATCACAATAGAGAAGCATACAATTTTATCTAGAAGGATTTTTATTGTACAATTCCTGCGTACTTAAGACTACTTAGGAGAGGGATAGTGAGACAATGACTGTTAAATGCTTAAGGTATGAAACTTCATCTGATAAATGTTCAGATGTATAAAACAATAAATTAAGTATGCTACTGGTAAATTTCTTGTATACAATGTTAAAACATACAGAACTTCCATTATTTTGTAATTGCTGTTTTTTGACAGGAAAGCTGCGTTGAGCGCTTTGGCAGATACAGATTATACATAACTGTGCTATTGGAGGAAGCTGTAACACAGTATCAAAAGATTTTTGGGGGTGTCTTTTTGTTTTTTGTTGGTTTTTTGGTTTTTTTTTAAACAAAGTAACTGTATACCTGTGATCAGTTGAAGGAAGGGGAAAGAAAGAGAGGGGAAGAAGAAAGAAAACCATGAGCCCAAATTCTAGCAAGACTAAAGCAGTTTATATATAAATATTATATATGGGACAAAAGAAAAGTAAAACAACAAGTTCTCACTTCCCCCTTATCCAGCAGATCTGTGTTTCGGCCCACTCGAACAGCAGTGCAGCTGCAGAAATATCTCTGTGCCACCCCTCCTGGAAGCAAGACTGAACTCCTGATTTCTGAGCTCCCTTTTTATATCTCTGCTTATGTAAAGAAATGAGATGGAATACTTCCTTAGTTACGACCTTAGTTACCAGGAAGATAAGCTAGACCCACTACGATACCTTTTATGTCAGTAGAGGATAAAAGATAAATGACTTTCTTGTAGGAAATGTTTATACCTTATACACTTTTTATTCTTTCTCACTTGAATTGATAACTAAGTAGTTTGCTAGGCTTCTGATGAAAAGAAATGTCCTCTTGCTTCTTCTATACATGGCTAACTTATTAAACTTATCCTGTGAGGTGCATCCATGTGTTTCTAATAAACTCAAGGGAGTGACAGATAAACATGTGGATTAGGTAAATAAGCCTCTAAATATTGTGAGGAAGGGTGATCTTAGAAGTGGGATTAGTTTAGATAAGTCACTGGAAGAAATATTACTTAATGGTAGCATTGAGTTTGTATTTGGTACATGTTATAATCACTCCTGCATTTGGTTTTGAACTGAGCACTGTTTATAGCCACTATGGAGCTGGTGGCAAAAACATGGTGAAGCCACTAAGTTATCCTAATATTTAAAGTGGGGTCAAGACTTGCTTCTAGTCCACTGTATTGTGCAGAAAGGTCTGTGCCAGAACTTAAGTCAGCAAATAATCTTCTTGCTAAAATACTATTGAAATATAATTCTTTTTTTCCATTTCATAGATTATGGGACTTTGCATCTGTTAGAAATAGTAACTGATAGGATGTCAAGAAAATCTCTGATTTCCCTTTGTTTTCTGTCAGTTTCTCTTTTGTCACCTTCCTATGTGATAGACTGTATACTGTTGCTAGGGCTTGACTTGCATGTCATTGCACTTAAATTTGTTTTGGAAAAAGTCTCTTGTCCTGTGTGAATAATTCTTAACAGAGGAAGTATTCAATTATCCCTAAGAAAATTTTTATTAGTTTTTAAGATACTGCATTTAGTTTGAGACACAAAGCTGTCACCGCTCCATTCTAAAATCATGGAACACCTGAAGAGTTGAGAGTTAACATCTGTTTGCTCACCATGGAAAGTGCCCACATCTTGTAAGTAACTACTGAAGTAAGGTATTTTGGGGGCTGTTGCATTTCTTTTTTTTTCTTTTTAAACTGCTTCTACTTCCCTTTACAGGTGGCTTCTAGTATTACAGATTATCTAGTCAGAAATAAGTTGTAAGGACACTCAAATTAATGCATTTGTGTGAATGAACTTTATGTAGCTATTGAAAAAGCCAGCATGTTCATGGGATTCAGCAATAACAGCCACTACTGAATATCTTGCCCTCCAAGGAGACCTTCCAGTAGCTGATGGAGGCCTACAAGAAAGCTAGGGAGTGACTTTGTAAAAATTCTTATAGTGATAGGACTAGGGACAATGGGTATAAACTGGAGAGGGATGGATTTAGACTAGACATAAGGAGGTATTTCTTCACTAAGAGTGGTGAGGCACTGGAACGGGTTGCCCAGGGAAGTTGTGGATGCCTTGTCCCTGGAAATGTTCAAGGCCAGATTGGGTGGGAGCTTGGGTGGCTTGATCTAGTGGGAGGTGTCCCAGCCCATGGCAGGGGAGTTGGAACTGGATCATCTTTAAGGTCCTTTCCAACCCAAACTATTTTATGATTCTATGATTCTCTGTTCATTTGGGTAAATTTTACAGAAATTTCCTGGAGACAACAGAAAAGCAAAGCTGTCCTGTCTGTTGGAAAGGAAAAAGTGAAAGGTTGCATGTTGGCTTTCATTATCTGCAGAGTAGAGAAAAATCAGAAAAGCTGCTTCAATAATTTTTGCCTTTCTTGCTCAACCTTCTTTGCTATCTAGTGTTTTTAGTAACTAGTAATAAAGCACTTCCAGAGGAATCATAACATAAATGGTGTAACTGTGTAAGCTCCTTACTGCCACAACTGCCCCCAAATTATTTGCATAGCAGTTAATTTTATTACAGCTCAAAGGAAGTTAATAGTATTGGGCAACCTGCAGAATCCGTAGTTTTGTGCTGAAAATGTGTGTTAAATTGCCTCTGACTTGGGAGAGATGCAAAGTATTTGTATAGTTAATAATTTTATTAGAGCAACTAGAACCTCTGGGAAATTCAGATTTATCCATGCACAGACTTAAGGTTATGATTCCAGAAATATGTAACACCTTTACTTTTAACCTGCAGAAAAGCAAAAGTAAATGATTGTCCTTTCTGGATCTCTGTAAACATTAGCTATTGATAGCCTGTACTTTCACAGTGTCTCTCTCAGAATTCTTCTAGCACTTCAAAGTTTATGTGTGTTCAGGTGTTTACTCTGTTGAAATGTGTATTGAAAAGATTACTTGAATGGGACAGGACATGACTGTGCAGAAAGTGCCAGTCATCTAAAATGATAGTTGATGTAAGTTAAAATACAATAGATGTACTGTTCTGAAGTAGTCATATGCACCCAAGATTTACTGTGCCTTACCTGCCCTTTTCCTTATGTGTAATTGCTTTGAATGTAACTCTGAATTAGCCAAATTGAGAGTGAGTAAAGGAAGGTGTTGAAAAGAATGAAATTAAATCAAAGGCTTCTGTTTTGGTACTTCCACTAATGACAAATGAAGTTGAAGCAACTGCCAACAGGAATTTGCTTCCGCTGCATAATTCTAGTTCAACAATGATGCTTTTGATTTGTTGGACTACAGAAATTTGCTTGATCCGTCCTACTCCCGTCTTACTTCAGTCCGTCCCCTTGTAGGCAGCTGAAAGAGAACAGCTTGAGGGAATAACTACAGAGCAGAGGAGGAAATTAGAACTGCTGACTTGCCGATTTGAACAGGGAATCTACACTGGCTTTGGGGTCAGAGAAAGTGTTTGTAACAGCATGTTCGCAGCAGTATTAGAAAGCAATTTGTGATCGGCTGTATACTCTTTATTTTGAAATATTCAGAGGCATTGCATCCACATTTTTCAACTTCTCTGTTCACCTTTTAATTTCCTTTTTTCCTCTGTGAAGTGGTAGGAGTCACAGCAGGAATAGAAATGGGTGTTATTAGTAATGACTGTTTCAGGGTTGTCTAGTTGTATATTCCCACGTGTTCTTCCTTTGACTGCCTTGAAGGAAATGAATTCTGGTCTGCCTTTCCAGGGAAATTCAGTGAGAATACAGCACAGTGTCGGACCTTCTAGCTGTGCTTCATGAGATGGTGACTACCACTTCTGTGATTTGTACACAGTGGTTAGAATTGCACACAGTGACCTGCAGCATGGAGATTGAAGAACTAGTATCCATGATTCAGAACCTGGACACTGTGCTTCTGTATACATGTATAAGATCAAATTTGGAGGCAGGAATGCTTATTTTATAGGCAAGGTCTATAACATTCCAGAGCATGTTGCTTGTTGAATTTGACTAGTTAACCTGAGGGCTGTGGCAGACCACAAGAGAGTCTATTTTTATAATGTAGTTTTCTGAGGAAATTTTACTGCTGAAGATGAACATTTTTTGTATTGATAAAAGCTGCTTAAGTACAGAAGTTTATGACCTAGAGTATTCATATAGCATCTTGAGGTTTAAACCTATTTTTCCATAGCTATCAAGGTTTTTGTAAAGAAGCGATTGCTGTTTGCATGTTCAGTGTAGGTACTCTAGATGATACTACACTGATTTTTGAATTTTTGCTACAATTTTTTGACCCTTTTTATTAATTCAGACTATAGGATACAGTGGATCTATACCAAGACATGGAATGTTTTGATGCTTTGTTTGCATCAGTAGGTGAATGAGTTTCATGCTGGTGTGGGTTTTTTTTCCCCTACCACTAGTGCCAGTCTTCCTACACTGTTGGTCATAGTGTACTTCATTCAACAACTCTGAAGACAGCATCCTAATATTGCTCCAGATATATGGTGGTTTGCATTCCTATTTACAATGTCTAATGTATAAATGCTTTAAAATTAAAACACCCAAACAAAAAATGCTTGGAGTCATCAGTGAAGCCCTGGAAAACTGCAGGAGAATTTGAGGTCAGTGTAATTTTGGAGCCAGAGAATGATGGTGTGTTAGCTCTTAAACAGAGCTGCTCTGAAGATGCTATGATTTCAGCAAAATGCTGTAGTAGTTTTCAAGTCATAGTAACAGGTGGGAGGGGACAGGACCAGAGGCGGTTTTCAAAGTGGAATTCAGGAATCTCAGTGACTTCATGAATAGCATTGTGCATGATACATCAGTGATGGCACAGGACAGAATCTGATGTCCTCTCTAGTTTCGTATTTTACTGTAATGCTGATATAGCTGCTTCTTTCAGGGAAGTGTGGAAGCTTGAAAATAAGAGGCTGCATTTCCCTAAGAGGCTTCAGAATTAAGCTGATAAACAGAATAAGTGGTACCTAAGAGTCTAAGGCAGTTTTTTGTAAGATTCCTTTAAATAAGGAGGAAGCAGAAAACCAATATTTTTTTCCCTTTCCGCTTTTGTTCTTTTAATTTTTCCAGTGCTTACATTGGAAGAGATATAAACAAATAGACTTAAGTAGTTTTATTTTCTTTCTGTTGGACTGTAACTTTATTTTTAACACTGACTTTGTTGTAAATGTTTGCATTGGAAAATGGGAGTATTTGGCTACAGAGAGTACCTTGCTGGGCATATTCTTTCATATCCTTTTCCTTTTGGTGTCTGCAGAATTGGGCTTTCCATATGGACTTTATATACAATTATCAAAGACTCCTATTTGCTTTCATGTTTTGAATAAATTATCATTAATACTGAGCTAATATTGTAGAAATTATGATACAAGTGCTGGTGTCGAGAAAAAGATTCTAAAAGATTAATAGCAACTAAAATCGACCTCATAAGCAGAAGAGGGACTAAAATGTTTAATTTCAGTGTTGATACAGGTATTAAAACAAGCTGATCTATAGATGATCTATAGATCTATAGTTCTATAGATGGCATTAACTACAACTTTATAAAAGGGTCTAAGAATGGGCGTAGCTTCCTGAAGTTTTGCCCCAGACTGATTAATTGAAGGTATCTTTTACCCTGCTAAGACCTCTTTGGTTATACTAATTTCTATTTAGCTTACTGTGCTGCCAAAGAATTAAAGCTTACCTGGTTAAATCTAGAAGTTTGAAATATTAGTATGCATTCTGTTGTTTTACACAGTGACCAGGAAGGAGTTAGTACCTCTGGTTGCTTGGAATTATTAATAAAGACCTGGAAGGTTTATGTAGAGCCTTATTTCAGTGTTTTGACTTGCTATCAGACTTCTTCAATAGTTTGCCAAAAGTCTTATTTCACTAAGGCAGTTGACTTTGGGGAGGATGGGGAGGCTTAACTCTTGTATTCTTATGCTATATATCGAAGCTACTAATCTTAACATATGCCTGAGACTTTTAATGGGATCAATAGCTGAATGAAGTCACTGGTGATAGAACTGCAGCATCAAGAAGGTTTTGTACGGCAAGGTTACTAAATAAATAGAACATTATTTCTTTGCATAGGAACTGTGTAGCTTTGCATTGAACTGAAGGATTTCAGACCATCTGTTTTTTGATAACTGTGTACTTGTACTGTATAAGTTTTAAGTCTCTGGGTATTTGTAAGATAAAATATTTGAAGGTGTTTTCTGATTAAGTATAAGGAGTAGCTGTTCACCTGAAATGTAAACCTTTGAAGTGGTTATTGAGTTAATATTATCTTTACTGCTTCACTGTGAAGCTTACTTTATTTTCAAGATACTTGTTTTCTGGATAGGCATTATACTAATTCAAGTTTGATGTTTTAATCCTGCTTCTATGGAAAGTCAGCCAATTCCTGCAGTGCTATTGTCAGTGTTTAAACAAAGCTGCATATAAAGCATGGGATTTAAAGCAATGCTGTGTTACAAATTATGTATGTAACAATAGGAAAAGACTGTTGTGACCCTATTTCAAGTGATGTTTACAATTGCCACCAGTATTTCACAGTGAAGCAGTGGTAAAAGTGGGGGGAAAATGCTGATGAAAAAGTACTGTTCTGTTACCAAATGTCATGTTTTAAGATGGGTGTCTGTGTGTTTGGGGGAATGCCAAGTCTGTGAGGTTTTTGTTTCCATTAAGTCTGAATAAAACACCTATTGTTATTTTAGTTTTAAAACCTGTTGGTCTGTTAACAGAGGTAAGATGAATGGATATGGGAATTGAAATGAAAAGGTTGCTTTTCTGTAAGAACTCCAGGAGTAAGGAATGCACAAAAAGCAACCCCTTTTTGTTGCCTGCACTTTTCAGGTGTGGTACAGCATTCAACAAAGTGCAACTTTCTTCAGTTACTTCTGACCCTCTGTACTTGAAAGTTCTGTGGATCCAGTTGTATTCTTATTTAGTTTTTTGTCTTAAAGGTAATGGTTGTACTTTTCTAGGTTTTTACCTTGTAATCCTCTTCAGTGTCAACTTTAATGTAGGGAAGTAGAAAAATCTTAAAAAGACTGCAGTCACTCATTAAGCTGTGACAACCTAAAGTATGAAGGTAGTGGTCAGCCTTTTGTCCTGACTTGTAGCTCTGGACGCTGTTGTTGACTTTATTCACATCCAAAATTTTACAAGACTATCTCTGCTTTGAAATGTGTGCTGTGTGTCTAGAGTCTGTCCAACTACTAACAAAAAACTTTTTCCTGTAGTTTTCTGTGTAATCCTGACGTTTCACTTTGGAAGATAAAAATGTTTAACAGGCGTCAGTAATTTAGAAATGAGAGTCAAAATTTCTGTGAAAACAAAGCTTCACGTTTCCTAAATTTGGATCGTGAGTGTACACTCAACTGAATCCTTTCCTTTAAAGCAGCAACAGGATTCAAAACTATACTTCTGCTGTTTTATAAGACCTTCTATGACAGATGTGTTTCATCTCCTGAGACGAATTTTCAGAATGTTCCATAGCATAGTTGATCCATTTTAAAAGCTAGTGGGCTCTTAACTATGAGCAACTACAATTCTATATTTGATAATTTCAGGAGATGGTTAAAAAGAAAAACCCTAAAAATGTGAATGCTTTCTAAGATATAATTTAAAAATAATTAAGGAGAGCACTAGTTGCTTCAGTAATTGTGATTTCTTCGGTGGTGATGCAGCAGTAATACCCAATTTAACTTGCTCTATCACAAGCAGTGTGCTTGTGTAGAAATTGAAGGAGCATTTGTACTATATGTACATGATGCTGTATTGCTTGTTCAAAATTTGTCCAATATAAACAAACTTCATTACTATAATGTTTTTAATGTTCTTGATCAAACACTTTTCTAATCTGCTTCTTTCCTTTACCCCCATTCTCCGAAAGAAATCAGGGTGTTTTTTGAGCTTGTAATCTTGCTCACTATGGTTGCAAAGTGAGCGAAAAGAGTAGTCTTTTTTTTACAGTAATACTCATGATAATTTCTTTAAGTGTTGTGATCTCTTGGTTTTCTTAATCTTTGATTTTTACTGAAAGGTAAAAATTGAACCAGTGGATGTACTTTTTGTGCTTCTGTAACAAGAATCCAGAATTTAGTGATTTTTATTCCAAAGACATCTATAGTATAATTGCTGTCTGAAAGGCCATTTTCCTCACTCCCACTCTGTAAACCCACTCTCATCCTGAATTTGTTGCGTATTTCTTTGGAATGAGGCAAATGGGTTTGTTTCGATCCGATGGGTCTCTTCCAACCCGGTGATTCTGTGATTCTGTGATTGTCAAGAAAGGGCAGGAGGCAGGCAGCATGCATGTGCCTTTAGGTTAAATGACATGTATCCTAGTCTTTTTCTGCACACGGATTTCGGTCCTTTGTGATCTGCTGTTCTTCTCTGTTAATAAATGTATACTTTCCTTCATTTCCAGTTTTCAGAGATTTTGTATGACTGGCTTCTGTTTCACGAGGAAGCTTACTACTACTTTCACTTCTTCCTGAGAGTGCGAAATACTACATCCAGCCAAAGTTGTTCTTACAGCTGTGAAAATGTATTTGTACCAAGTAGGCAAGAGGAGGAGATACATTTTAAGTAGATAAAATACAAAAGGTGTTTTGGAATAGGTTAAGTGTATTAAATTCATTGCTTCAGTTAGATATTTTCTGCTCCAGCTGCAGTAGAACTAGTTAAAAATAATACATGTGACAGGCAGCAATTTTGAAACTTATGTATGGCTGAGAAACTGGAATTGGCAGATAGCACTTTATTCTTGTATAATAATGGATACATTTTAAAGGGAAGCTTACAACTTTTAAAAAAGCTATACAAATCAAAATACATTTTTTTTTCAAGGAGAACTCTTCAATAACAGACTGATTTTGCCATTACCAAATTTTGAGGTGGTTTGTGACTTGCTCTGTGTTTCCATATTTAATGTTTATATAAATCTTTCTGTGACTGTAATTAACAGTCAGTCAACTGGTTTTGTGTATATATGTAGTACACTTAGTTGGAAATCTAACAAAAAAATTTCGCTCAAGTGTTGTAAGTGAAACCAAAAACCAGAGCAGTAGTAGGTAGTGGTTTACTTTTGAGGATTATATCTATCAGTAAATTTTAACGGGGTGGTGTAGATGGATGGCAAAAAGTTATAAAAGTATTTGCTATAGTGTGTTAGCATGTCCTGAGGCATATTTCAAATCTTCCTGTTTTTAAAGGTGAGCATCAGTCTTCATAATAAAAACTTCCTGGGAAATTAGCCTTGAAAGTAGTTATAGTACTCTAAATTAATATAAGTAATGGTATTTTACCTTCAGTAGATACACATTTTAATCTTCTACTTTGAATTAATTAAGGGCCAATACTAAGACAACTTTAAAATGCGTCATGGAGTGGTGTCTTAAGTCCTGACACTTCAGACAAGTACTTCAGACTACCTCTCCTTTGTTGGTTTTAGGAAAACAACAAGCCCATCATCCGATAGTGTGGTTTTGCTTCTTTACTGTTCCTTTTTCCTTTTTCAAAATACAGTAAGTGTAATGAAGCAGACAGGTTGTTCTCGCTGGGATTCTTATTAGTTTTCATACTTTTTGGAGGGCTCCTTTCTATTTATGGAGAACAGAAACATATTCCTAATTTGCATTGGAGGTACAGGTAAAGCAAGCAACTTCCCCCCCCCCCCCATGCAGGTAGCATTAATAAAGCTCTCAGCTGAGGCTTTTAGCTGTGCTTCTTTATATAATAGCTCATATTTTAGGAGTAAAAGTTGACTTATCAGGTGCACAATATAAATGTTTCTTGAATTGCTGGGATCTTCTTTAAGAAAACAGCAATATATGTAAAAAATTGCAAGGTAATACTAGTAAATGTTTACATTAGATATTTAGGCCATTCCATGTCCTGGTGTGGTAGGCAGGGTACAAAGTAATTACTTCGGTGAAGTGGTAATTGTTTTCAAATTGCTGCAGTCTTGGGGAACTGCAAAGCCTTGCTGATAGTCTCTGTAGAGAGGCTGCCTAAATAGTTCCTTTCAGCAAGTGCTAGGCTTTCTCCATACTTACTATATACGGTACTGCAAACTTTTCAGTGTCCTGAGATTTTTTTTATAAAAATTGGCTGTGATAGATGTATCAGGGCTATACAATTCTCCATAGGAGGCCTATGTCCGATATTAGTAAGATGGAGGGAAAAGTGCTAGGCTGTTCAGAATGTGAAGTTCTCCTGTTGTGCAGTAATACTATGATTTCTTGACTGCCAATCAGGAGTTGTAGTTAGACTACAGTGCAAACAGTTCCCATAAAGTAGAGAAAACAGACAAAGGTGAAGATTACAGCTTTACACTCTGTAACAACCATGGGAAAATTGCATAGTTTGTATTTATTTTTTTCTGTTTCTATAGAGAACAGTGAGTCAGATATTGTAGACCTAAGGCATAGTATGATAGTGTGTCTCAATGGGGTTTTTTGTTCTTAGACTTGTTAATGTGAAAGAGACACTTACTAAACTTTCTAAAAAAATCTTATTTATTTTCATTGAAAGGTATTCTCTGTTTTATAACCGATTGAAGAACATTGAGGAAAATGAAGGAGGCCTTGATAAATTTTCAAAAAGTTACAAAACCTTCGGAGTTAACCAGTTTGTGGATGGTGGAATATATTGCAAAGAGTGGGCACCAGGAGCAGAAGCAGTGTTTCTCGCAGGTGACTTCAGTAAGTATTTTTAGGAATATTTCTTCTCTCCTGTACTGTGTTTTAGATTGATACACTTTTCACTTAAAGACAATTTTGTAGCAATGATGAAATTGTGATGGTAAAAATGTATGTAGTGGCTGGCTGGAATAGTGGCATTTCGTAACTCAAACTGATAATCTTCTCTACATTGTAAAGCCTAAGAACCACAGGTGTTTCTATTATATGATAAGTGTATATATATATTTTTTTAGTTAAATACTGACATGGCAATGACCTGCCTAAAGGATCTAGCCTGGTCATGCTGCAGCTTTGAATTGAATGTATCTGAATTAACTGAGGTTCTTCCTCATAGAAACTCTATAGTTAGGCTTCCATGAAACTATACGCAGACAAATAACAGCAGAATAATTTGCTCTATCTTTAATCTAACAGCAGTGTTGTTCAGGGAGGAAGGCCCTTTGAAGTTCCCACTAATCATGATAATGTAGGCAGAAGTCCTGCTTGAAAGTGATGGTCTATAATCAAACTGATCAACTTATGAAAGTGTACTTGGTGTTCTGTTTTGAAGGGAATAGAAGTAAGGATGTTAGCAGAACAGGAAGGTGGCAGGATTTCATGGGGGAATTGCATGGCTTACTGTGAGAACTGGGACGACATTGATTCACTTAGAACTTGAGAAGGAAATAAAGTTGCTAATCATTTGGAAGGCTCACTACACTGAATGTTCTGCAAATTCTTAAATGAAAGTCAGATGCCTTTTTGCTCTTAAATATTAATACCATTCTCTCCTTTGGGGTCTTGGGGGTTTTCATTTTGTTTTTCTCTATTACCTCTACTCTGTCCCTGCTTCAGAGTTAGGTATTAGTCCATAAAGATACTAGAAATTTCACTACTGGCTCTTACTGTACTGGGATTTGCTCTGAAATGATTTGATTCATTTAATGGCATTTCAGAAGTATGCAGTGTTATTTATCGAACTTTTGTTTTGCAGAAATAATTACTTGGTGAGTGTTCAGTTGTGTGTATTTACACTACAAAAAAAAGTATAATTAATGCCAATTTGAGGCAGTTTACTTCTGCTTAAACAAAGTTAAATATTGAATTTTAATTCTTCCTTACCCCTGTTCGGGGAAACTATTAAAAGAGCAGATTCTGAGGAAGGAAGTTATGAACTTGAAGTTGTATGTGCTTATATAACATTAAAATAAGACTCATTACATATGCCATTAGCGATAATATCTGGTAGTCTTGTCTGAATTACTATGATTAAGCTTCTGTAAAGGTGTGTAGTAATAAAGAAATAAGTGGAATACCCTAGCACTGTTTTTCAGATTAATTGTTAAGATTTTTTCAATGCTCTGAGTAAACTTTATTGTTTTAGTACTGTTTTTCCATAGTCCCAAGATCAATACGCTTATAAATAGGATAAGCAAAAGAAAGTGTTTAAATATTCATATTGAGCTTCAGTTTAAAAACGTCAGTCATAAAATGCATTTATTTAATTGTCAGAAATTTGTATTTTCTTTTCCTCTAAGATAGGAGACTTTGTGTCCACTATTCACTGTGATAATTTGAGTCTACAGACAATGATTATTTTGAGAAAAATCTTTTGGTTTTGGTGCAGAAGACAAAAATTAGCACAAGACTGGGTTTTCAACCATGTTCCTGTTTGGTATGGTTAAACTAGTGAATGATAGAGTAGTTTTCCTTGAAATACTCCTTTTATAAAACTAGAATAGACATTGATAAAATAGGTTAATGTAGTACTTGAATTTTAATGTGGAAACTGGATATGTCCTCTGATTCAAAACTGAATAATGAACCATGAGTGTAGTTCACCTATTGCTAGATTATAGTGATACCGACTATCAGTACTGACTGCAAGACAGCTAGATGGAGGATATTTTAATAACTTGACTTGATATGTATAAACACACAGAGAATTCTTCCCCTTACCTCTCCTTTGTTCCCTGCAATCCCAGCTATTGCTGAAGATTTTTGTGATAACTGTAATAGTCTTTAAGTTTAAATTACTCAACACAGCTGAAGACTAGAATACATTTGTTTTAACTAGCTATCTATTAAAGTACATATTTTATATGCAGACTTCTAATTAAATTAATAAGTAATATTGTAAAAAGAGTTTAACTTGTAAATTGACTTGGCAGGCTGAGGTGCAAGTATGCACATACTAGAATACAGTAGCTGAAAACTGCAATGACTTTCTAAACTCTACTTTGCTTAAAATAGTTCATGTAATATATGAAACAGAAACTCAAGACTAATCTTAAAGTAGTTGTATCTAGGTGTTAATGAAATGTGGCATTAAGGAGTCAAAAGAATAAAAAAAAATAATTCTCTTTAATGGGGAAAAAACTGTGTTTGTCCTATATATCATGTTCATCAGTCTTAGTGAAATACTCATTCCCAAAGGGGACGATAATATACTCAGAAAGCCTAGAGGAAGACTGACATTCAATTCAGATGAGCTTTAATAATCTGGTTTGCAAAGCCCTAAGATTTAGATTAAAGTTGCTACAGATATGTTTCATTAAAATTGACTCCCTTTAACCTTTCTTTAAGTTTTAAAGCAGGTTTAACTTTCAGACTAAATTTATGATTATATTGTATTTAAATGGAATATCAGGATTGTTTTAAATAAGACTTTTTAAAAGTAAAACTCAGTTGTATAAAAAGACAACAGTTAATGAACCACTTAAGGGAGAAGTTGGAAATATTAGTCAAAGAAACAAACAGAACTTAAATGACAGCAGCTCTGTAGGTTTTAAGCTAAAATACAATAGCATGTATTATAAAAACAGTCAATTCATGTTTTGTTCTTTTTGAAAAAATAGTTATAACATGCGGATATATCAGCTCTTCTATATTGGAACAAGTGAATAATTTGGCTAATATTCAAGTAGTACTTCTTTTCACTATGGAAAACAAGGGGAGTGTTAATTTCTTATATGAAACTCCAGGTTAAGCTGTGCACCTCAGAGTCATATGGCTGTGTACTTCTCAATGTGAAAATATAGCCAGGAGATGGAACAAGAAGTCATTTATGATTTAACTGGAAATATTGCATTTAAATTGATTTTTAATGACAAACGGTAGAATACAAGCCATTATAGCTTTGAATTCAGTTCTGGATTAAAGCTCAATTCATGATTCTTTGGCATGCTAATGGTACAGTTCTGAGCAAGAAGATCCCTTGTGCCTCACGTTGCTGAGCATGTAATATTTAAAGTGTTGGCTGGTTTTGGAAGATCTTGTCTGAGATGGCACCAAAAGTGCCAGGCTATTTAATATGTCTTCTATTTTAGATTAAGATTTATGTGGGTCCTGAAAAGGTGCTCTTGTCTTTTTGTATGGTTAATTTTTTTTTTTTTTTTGTGGTGGTATCCTTGTTTCCTGAAACCTATTAAAGCTGATTATTTGAATTTCTGCTGGTAATTTCTCAGCCTTTTTCTATTAGTAGCTATTGACAGAGATTTTGAAGTCCCTGTTCTCAAATCAACACATTTATTCTTTTCTTTATATTTTCAACTATTGAATAGTCTGCTAGTTGATTTGTCCACCCCCAGCATTTTCTGATATATTTGCAGAAAAATCTGAAAACGGAGCAATGAAACTGAGAGAAGCTTGAGCCAGTTCCTCTTTGAAGGAAGCCTTTTATGCAACTTTTTGTGCCTCTTGCCTTAATACAAAGCAGTATTTTATGTTATAACCTGCCTGAATGAGTCCCTCTCCAGGGGTAAGCAGTAAGGAGTGGTTTTGAATAGGACCATCTGGGGTGGATGGCTATTGCTTTACATTTATTCTGAAGTCAAGAATCACAGACACCCTGTAATGAAAAACTATGCCTGGGAAGAGGAAGGATTAACAGTAGCATCTGGTATTGCAAGTAGGTGGAAGGGAAAGTAAGCAATTAGAGCAGAATTGTTAAAGATGTTTAAGGGATGCTTGAGTGTGTAGAGACGCTACTGTTCCCCTCTAAAGTAGGGAAGAGAGTTGATTGTAAAAGTGGTCATGAGAAGTCTTTTTAGAATAATGTAGAAATTCAGCGTTCTTGGTGTACATAATGACTTCAACTTCAGGCGATTTCTCCAAATATTTATAGAGTGGACTTAATACTGTTGTAACTTTTTGTTTTGCTCAGTATTAGCAAGTGTTAGCAGTCGTCACCTGGCATATTTGATTCAGTTCATCTGTTGTAATCAAGAGAGAACAGCTCAGATGGAAAGAGCTTCATGAAAAGCAATGAAGGTGATCAGTTACCTGTAGGATGGAAGAAGCTGAAAGAGTTGGTAGTAATTTTCTTAAGGAGGTCTTGACTATCATAAATCCAAGCAGGTTCCTTAAAGTAGTTTTGGAGATGCGCTTTCCGAGCCTTCAGTATAGGGTTCTTGCCATCTGCTGGTATTTGAATTTTAGGTACTGTTTTTGTTATTGTGCTCCAAATGAAGGTCCTGCTTTGGACAAAATGTGCTGTAATCGTCCAGACATGAGCATAAGTTCTTCCAGATGTCTTCAGTTCTTCCACTAATCTTGTGAGGTCTACCTAGCTGTGTACCCCTCAGTTGTGATTAATTTTGCTTTACAGACTGTATCAGCGTCACTTGGATTATGCAAATATGTTCTAAACGAGCATGTAATTATTCTAGTTTATGCATAATGTATTGCCCTAGTTTCTTCCTCCAACTCCGTTTTTGCCCTTTAAGTACCTTCAGTGCTCTGGGAGTGCTCATTCAGGAGCCCTTAGGTGACTGCAGTCACCTTCTCTCAGTGATTACTGATAGACCTGTAATTTTTAATAGGTACCATGTTGTGGCATCCTTTTTCTTCCCCGCTTCAAGCCCTGATATCCTAGTCATGCATTCCATGTCTTTTTACCATTCCCTAAAGTTAAATACATGTGTTATAGTGTGTAACACTACATATAGCGCTTGCAGTTTTGACACTATTTTAAGAGGGATAGCTTTATTGCTATGGTGTTGTTTTTTCAGTGCTTGTCTTAGTGTAGGTTAGTAGTGTTTGCTTTTTTTTTTTTNCTCAGTGCTTGTCTTAGTAAACTTAGTGTAGGTTAGTAGCGTTTGCTTCTTTTTTTTTTTTATTGAAACTTCAGGGTAAAACCAAGGGGAAAGACTCTTCTGATTCTTGCTAATATACAAACTCTTTGACTATTAATCAAGCAATAATTTATTACTTTATTTCTGCTAATGTGTTTATTTTTTCTATCTGCACTATCCAGATAATTTTATTGAGGTGATATTTTTACCGCTGTTGAGTAATGACTTAATTGTATTTGGTTTTGAGCATAAGGTATGTTTTATTATAATAATCTCTTAATTGTTTTTGACATCACTCTACTGTAAAATGAATTGGTACTAGAATATTTCTTAGTTTGTTCCATTGTCTGGCCTGTGATTTGTGCCTTTCAGTTTTGTTCTTTAAAGACTGGCAGCTCTCAGGTTTAAACAGCTGCCACTAGCAACTTTGAACACAACCTAGGCTTTCTCTGGAACTCAAGACATCCATATATTGTTAGAGAAGGTTATCTTTTTGCTGCACAGGAGGTAATATTTTTTGATTCCCGATATTTATTGGAAAATGCATATGTTGATGAATATAGACAACTTCACTTCTCTACTTTGATTTCTGTAGTGCCAAAAGTGATGATCTTGCTCTAATGGCATGCCCCTTTTATTTAATTGCTTTTAACCCCGATTACCGTGTTTAGCGGCAATATTGTTTTGTACTAACTTAAAGTAGTCATGAAACTACAGTTTAGGGAGTGAACAGTTTGTTAGCTGTTACAGAATTGCTGCATAAGATTGTGCACTGTATCTCCTTTATTCAAGTCACTGAAGGCTGCTTGTTTTTCTTTCATTGAGTTATAAGCTACTTTAACTATAAGGCATGTCATGCATATAGGCTAGCATGAAGGAAGATTAGCGTGTGTTGATTTAATGTCTTGAAATTCAATTTTCCATGTTGACTGATTTCTTGTTAGCTTAGGGGTCTCTGCTTTGAACTATGCAAGATAGATACTTCTCAAGGCCAAAAAAGGAGTAATTTTCAAACTTGGCTTTCTGCTTCCTTCTAGCCTAGAAATTATTACATTGCCTAAGCCTGCTGTTCAGAAGCTTTATTTTCAGTCTCATTCATATGGGTTCATCTTGAACATGCATGCCAAGACTGAAGACCTTGGCAGATGTTCAGCTGGGAACGTCATAATGACCAACCTTGTACATCTCCAGTGCTCAGTGAATACAAAGAGGGCAAAAAATCTTGAGTTATGGAACATAAGCTTGGTTCTTGAAACTTTTTAATTAAGAAGGGACCATCTTTGAAACTTAGTTATATTTAACTGTGGTGTTTCAGGCCAGATTTCCTGGCCGTGTTGTCATTGTCTGGTATTGATTGCTTCCTAGCCATTGCTGTCAATTTTGTCTATAGTTGCCCCTTTATTTTTCCTTTTATATACACTTAATGAGTGTTATGTATAGAACATCAGGTTAGGGGCAATGAGAAGTGTATGTGTCCAAACCTAGTTTGAGTATTCAATTTATGGAGGTTGGCTTTGGTTACATTTTGGCCAAACTTGCTTCCTGTCTGCATAGTCAACAACTGCTGATGATTTCTTCACATAGTGTTGTAACAAATATTTTTACTGGCTTGTTTAGGATGTGAGGTTTTGGGGTTTAATTCTATGTTAAACCTTACTTTTTAGCAATTTTCATACCACCATGATTTTGTGATATTAAAACCAGTAGTGTTTTTTAGAGAGAAGATTGCGTTTACGTTCATCAAACATTGTCAAATTAGTATTGGGTTATGGTTTCCTAGTGAAAATTTTATATCTTTTATTGAGCATCTTTTGAACATGTTTAGTAGTATCAGATACTGAAGTATTTGTCTGCTGTCACTGATGTTTTTTCTGTAAAAGATGGACTGCACTGTTATACCTTTAAATTATAATTGGGCACATTTTAAGATAAATATTCTTAGTATTATTTCTTAAATTGCAGATGGCTGGAATCCATTTTCTCATCCTTATAAGAAGATGGAGTATGGGAAGTGGGAGTTGTTCATTCCTCCTGGACAAGATGGTTGTCCTCCAGTGCCCCATGGATCAAAGCTCAAGGTGCTGGTTCTAGAATTACTGTCTAATTCTTGAAACCTTTCTTACTCAATTCTCCTTTGTTTTCTTTTAAATAACTTTGTCTTTTAGTTGTTCTAAGCAGCAGAATCAGTTTGTCTACTTGCACAAAGTAACCTCAGTGAGTGAAATGGTAACTTGTAACTCTGCTGTACTTAAGAACAGGCATATGTGGTTGAAATGTGGATGGTAATGTATCACATTACAAGGTGAAAGCTATTTATATATTGATAATTTGAAAAATAAGAATCAAATAACGTGTAGATAAAGTCTTTCTGTATTTGATGCAGCTACTTGACATTAAGATCCTATTGAAATCTCAGTCATTTTTGTGATCCTTTTAACCATGACTTTTTAGGTGATCTTTTTGTGTTGCTGTAGTGGTACACATGCCCTTGTATAACTTCTACCTGTCATTTAGAAATTAAGGGTGTTGAGCAGTAAGCTTAGGTTAAGTGAGTTAAACTATAAACAAACACAGTGAGAACTTAGTTATTTTATCAATTGTATTTTGAGAGTATCCATGAGCATAAAATCCTTTCTCTCAGAAATTAACATAAAGTTTCTTGAACTATCAAATGCCGTAAATATTACACTAGTGCAGATACATGTAATAGTAACTACCTGTTAGTAGAGTTGATTATTTCTAGGTGAATACTGAATTCAGAGATGTACTACTGAAAATCTGAATTGTTACAGTCAAACCTCGGTTTTCCGAGATCTGATCCTAATGGATGGGGAACAGTAATGAGTAGATAAGGGAGAAAAATGTGCTGTAATAATCTATAAACTAAAGAAGCGCAGGGAATTTTTAGATACTGCTGTATTTTCAAGGCTCCTATCAAATAAAAAAAAATTGGCAGAAGAATTCCTCATTTTTCTGCTGAATATCAGGTTAGGTAAACTAGGAATCTGCTGAAACAAAGATATGCATAAAAATGTTCTGGAAGTGCCTACTCAGTGTGTGTGCTTATCTCCTTTTTTATGTTCTATGAAATTATACCAGTGATGACAAACTGAAATTTAAGAATAATTGTTCAAGGATGAGAAAACTGTTTTGAGTTTTCAGAGCAGGAAAGGAAACAATTGTCTGCAACTAGAAATACAGTAATTATGCAGTATTTTCCAAGGTCTTGTGGTGTAAGTAGGTTAGATTTTTTTGATCGCTGCTGAGTCTACCTTTTATATTATATTTACAGAACTATTAAGCTCACCTACTGTAGAATATTCTATGTTCAATGTAGAGATAAGAGATGTGAATGACAAGGAGTGATAATTAACATAATAACAAAAAGCATATATTCTTAAACATATTCAGAAACAGATAATTTTTTTGTCTACCTATATATTCACTAGTCATAGCTCATGTTTTTGAAGTACAGGTCTTTATAGCACTTTCTGTCTTTCCATTCACCACTTTCTTTGAAATATGAACTGTAGAATGCAAAGACTGCATTGTGTGTGACTTTTTTTTAGTATGCAGAATTCTTGACTACTGATTGCTCTTGGTACTGATAAACTAGTAACATTATTTGCTGTAGTTCTGTAGTTGCTCTAAATCTTCTGAAAAGCCATAAAGCTTTGGCAGAGCAGAATGAGTTTTTTTTCCTCACTCCTGCCACTTCTTTAGTGGTGCTTTTAGATGGTCAGTTCTTAAAAAAAAAAAGGTATGCAGTTGTCACTGACACTCAAAATATGAGATTGCCAAGCAGGCTTGTGAAGCTGGACTGTTCTGTCTGCTTGTGAGAGATTTACTTTGAGTGTGTATATTCTTGACTTTTTTTAAAAAGAGCGAAGATTTAGAAACTTGATTCACAAGTGTACATAATTATTGATGACTTCATCTATATAGAACTGCTTCCAACCTCATCTGTAAACTTCCCCAATAATTTTTTGTGACACTTTGTAGATGCTATGGAACAAAACCAGGACTGAATCTAACACATCACAACGTATCTTTTCAAAGTATTTAGATGATATCACTGATGTTGGAAATAACTCTGCAGTTAAGGTGGTTCTAAAATGGTTTTTCTGTCACAAAGAATGAAATGAGTTTGTAATATTCCCCATTAAGCATATGCATTGTCCTGATGCGATGGCCGATCTTTTTATCCTCTCTCATTCCACTAACGGGTTCAGAAAACTGCTGTTTTCTGAAACAAAGTTCTCTTAGATTATGATCATTCCTGCATGCCTATCTTTAGGAATACGAGGATTTTTGTTGTAAAGCACAGTTTTGCAATTCTTTCTTCATGTAGAAGCTGAGAATATTGGATTGTACACAGAAATCACTATGCAGATTGCAGAGTTAGTGTTTAAATAGGCATTGGTTTCTGTATGCACTAGACTAGGAAACAAAAACTGTTTCTTCTTAGTAATGAAGGTATTCCCTCTCTTGCTTTCCTAAAGAACCATAAGGGAACCACAAGTTTTAAAGATTTTTTACTAATATTATTAAAAATTTAGTCCACTTTTAAACATTTATGCACTGATTTGATTTATCTGCTAGGGAAGAAACTGTCCCTCAGAAAGTCCTCAGCTTCTGTCTACACTGTTTTCCTCTTTAGTTCCACACAGGCAAATACCAAATTCTGAAATAGTAACAAGGTCAATACTTTTAGATAAGCAATTTCTAAGCCAGAGTGGGAAATGGATGAAGTGTAGGTGGTGACACTAATTTATATTAGGTGACAAAATATTTTGTACAAAAATAAATGAGGAGCAGAGGTCAAATATTTGCCTCTTTTCAATAGCAGTAGAGTATCTACTGTAGCTCTTCAGGCAGTTGCCTTATAAGTAAATATAAACATTGAAGAAGGTGAGTAATTAAAAACTGCTGTAGGTCTTCTGATACATTATTGTGTGAAGAGATGGATGGTTATAGCAGTTGAGTGACTCCTTGTGGATTATGATATCAGTCTACAAAATGTTGGCTGCTAGAAAAGGACACTTTTTTGATCCCATGGATCAATGGGGAATTTGTAGTTAAGTGAACAAATAGTTGCTGTGTGGGAATTTTTTTGTTAGAAGCTTCTGATATGTGTCATAAGGTAAGCAAAGATTAAAAACCAAAACCTAACTTTTGTGCTTTAATAAATGAAGCCTCTTTACATCTGTTTCTTTATTCTAATGGGAGTAGTTTGAAAGATGATCTGGGACAAATAAAGTTTCTTCAAATGTTAACATTTATTACACTAACATTAATGGCAGTTGGGGGCAAGTGTGCTTATCTTCCTTCACATTTGAAAATGACTGAATTCTTCCTTCATTGCCAGAGTATTCTTAATTACTTTTTCACGGTATACAGCAAGTATTTAGAAAAAAATAACAGGGAAATACTTCCTTTAGCAAGTGTTGTCATATGTTGTCATGTGCATGCAGGCATTTAAGTGTTCCTCTATGTTACTGTTTATTTGTAAAATAATTCTACAGCTATGTAAAAACACCTGTAAATTACATTTTCGTTGTAGTCTCTAAATCCTAATATTGAAATAGTCAGGACTGTTTAGAGGTGGGGTAGTATTGGTAAAATTTGAGATCCTTATGAGCAGTGGGGAACTGGTTTAGTATTCTTTATAGGAATGCCAAGGAACAACACGAAAAATGCAAAACAACTGGAAAATAAAGACAGTAAGAATCCAAATGTAGATGAAAATTTCCTAATTCATGGCTAATTATAAAGTTCTGAAGTATTTTCACACAGCCAGATAAGAAAAGATGGTCAAAGGAGTACTTCCAAAATATTGATGATTAAGCTACTTATTGCCTTGGAACATTGACTAGGATATAATCTGTTTAATAGAACCCCACTAGGTTTTCTTTTGTGAGCTGGAGAGGTTATACTAAAATAGTAGTAGTTCTTCGACTTTGTAGTGATGACAGTAAATGTGTCATCACTAATAATTTTATCTAACAATATGCTGGGTCGGTGCAACTGTATATCACTTGTACATTCATGAAATGTAGTTAATGTAAGCAATTATGGCTTATTTCTCTTGAAGGTAACAGTCAGGATTGCCGACGTGCCTCCATAATACAACTTTTACCAAGGACAAAGCAAAGATTAGGAAGTTGTCTGTAAGATACTGGTGAGAAAATTTGTTGGTTTCTTATTAGATTTTTGAAGCCATATGAGTTAACTACAAACACGTGGCTTTTTCACATAGCTTACATAAGTAAGTGTAGATAGATAAAAGTAAAACAAAACTAAATCCTGTTTTATAGTTAATTTTGATTGAGTTTTAGAAGATAATTTCTTGTTACCATACAAACCTTTGTAATTTCTCTGTGTACTGAAAGAACTAATCATATACAGCTTAGGGAACAAATAACATAAATGTCCCTGGAAAGGTCATCTCAGAAAATGGTACAAACTTTAAAAAAAACCCTCTGCTTTCCGTCATTTGCCAAATGTATGTCCTTTCCTACTTCACACATATCTTGAGAGGGTGTGTGTGTATATATTTAAATTGTAAACTTTATAGTTTTTTGAGGGAGAGCCTTATCGAAACTAATAATCTCATTACAATACATCTCATGAACTTTTTAACACAATATTCTTCTATTGATATTCCAGACTCTTGCATATTTGAGTGGTTTCAGTAATTGCTGAACAGTAGTTATAAGTGCAAAGTTCAATGCTAAATTGGAACCGACATGAAGTCACAATTTTTTTTACCATTTTGTACAGAACATTTCAAAAGTTCAGTACTATTGTCTTTCAGTAGTTTTCTAGTCAAAACAAAACCGTTTTTAGCATTAAAGGGTGCAAAGGAAGAACTTCTTTGAGTCAGAACACTAAAAGGTTAATCATGGTTAGAAGTACCTGAAAGTACGTTTGCACCCATGAAGTGCTGGAGAGAGGAGAGTTAAGTAGTAAAGGATATCATTAAAAATTCTTCTTAGAGTTTACAACTGTATCCTGTACTTTGTGTGGTAGATTTGCATGCTGTGTGTTTAACTTGTAAACCTTGAAAAGGAATCAAAGATGGTGAGCAGGTAGGTTAATCAGTGTCAGGGAACCACTGTGAGTAAAATTCATCAAGTGTAATTACTGTCACTGATGAAGTGGATGGTGTTGCAGCTGACCTAACTATTCAGGAAGTCCTGTGGCATTGTATCAGACTTGCTCCAAGTTCTGCTCTTGTGCTTCAAGCAGTCTGGAGTCAAAATGTGAAAGTTTTTTGTGAGAATATGAAAATCCAGGAAACTTAAACAATGGAATGACAGACAGATTGTTAGGATGCTAGGGAAAGTGTAACATAAGGTGTAGATACATTATGTACAGTCAGACAAGTTTTACAAAGGGAGCCCTAAGTATCCCTAGCAGAGGCATGAAACTTCACTTCGGTGGTAAGCTTGTATTCACTCTTTTTTATATGTACAAACACTTGCAATGTTTCTTGTTTTCACCTCAGTTAGGTATGTGTGGAATATGCTTGCTCATAGTCTGTTATGTTCTATGTCACTTAAATTTCATGTCTTAAATGGTGTGTAGGATGGAAAAAAACCCCACCAGGTTTACAGAGTTGAGCAGTGAAAGAAACATGTTTTGCAACATCAGGGAATATAACTTATATGCAGGAAAAAACAGACAATGGCATTCCTAGCATTTTGAACTTTAGGGAACAGGACTTGAGTCATCTTGCATTTCTAGACAGTAGTGGTGCTGAGGGACAAGTTAAAACATAAGTTAAATCTGTGGCAATACCCTTCCTTGATTGTGACCCATGACCCCTCAGGCTGTTGTAGACCTCTCTCGGTAGACTTCTCTTAGGTTTACTGACAGCTCTTTGGGAGGTAAATGGTCTCTGACTGCCTGTTAAGATTTGGTAAACGATGTGCAACTACTCCGGTACTCATAGGAGAGGTTGTAGCAGTGATGAAGTACTATAATGCAGTGGACTGTTGCTTTTCAGAGCCTTGTTTACAGACTGATTTCAACACTTCAGAACCATAGAATTGTAGAATCACCAGGTTGGAAAGGACCTCCTCCAGTCCAACCGCTCCTGTTTACCACTAAACCCTGTCCCTTAGCACCTCATCTTCCTGTCTTTTAAAACCTCCAGGGATGGTGACTCAACCACCTCCCTGGGCAGCCTGTTCCAGTGCCTGATGACCCTTTTGTGTGATATTTTTTTTTCTGATATCCAGTCTGAGCCTCCCCTGGCAAAGCTTGAGGCCATTCCCCCTTATCCTGTCGCCTGTCACTTGGGAGAAGAGGCCAGCACCCTCTACTCTACAACCTCCTTTAAGGTAGTTAGAGAGAGCAATAAGGTCTCCCCTCAGGCTCCTCTTCCAAGGCTAAACAACCTCAGTTCCCTCAGCCACTCGTAAAACTTGTTCTCCAGCCCCTTCACCAGCTTAATTGTTCTTCTCTGGACTCACTCCAGAGCCTCAACATCCTTCTTGTAGTGAGGGGGCCAGAACTGAACACAGGATTCAAGGAGTGGTCTCACCAGTACTGAGTACAGGGGCAGAACAACCTCCCTGGACTTGCTGGTTACACCATTTCTGATACAAGTCAGGATGCCATTGGCCTTCTCGGCCACCTGGGCACACTGCTGGCTCATGTTCAGTCGGTTGTCAATCAACACCCCCAGGTTCTTCTCCTCCTGGCAGCTTTCCAGCCAGGCTTCTCCCAGTCTGTAGCACTGGATAGGGTTGTTGTGCCCCAAGTGCAGGACCCAGCATTTGACCATGTTAAACCTCATGCCACTGGACTCAGCCCAGTGGCTCAGCCTGTTCAGATCCCTTTGCAGAGCCTCATGCTCCAGCAGATCAACACTTCCACCTAGCTTAGTGTCATCTGCAAACTTCCAAAGGTGCACTCAATGCCTTCATCCAGGTCATTGATGAAGACATTGAACAGGGCTGGACCCAGCACGAAGCCATGTGAGACACCACATGTGACCAGAATGTTCTTCAGTTATTTTAGAATGATTAGTTCTCCTGTTACTTGAAGATGGCACATTCTGGTAGAAGCTTTTAAGGTTTAAAAGTACTTTCCTTTCTAGTTTACTCATACGGATGAGTAGTAGTTTCAGTTGAGATTCAATGTGTGTTAAAGCAAAATGTCGGGGTTTTTTTGAGGAAGAGAAAGAGATTTTGAAGAAGGGGTCTTGAAATGGGATTTGAAGTTAGTCTGTATTGAGTATATATAAATGTGGCTGTGTTTTCCAAGGGAATTGCTTTTGTTTTGAAGATAGGGCAAGGAGCCAATGATGT
>WAAB01011077.1:0-11024 GCA_013389865.1 Piaya cayana
AAAAAAACCTCAGTGTGGTAGTAAAATCTCAAATCATTAACAGAAACTAATTCAAGAGAGTAATAGTCCAGCTAATAGCCAGTAGGAGGTGAAGTTGGTGAAATATGTAAAAACAAAAAGATGAGAGAGGAGAGAATCAGGTGGCATTTGACAGTGGAGCAGGCATTCAAATGTGAAATAGCACGTAACAAGGGAAAACCAAGGAAGGTAATGTAACAATGACACAAAGGAATGGAAACAACTAAATAGAACAGAAAATTTTAGATAATATTCATAATCCTAGCAAAGGTCCTATCCCAGAAAACTGTGTATAACATTTGGAAGTTGAATTCAAAGAGAGAGTGTTGTCTATTAACAAAGGCCCACGGGGGAAAGGAGGACTGGTAGAAAGACAGACAATAAGCAAAAAATCAACTTGTCCGTTCTTCTGTGTTCATTTCACCATTGAATCAACATCTTTCCCTTCTCAGGTGTGTGCACACACACTTTCCCAATTTATTCCCTCGCTTCAGCCTATTGAATCCTGACACTCATCAACTGTCTGCAGTCTCCTATAGTCTTTGCTCCTTTTGTGTAAAAATATCTAGCCCAATGAAGCTGCTAGGCATTTGTATTTGTATTTACAAAGACCTAGTTAAAGGTAAAGTCCAGCAAATTCTAAAGGACAGCTGAGAAGTCAGTGTATCAGTTACTGTGAAATTAAAAGCTGAAATGCGCAAAGCTTTGGATTTTTTGAAGGGGATGTCCTACATTGTGGTTTCTTTGTTGTCTTTACAGATTGATGGGAAATTATCTGCTGAATATTTTTGTTACTCTTAGAAAACACTAATTAGTCAAATACAAACTTTAGAAGAAAATAGGGCAGTATCAACAAGGAGAGTCACGAATTTTGGTCAAAACTAGAAAGAAAGGAATGCCAGGATAGCAGTACAAGTAAATTGCTTCTGAGGGAAATTCACATAGCATGTGAGAAAATCAGACACAAGTCCCAGCTCTGCCTTATTCACAACAAGAATCTGAAGGAAGCCAAGTCAGTCTTTCTGTGGTTCAGTGACTATTAATACAGACAGAACAGACGCAACTGGAAAGCCTGAGAAAGTCCCACGCATGCTCCCTTGCAAAAGAAAGAGTCTGGAGACTGCGGAGGCCACAGCCTAGTTTTAGCAGAGCAGGCACTTGAAACCACATCAGACTGTCTCAGATTTATGTCAGAATGCAGAGAGAATATTTATAAAATCTCAATGAATTTGATGGGCTATTCTGTACTTGCCTTCATGCCCCTCCTCTTTCACAGCTTTCAAAAATGTACAGTCCTGGTTGTCTCCACTACACCCTGCTCTCCTCTAAGAGCTCCAAAGAGCAGCAAGCTGGCTGAAGCAAGTTCTTTTTGCTTAAAAATCCAAGGACTTCAAAAGAAGACTGACATTGCCATGAGTTTGTCTTCAATGTTTGTCACCTCCCCATAGCCTCAACAAACCCCAAACAAACCAAATAAAGAACAAAAGTCAAGAGGAAGTTTCAGGAGTCATGGTTCAGGTATCAGACGGTTTTACAAGCACACAACAACTAAAAGTTCAGCAGAAGTGACTTCAAACTCCCTGAGGAGGTATGAGAGGAACCTATGGATAGATGAGATGCAAAGATTAATACTGGAAAACAAAATGAACTCTTTGCTCAGAGTCTATCAGAAACAGGAAGAATATTGTTTCAGGAAATATCTCCTTGAGGCAGAGAAACATGAACATTCATTTGTCAGGACACCTGTAAAACAGAAATGCAACATAATTAAAAAAAAATCCTAGAGATTTTTGCTTTTGCCCTGACTCAGAAACCAATCACATCTTGCTAATACTTCATTTGGCATCTGTTCAACCACATACTATCTCCTGTTACCTACAGATGATGTTTACCACAGAATCATAGAAAAGGTGCATGAAAGGGACCTGTGGAGGTCACTCAGTGCATCCTCCTGCTTCATTCTGTGGGTATCACCCACACTAGCTCCCATCAGCTTTGGATGTTCTGGCCAACTCCTGAAAATTTCCTGGGGTGGAGATCGCGTAGTGTCTCTCAATAATGTGTTCCACAGCTACAACATCCCCTCTAAAGGGTTTTCCCAACCATCCAACCTGAACCTCTCAACTGCAGTTCTTGGTTGACATTCATTGTCCTGTTATCTGCTGCGATATGGTAGGGTTTGGCTCCATCATCCTTACTATTCCTCCTCCAGCTGCTGTTTCTAAGATCACCTTGTAGCCTCCCACTCACCAGACTAACCTCTTAACCTCTGCTTGTGCTCTTGGTCCTTCACTATCCTGGCAGTCAGTTGCTGGACTCCTTTCAGCTTCTTTACAGCTTCCTTTGAACTGAGGGGAAGAAGGAGGGTCAGTACAAGATGTGTGATTCCAGGTATGACCTCACCAGTATCAAATAAAGGTGGATGTTTACGCAAGTGATTACAAAATGCATTTGACTCAACCATATGTGGCTCAAACAGTTCACTGTAACCCTGAGGTCCTTTCCAGCCTGCCTGCTGCTTAGCCAGTTATCACTTAGTATCAATGCTGGAGTTATTTCACCCTCAATGTAGAACCTGCGTTTCTTCTTCCTTAATCTCATGAAATTTCTGTTGTCCCAGTCTTCAACTTTTCAAAGATTCCTCTGGACTGAAGCTCTGCTTCACGGTGTGTCAATCACTCCCCCCCACTTAACACAGTCTGCAAATTTGCTAACCATGCCATCTGCCTCCTCGTACAGGCCACTACCTTCTTGCCTTTGCTATGTTTAAAAATGAGTTTCAAAAAGATGCTCTTTTTCAGTGACTGAGGTGACATATCTGGCACATTGTTTCCTGGATCCTCCTTTTTGCCTTTATGAAAGACAGGCCTTTAGCCAGTTTTCACGCAACTCTGCAGATCACCCTGTTTTTTCACAGATGATAAGCAGCAGGTGCTTCTTTTAGTGCAGAGAGAGACAGCTTATCAAGCCCTGTGGATCTGAATGCACCCAGTTGTAGTTTTCTCTCACTAATTCCTCCTCATCTGCAGGCCATCCATGTAACAGACAGTTTTGGTACATATAAAGCTGGGAATATGCTTTGTCTATAAGAGCTAATGCACAATTGAGAACCCTGCTCTGTAGCATTTGTTACTATGTTGTTTTTCTTTATTCATCACTGGACCCACTGATGTAATTAGTGTTTCTAATTAGCCGTCCTGTGGAATCTCTTCTTGTTGCCTTTATGGCCTGTCCTCCTCTTAGCTCTACCTGGGCCTTCACATCACTCATTTTTGTTAAAAAGTGCTCAAACACTGTTTTTATAATCTTCCTTCGTTTTACATTCATCTTTTCACTTCTTGCATTCTATTTGGTTGCACTACTGGCTCCCACACAGCTTCCTGATTAGTTATCATAGAATCACAACATCACTAGGTTGGAAGAGATCCACCGGATCATTGAGTCCAACCATTCCCATCAATCACTAAACCATGTCCCTCAGCGCCTCGTCCTCCTGTGCCTTAAACACCTCCAGGGAAGGTGAATCAACCTTCTTCATTCTTTCTTCTGCTGAAAGCCCTTTCTGCACAATGAGGCAGATTGTTCCTAACCTCTCAGTAATACAGATTCCTGGATTTCTTCTAGACCTCTACAAAGTCAAGAAGCACCTTTACAGATAGCACAGCAACACGCATGATCTTCCCTATAAAGACTGTGCTCAGTCATGAGAAGAATACAGCCAGGATCTAACACATAGTTCATTTGTATTTCAGAAGATCTCCCACCAGAAGCCTTCATATCATTCATTTTGTGTAAGAAGATGGTGTAATACAAAATATTACTGCTGTCTTTTCCCTTTCTTTTCCTCTATTTTTTCTCCAATACCCTTCCTACCATCTTATTGACTAGTATTTCAGCTCTTAAGGGCTAAGCTTTCCTTCTACATTTGTATTTCATACACTTTCCTATCCTCACTGGCATTAGTGTAATAATCCTCTTTTTAAGAGTGTAGCACAATATAACTGGGGTGAGTTGTGGAGCTGGGAGCCAGGCAAAAAGGAGTAACAGGTTCCTAGTAGTCATAATTTGCAGTTCATCAAACTCCAGAAATATAAATGCACCTTAAACCACACAAAATTATTTAGGATCATTTACAAAGGTAAGCAAAACTCTATGATCTATATGTGGTCATTTATCATTATTAGGAACAGGAAAACTAGTTAATTTTCAAATGAATGAGAGATAGACCTGCAGGAGAATAAAATGAGTGAATAGACTGTAATTATACTACTTTATGCAAAAATTCACTGCAAAATTATGCGCAATAATTATGCCGCTACTGTACTGAAGCCAAAAATGAATTAAAAAATGTCCTTTGCTTACAGTGATTACATTCTACAATTCTTTCTGTAAGTCCTAGGAGTACAAAACCAGATATAGACACCATACTTTGTGTATTGATCATACAACAGAATAAACTAGTGGTTATTAATGAATAGCAATAAATCCCCTCTACAGACTATTCAAAGGAATTAACGACTTTGTGATCTCCAGAGGGTGAATGCAAAAGCTGCATACTGACTTCTCCCTGTTCTGTGCTACTTGCAAGGTGTCCTTTGCAAGGTTTAGGAGGCCATAGACTGTAAGCATGCCCTCCAGAAGATCTGCAGGATTCACAGAGGAGGTGTTTAAGGCATGGCTGGACGAGGTGCTGAGGGGCATGGTTTAGTGTTGGAGAGGAATGGTTGGACTCAATGATCCGGTGGGTCTCTTCCAACCTGGTTGTTCTATGATTCTATGATTCTGAGTCTCTTCTTGAATCCATCCTCTCATGCTCAAGATCACCTTGTACTCCAAGTCTTTCACCCTATCAATAGCGCCCAAGTCAGTGAAAGGAAAAAGCACTTTCCAGCTTCAAATGATGCTTTTATTAAGCCATGTTCTCCATCCACTCTACTCACATATACTGGTGCCTGCTTACACCAGCAGCCACATCTACTTGTCCGGCTGGCTGCTGTGCAGGGTTTAGGTGGTGAGGAAGGAATCATCCCCGTCTAGCTCAACCACCACATCCTGGGTCATTAGTTTTATGACGGGCATTTCCCAGGCCTGTTAAGTAGTAAAACAAAACTGAGATTTTGCTTCATTTCTTACAAGGTTCTACAGTAAGTACAGCACAGTTTAGATTTTATGTGAAGTTGCAACTGGTATCCCCACTGTAAAATGCCTGTTAAAACATGGCAACATGAAAGCAAACTTGGTGATTGCATTAGCTGCTACACCCAGGGTTGTTTCTCATCTGCCTATGTTGCCTAAAAGAAGCATCTTTTCACCTCAGTTCTTCACTTTATTTTTCACTGTGAGGAACAATAATCAAGGGCACAATTCTGGTAGTATGAGGCATCTGTGCTGAGCTGTTCTTCATTGCTCTTGCCAAGATGAACAGTGCTGTCCCACTCTTTCTTGCTCAGCATTTTACAAGTGGAAAACCAGAGTCCCCCAAAAGGTGATTTACTGACTGATTTAATGACAGAGCCAAACGCCATAGAGATTTCTCTGTCACCTTCCAACACTCTAGCAAGAAAGTTTGCTCTCTAGTCTAATCTCAACAATCACTACTGATGTGACTCATGTTTCCCACGCTGTCACTGATTCCTTACCTGGGTGATGCTGCTAAACAGGGGTCTGAAAGGGGATTTTAGACACCAGCTCCTACCCCAATTAGTCACACAGAGCTAGCACCAGTATGGAGAGACAGATATAGTAATTAGGCTATGACACACCTCAGTGTTTAAATATCACTCCAGCCTCCTTACGTGCAGGATTTCATGAAACAGCCTTGGATTCTCTGAAGGTGCAGCACAACATGGCACATTTTGTTTTGAAGCATTTTCAGGCCTTGAAAGTGATTTTAATTTATTTAGGTGGGGGTTTTTTTTAAAGTCCTTAAAAAGTAAAGCTTCTTTTTGTCAAGTACATGTAAAAGCAGGAATGCAACAGACAATGTCAGTCTGATTCTAAGAGAAGAGACAAACTCTTTAAAACAGTATTTCCGCTCCTTTTGAGGTTACAGCCTGTGGTTTCATCTGATGTACCTGTGTGGCAACCGATCCAAATGAGCTCACAGACACTCTCATGTTAAAAGATACGCGAAGGAAAGAGGAATTTCCAGTGGAAAATGTGATTGAATGGAGAGATGTTCATTTGGACAATCCCTCGCCAAAGCACAGCAAATGACTAGAGGTATCTGCCAGTCTTTTTTTTTNTAAGTAAGAAATCATCTATTAACTGAATATTTCAAAGCTGTGGTGACAGCTATAGTCTACATATATCATATATGTACATATAGTGTACATAGTGTACATATATCATAGAATCATAGAATCACCAGGTTGGAAGAGACCAACCGGATCATCGAGTCCAACCATATATGTGTTTACAGACTTAAGAAACCAACTGTTATAAAAATTTGCATGTGGTGTTTTCATAGTCTCAAGGAACTTGTATGTACATTGTCAGAATCATAAGCATTTTTGTACCCATTAAGCTCTTTTCCAGATATAGGTACTAATTATACTGATAGCTGACTTCATCAGCATTGCCTGGGTTGTGTTTTTTTTAAAAACTGAGATGATCGCTAAAGTTGATGCTTAAGGAAAATGTCAGGGTCAATATATAAAGGGCAAAGGGAAAGGGAAATTTATGGTTTGGGGGTTGGTTTGGTTTTTCAGCCAAGCGTCATACCATTGCTGTTCATCACAAATAACCCTTTTTGTTTCAGTGACAATAACTACAGGTACATTTGTTCTGTGATGACAGTAGTCTGATTTGGAAACAAGAAATGCTCTACCAGAAATAATCCATGTTGTACCCAAAACCACCAAAGCAAAGCTAGGTCCAGACTTTGAAAAGGGCTTCCTGAAAAGAAGTTAGTAAATCAAATGCTCCTGCTAATCTGAGTCCCACCTAAGCTATACATTCCAGCCCTCCTCCTTGGCATTAGCTCTCACATTCCTCTGCTTTACTGGTGATACAAAAGTGTTCACTTCTGTTATGTGGCCAGTTTTCTGATCTGCTCATTGTCTTGGGGTGCCAGACTCACCACAAGAGAAGTGATAGGAATCATGGAATCATAGAATGGTTTGGGTTGAAAGGGATCTCTAAAGGTCACCCAGTCCAACCCCCTTGCATGTGATGTCAAACTACATCATCTTTCTCAGAGCCCCATCCAGCTTGGCCTTGAATATTCGACTAGGGAGGAATATTCAGCAGTGGTCCCAACTTAAATTTTGTTTACCTGCAGCCTGAGACTTTACAGCTTGTGAAACTATACAGGAAAGTGCAGTGAAGGGTTTAGAATGAGAAGTCAAGGCTCAATGGACTTCACATATGTTGTCTTTGTGGGCTGGGGCAACTCTGCACGCTTGTCTTCCACCTTCATAGACAGCAGGGCCAATTCTAAGCACAGAGTGTGCAGCTGCCTTGGGCAGCAGGTTGATAAGTGACCACAGCCTTGATGGCTGCTCTGAATACTCCAGAGCTGCAGAGAGGCAGGTCAATGCAGCTACTGATGCCACTGAGGGGATGGAGACACTTCACTCTCACTCATCCCATTTAACATCAGCAACAGGTTGCATTCCTCAGGCTCCGTCCTCTCTCTCGAAGATACCTCCTTTCCCTTCCTTCTCCTTGATCACAAAGTGGATCCTACCCGAACATCTGCCTTTGGGAGAGGCAGCACTGCGTTTTGTCGGCAGCGCTAAGCAGCCCTGAGCCACCTTTGCCATATGGCTGTGAGCAGCCCAGCTGCACAGCTGTGATCGCAACAGCTGCTAGAACTTGTGATTCATAAATCACATAAATCTGCAAAGGCCAGGAGGTACAGACATACTTACCCTACCTTAATTGTTCAGCTAGTACAATCTACAATTGCTTGAATGCCTTTGGATATATGGGCTTTGGGTCCCTAGAACTGTGGCTGTCTGCTACACACACACATGGTTATTATGGTTCAGCAGGCACAGGGTTATCCCAGCTGGTCATCAACCCAACCAGGCAAAATGAGAATGGCAAAGAATGATGTAGGATGACAGTGATACCTGGCCAAGTGAGCTTGAAGTGATCTACACAGCCCTTCCATAGCAAGCAAAGGAAAGTGTCACGAGGCCACCTTCTTCTATGGTGTGGCTTCTGCAAAACCAGAAGCAGCTGAACGGCTCCAGATGCCACCAACACAACTCTCTGTGTTGTTCTGGACCACAGTAGTGGATTCACCACAAAGAGCTGCTTGTGCAGCTCATCACAGTAGTGTGACAGGGGAGTTTTGTGGTTGGTTGTTTTTGTGGGTTCTTGTAAAGGTCAAGGAAAAAAAGGAAGCTGAAAACTGCAAAAATGAATTTGTATCAAAATGAATTTTTTAAAAAAATTAAGGCAAATAAATGCAGTGCTTTGCCCAGCTTAGTATATAACTGTATTTTCCTCCCATGTCACAGCACAGGCTCATCTGAACTGGAAACAGGGGTGATCTTAATAAATGGTTTTAAACTGCATATTTTTCATTACACTGGAGGGGATGGAAGAAAGAATCAGAAAGCTAAGACACCTGTTGCAAGCCTCCTTCAAAAGAAACTATATAATACTAATTGTAGGTTGTCATAAAAAGTTTTATAACGCCTCAAGGGCCTTGGGTCAATGTGCTAACAATTTGGTTCATATACTTAGTGGAAAAATGAAGAGAAAAGAACTTCAAGGTATGCTTGTTCCCTGCAAACTAAAAACTTCAGCTGTATAATTTGATAAGTGGTTTTATGGTGGAAATTCCTTTATAGTTGTAGACAGAGTAAAAAAAAAACAACATTGCAGGTCTAGTATTGAAATAGTAACAGTGAAGGAACAAAAGAAAGGAAGGTTCCCCAGGAATGGTGGAATTACTGCTATGTAATCAAAGGACTATTTTTACTTCTCTGCTTTCTCAAGACAAAACCTTCGTTCCAGTCTGTCTAAAAAGAGCATCTTTGCTGTTCAGGTGATGTCTGCTTCACTCACTGAGCAAAGAAGTGTGAGGAAGAACAGCATATGGGGGGGGGAATGAAGCCAAGAGCATTTATTGGAAGGTATTAACTATATCAGAAAGAGTACTTCAGACACCGATTTAATTGAAACCAGGAAATAAGCCAGAGAAAAGAAACATCACCAGCATACCCTAGAGAGCAGTTCTGAAATCTGTGCTACGTTGGCCACTGACGATCCATAGAGAGCTGGCAGGTCACACAGTGCTGGCTCTTCTCCTTGTTTCCAGCTGCTAAATTACATTAAAGACAGCTTAAAATTCATTAGATGTCTTCCTATTATTACTTTTCCATATAAGCAGCTATAGCTGCTGCAGAGACATTGTGTGACAGTGACAGAGAAGGGAGAGGTCTGAGTAAATATGAATGGGAAAGGAGAGATGATTTTGACCAGCAAAACGCTTGGGACTCTTTGCTTCAGAATTTAACTGCTCTTCAAAAGATGAAAGCAGCTACACAGTTGATTGTGAATTGAGATGCTTAAATGCTCCAGAGATACCTTAGTACTGAATGTGGAGGTCACATTTTGTTTTGCAGTTTTGCATGAATTCCGAACCAGTGAGAGTCATCACTCTGTGAGAATGTCATTGCAATGATGCTGACCCGGTGTCAGTGATAATTACAGGTAATTTCAAGTGCTGTCATTAATTTGCCTTTTTCAATCACTCAGCAAAGCCTTACAGGCTTTGTCCTGTATATAATGATGTTGAAGGTAATAAGATTTCTTCCAAGAGGGATTTAAGGAATTTGATTTAACTTTTTTTTTTTTTAAGGCTTTGCGCTATTTCTTGCAGGGTTGGGTGGAAAAAAATGATTTTTTTTAACAGTTCATTGATTTCAGTGTGAGTTTTTTTTCCAGAACAGGCTATAGAGGACTGAAATCCAGGAGTTACCAGAAATATACTGATGTCCAGTTCAGAAGGAAATCCCTTTTATAGGTGGAGGTTCAGGAGAGAGCAGGGGTACTCGCCTCTGCCTCCATATAAGGCTTTTTTCTTATATATTCAATTTTTATGAAAAATCTTTGAGTTATGTCCCTTAATGGCATGTCCATGCAACAAAGAAGAATCAAGAGGCATGAAATAAGTGCATCTTTGCCAACAGAATGGAAATAGCAGTCCAAACCCAGTATTAAGTAGTATTTTGAAGGCAAACATCAGTCACAGTGCTGTTCATTCATTGTCCGCATCATCTGATGTATGTGAGAAAAGCATATCAAAGGGCCTCCAACAGCTCCTTTAATCCTAACTGAAAGAACAAACCCATTCGTTTTTCTGGGAGAGCAAAGTAAGAATCTACTGAAGAAATAAACTTTTTTAAATCTAAAAAGGAAAATATAAACCTTTTTTTAGTGACTCATATGACTTAGAGCTGCAGAGGTGTTTTTTTTTTAAATAGTATTTGAAATTTCTGCAGGGAAGACTTTCAGAATAGCATCACTAAAAATACATCAATATCTTTAAAGACTTACTGTCTATGCCCAGAATTCTTGGGGAAAAAAAGTAGAATACTAAAATAATATAGGTCCTACCAGACAGTCATGCATCTACACATCTTACAATGGGAGAGTATATGGGAGATGTAGACATCTATACATTGGAGAACCTTTCTGCAAGCCATGAAGTTCCCCTGTGCACGCAGTTCCCATTGGTGTCACTCTTGATCTCTTCGTCCAGGCTACACAATGATGTTTCCAGTGCACAGCAGTCTTGTATTGTTGGATCATTCTGATCTTTGCAAAATAATGGTGCTAAATCCAGCTGGAGGCCAGTCACAAGTGGGGTCCCCCAGGGCTCAGTGCTGGGTCCAGCCCTGTTCAATGTCTTCATCAATGACCTGGATGAAGGCATTGAGTGCACCCTTAGCAAGTTTGCAGATGACACTAAGCTGGGTGGAAGTGTCGATCTGCTGGAAGGTAGGGAGGCTCTGCAAAGGGATCTGAACAGGCTGGACCGCTGG
>WAAB01011077.1:11179-23087 GCA_013389865.1 Piaya cayana
GTGGAGAGGAGGGAGCTGGCCTCTTCTGCCAAGTGACAGGGGACAGGACAAGAGTGAATGGCCTCAAGCTCCGCCAGGGGAGGTTTAGGCTAGAGATTAGGAGGAAGTTTTTTACGGAAAGGGTCATTGGGCATTGGAATATGCTGCCCAGGGAGGTGGTTGATTCGCCTTCCCTGGGGGTGTTTAAGGCATGAGTAGATGAGGTGCTGAGGGACATGGTTTAGTGTTTGATGAGAATGGTTGGACTCGATGATCTGATGGGTCTCTTCCAACCCTGTGATTCTGTGATTCTGTGATTCTGTGACAGCTCAGATGGAGCAGAAGGTATGGAATTTCTCATGATGGTAGCTTCCTCTGTTTTGGGGCTATAAGCAAATGCAGCCGAATCAGCTATTGAAATGAGCAGGACAACAACTAATGAGGCTTTCCTGAACCCATGGAGATTCTAGAGAACTCAGCTTATTCTGCAGGCTTCCTCAAGTGGAACATCTGCTCCTATGGAGAGATGAGCTGCACAGCCACTAGCTCTTTGGGAGAAGGAGCTCATTCCACCTTCCTAAATGGAGCTGTTCTGCCCCCACATGGCAGGTCACAAGCAGAGCATGGAACCAGATCTCTGCTTCACACATCCATCCATCATCTCATTGCAGAGCACACCAAAGATTTTATGCCACGTGGAAGAGACGTGTTGGTGTTCAGAGCATCACAATTCTATTACAATTGCACATGACTAAGAACTGCAGGATCAAGAACACTGAAGGGACTCTATAAAAGTTAATAGCCGATATAAATATCAACCTCCCAATGAAGAATGGTGAGAAGCAATGATGCAAAACAAGTGGAACTTGTGACTTATTGCAGACTTTGTGATGGGTTCTCATTTGGAGAACTGATTTTAAAACATAAGCATTTAAAAGCAATTTTTTGACAGGATGTAAACACAGTCTTCTGGAAGCAGAGGTGAAAACTCAGTATTATGGTGCAATCAAGAAGAGGGACCCTGATGATGTTAACTGCACCACAGATGAAAGGAATGACATACAGAGCCAGATGCTGGAGAGGAATATAACAGAAATTTTCTGAGGAGGAATTGAGACAGCCTTCAAGGGGAAGAGGAAGAATATGTCAGTAGTGAGAATTAACACACAAAGCATGGGAAGTTCAGAGGAGTATGGTGAAATGCTCCCATGAGATGAGACAGTCCATCCCATTCCCCCATCAGGAGAGCCTAGACAACACCAGCGTTCACTGTGAGCTAAACAGGGGCTTGGCTGCTTTCAGCTGACTCCTCTGAGAGTGGGAAGAAGATCGTGACTGTTTCCTGACTACATTCAAACAAATGTATAGAGCTTTCATGTGGGCAGGGGCATCTGGTTTTCACACCATATGCTACTCCTTTTGGAGTGCAAGTATATAGTTGAGTAAATGCAAGGGGATGTTTATATGATGATCATGAAACAGTCTGAAATGACACCAGAAGTCAGTAGTAATAAATAAATTTCGCTTTCCATCATGTGGCTCCAAATTCTCTTGGCAAACTTTACATTAATCTGCTTGGTCTTAAATGAGACATCACTTGGTCATGGATGGATGGGGGGGGAAACCACAGTTATTTATCAAGATTTGCCTTGTTACTTCCCAAACATACAAAATGTCACCAAAGAACTGAACAGACAAACAAAAACAAACTAAAACACAACAAAACTTCATTAAATTCCATCATGTCCCAACTGATGATCTCTCCCTGCAGTGCTCACCACCAAAGACGCTTTACTCATTGATACTGTATTCATAGTCAAAGTGGCCTCTTGCTGGATGACGTAGGAAAGCTGTGACCAAGCAATTAAACGCTTTTCTTCTAAAACAACATGGAAAAATAAATACTGTCCTTGGTGCAAAAGTGCAGAATGTAAGAGGGCACCATGGGCTTAACTAACTCCCAGTGCTGTGGGATCCTTTCTGTCTTGAAAAGTTTTTCCATCAAAATCCTTATCAGTAACACAATACAGAACAGTGCAGGCTATTAGTAAACAAAAGGACAAAGAATAAACAATTTCACTGCTTCTGGTGATGGACTTAATAACTATAGGCTGGAAGGAAAGACGGTAAAGAATGGACTACTGAAGAGAAAGGGAAAGCATCTGCCAAAAAGTGGTGTATGTCCCAGACTGAAATCTCTGTGCATCTGTATAGGCATGTGCGTACATTATTTGATACCAGTTTCTGCTGTTTTCAGTGTATTTCCTACTAATCTTATCTCCTGTGAAGTGAAAGAATTGTTAAAAAAATGAAAGTTTTCCTGGAAGAAACTTGAAGTGCACATCCAGATGAGTTCTCATCCATTGTTAAGAGTATAATTGGTGACAAATAATACTGCCAGTAAACGGAAAAATACCACAAGTACAACTAGCATGGTGAATTTTCTTGACATGAAGTCTTTGAAGAAAGTTGCCCAGCAGAGAAAGACTGAAAAGGTGCCAAGCCTGAGGCAAGCATAAAGGCAGGACACAGTGAACCATGCAGAGAAAGGGATACAAGAGTCTTTGTCTAGCTAGGAGAGATGTCTGTCATTAATCAGTGGCTGATGGATGCTTGCCATTCCAAGCCATGCTAACAACTTTAAATCAGAACTAAATTTCATAGAATCATAGAATAACTAGGTTGGAAGAGATTCACTGGATCATCGAGTCCAACCATTCCTATCAAACACTAAACCACGTCCCTCAGCACCTTGTCCACCCATCCCTTAAACACCTCCCAGGGAAGGAGTCCTATTCTCCGCAACAAAACTTATTGATATTGACACCAAATGTATTTAGGAAGTACATATAAAGACATATGTATGCACACATATTCATATGTATTTTTGTGAACCTACAGCCATCTATCTAGAAGCGCAAATGCAGAGCCGCTGATATATATTTATGTGATTATACATAGATGTAGTTATATGGTGGTTCTATATTTGCATCTGTCTCTATAGATAAAATTTAGGCACAGTATAAAAATACTGATATATACTGGAGTTTTCCTTCTATATCCAGGAGAAATACGAAATATGTGCATGAGATAAAGCTGTACAGAAAGATCTGGCAGCCTGACACACTGAGTAGGCCTGTGCTCTCACTGAAGGTTGGGGCTGCATTAATGTTAGTTTCCTTTCAACCATGACAGGGAAGGAGGAGGGAGGTCTGGAAAGCACCATCTGCTTTTCCAGATTGCTGTTAATCTGCCAATAATTCATATTAGATATAAAGAATTAATGCTATGGAACAAAGTTAAAAACATTCAAAGCCTTCATCTTCAGCAGATCAAAGACCAGTAAAGAACAGCCACTAGGTTGTCCTCATAGAGAGCCCTCAGAAATGTGTCTTGTGGATAAAAGAAAGAAAACACAGACGTTGTGGAAGAGGAAGGGGATATTCCTCTGATAATCACAAAGAAACCTGGAAGTCAATAACAAAAAAAAAAAAAAAAGGCTTTGTAAAGAACATTTTAAGGTTGGACAAGCAACACTGGAGAAACAGTGTCCAGCCAGGCCAGGTAGGCACAGGAATGAATGAAATCCTGTCTTTGGGGAATGCACGGGCTATGATTTATGATACTGTGATGACTTCTCTGACAATACACACTGGAAACAGCCTTGAGCAAAAGGTAACATAAAGGGAGTCTGAAGTCACTTGGAAAGGGTGGCAGGGTGGCATCAGTGAGAAAGCAAAACGCGGGGTGATACATCTGAGGTGAAACACTAATCCCACAACAGTTGATCATGGCTCTTACATTGACCAGAAAAGGTCGACATATGGTGTGCTGGGAAAACTGCCAGCAGAAGTACTGCTATTTTTTTTTATGGTTTTAATATAAATTTCACCCTTTTCCTTATCTCCGCAGCTCTGTTAGAGAAAAGACTGCCAGTTTCTACAAGGAGCGATCTCTACTTCTTATGGTGCCTCTGAAGATGCAGTTTGAGCCCAAGTAGGAGAGAGCTACATACAGGTGACAGTTCACTGAAATAGGACTGCTTTGTCCCATACTTTGTATTCCAGCATGACAAGGGCATTGGAACCTCTGGCTACATCTGTTCAAGTAAACTGATCAGGATGTGGACCTGGGCCTGAGCACTGACAAGCAATCAGCCTCTCCATGGAAGTGCTAAGCATGGTTTCTAGCATAGTTTTGGCCCAGGCCAAATGTCATTGCTGATCCCTAGGAATGCTTCAAGAGCTAATGCAGGCCAACAGCCATCCTGGGTGTACCCAGACTCTCTGATGAGGAGGACAGGTTAAGAGAGTCTAGCTTTATGCACAAAACCTCAGCCATGCCTGTAGGACCACGTGCATATACAGCCTTTGAGTCCTGACTCCATCTACACTTAAGTGCCTCTATACTTTGCTCCTATGGCCTTCGCTTAATGACACACTGCCCTCTTCAGAGCAATATGCCGGTTCCAGCAATTGAATCCAACCGATACAAACCAGTATGAAGGCTTTTGCAGAGGCAAACATGATATTTTGGATTCGTCCTTCTATCCCTCCCCAGCAAAGGTGGCAGAGGAGCTTCATAGAGGTAAATAAACAGCCTTCCAAACCCGTTACCTTTGCATTTCTGCAAAAATCCCCAGTGTCCTATGCAGGGTGAAATTATAACAACACTTAAGTCTCACACTAGAAGTGAAAGGACTTATCCACTGTGACACTAGGATAAGAAAATCACCCATCTCTCCAAGGACAGAAAGCTGGTGCAGCAACATAAGTGATCTGGCAGATCTTGCATAAACAGGAAGGGAAGGAATTCTACAAATCTGATGACATGTGGTCTTTATTTTCAGAGTAGTTTGATTGACGAGTGACTGTGAAGGGCTGCTATGTACAGGGAGCTCTGCTGATGGGCCTCGTGATCCAAAGCTGGAAGGAGCTCTATACTGATATCATTGCTACCTGATGACAATTTTCTGGCTATTCTTCTGTCAGACATACTGGATTTTTAGTGCCATCTCTCCTTCATTTCATGTCTTTTTTTTTCCTCTTAGTTTTTTTTTTCCTTCTCCTCTGAGTTTTCTTACACTATAAAATGTGTGAATGGGTAAGGACTGTAGTCAGAAATCATGAATGCGGTGTCTCTGTTTCACTGTAATTTTTACATTCCCTGCTTTACACACAATAAAAAACTACCAGTAAAACAATTTGGTTTATTCTTCTCTCTTGAAAGTTCAGCCTTTGTGTAAAGATGACAAAAGGAGCAGGGGGTAGAGCCTTATGTCACAGCACCTTAAGAGCCCCCCATGAGTAAAAGACTAACATCTCACTTTCCAGAAACACCACAAGGTTAATAAATAATAAAAATTTTTGAACACATAACAAGATGGGGGGGGAAAAAAGTGAGATTCTGAGCATACAAGCCCTTTAGAGTAGGTATTAATGGTTTAAACATTTAGTATTCTAGATATTAGCCTTAATTTTCACAGATGCAAAATTAATTTTTAGGGAAAAAAGCCCAGCACACTAAGTAATGTTCAGTTCACCTGTGACATGCATAATACAAATTTCAGAAATTTCTTCGGGTTATAGAAAATGCGCTTATAGTCCATGTGCCCAAAGTACATGTTGTTTAACTTCGTGGTTTGTTTTATGAAAAGAAAATGAAATATATCATTTGTATAGCGGCTTAATGTTTTATTCCTGGCTGGGTATTTGGACTAGGAAAACAACAGCTTTTCTTTTGGCTGTTAGTGTTTAATTGTTCAGTGTTAACAGCCAAGAAGTAAGCTGTTAGCCCTCCTCCTCTCTTCACAGCTTTTCTTTCCCTAATGGGTCTAAATCTGTCCTTCACACATACAAAGAGCAGTTTGAATTGTAGGGATTGCAATTTGGCCCCACAGGAAACAGCCTATGGCTTAGAATCACAGAATCACAGAATCGTAGAACAACCGGGTTGGAAGAGACCCACTGGATCATTGAGTCCAACCATTCCTATCAAACACTAAACCATGTCCCTCAGCACCTTGTCCACCTGTGCCTTAAACACCTCCAGGGAAGGTGGCTCAACCCCCTCCCTGGGCAGCCTTTTCCAGTGCCCAGTGACCCTTTATGTGAAGAATTTTTTTCCTAACGTCTAGCCTAAATATCCCCTGGAGGAGCTTGAGGCCATTCCCTCTTGTCCTGAGGTGCGGTGTGTTCTCTGGTCTTTTAAAACAACACAGTAGCAGTTTCATTTCTTTGATGTTCTCCTTTAAACAACATCACAGACCCTTCTTCTTCACAGACTTGCTCCCAGGCTAAGCTCTCTCAGTAAATCTTCTGAAATGTAATGACTGTTCCACCCAAATCACTGTACTCACTGTTAGATGAATTAAATAAGCTCTAAACGTGGTGGTTTTCCTTGTGCTACCTGATAAGTCCCAATAACACAAGACCTCACAAGATTTAAAAGATTGATTCCAGAAGCATTTAAAAGTTTTCTTGAAAGATGGTGGGTCTTGGTATCAAAGTGTCATGACTACTTGAATCATCCCCAAGTATCTCATAAAGTAAACCACATATTCCCTTTATTTGGGTCAAGTGGATGAAGGCCAAATCTAGTAGTGTCATCTTAACTGGCATGCAAGCTGTCTTTTCCTAAACGCTCAAAAAACTTCATACATCTTATCTCTCTAAGATGAGAGCAACTCATGAGATAGTCACACGCCTTCCCTAAAAAGAGCTTTCATAGAATCATAGAATGGTTTGGGTTGGAAGGAACCTTAAAGATCATCTAGTTCCATCCCCCACTGCCATGGACAGGGACACCTCCCACTAGATCACATTGCTTAAAGGTTTACTCTTTACTCTCTTCTGAAAAAAATGTCTGGAAACAGATTCATCTGCTCCAGCTGAGTACGACAAAAGGTGGGTGTGTACCTCTTCATGATGGGTCATCCCATCGTGTTCCCTGTGTGTACATCCGCAGGAGCTAGAAGAGCAGAACAAAGCTTGCATGATCCAAGAGGAGGTGGTTAGAGACTTGTTTGGCCAGTTAGACACACACAAGTCTATGGGGTCAGATGGGATCTACCCAAGAGTATTGAAGGAGCTGGTGAATGTGCTTGTGAAACCCCTTTCCATCATCTTCCAGCGGTCCTGGCTGACTGGGGAAGTTCCACTGGACTGGAGCTATGAGTATTCAAGTCTTTTGCCAGTATGATGTTGATGGTTTCTTCCTCCTCAACTCAGGATCTGCTTGAGGTCCTTTTTACATGTTTCTAACATGCTCTGTACCTTGGTCTTTTTTTCAGTCACCTCCAACTCTATATTACACATGTACTTACTACATAGAGTGTGTATTACATGTTTGGTACTTACTATGGATCTAGGACAATTCGTCACTGCCAACTCTCCATGTGACACCTCTACATGGCCAACTCTCTGCAGGGATAACTTTACATGGTAGTGGGGACTGCTGGTTCCCTCAGTTCCTGGAGTTTGAGGAGGATGCTGGGGCAGTGAAATGCCGTATATGTAACTCCCTCAATTTAAAAACACCACCACCTCCAAAAATAGAGGAAAAAACCCAAAAAAACAGCATTCAAGGCTCCCTGTGTATTGTTGTTCCTGTGGAAAGTCAGCCATGTAGAGGTGTCCCACAGAGAGCTGGCCACTGCGAGTTGGTCATGGAGATTTGTCCCATTCCCACTTAATATTTGTTTTCTTTGTTATCCCTGACTGATTTTACCCAGCTTTAAAGGCTGCCTCCCTTCAGTCACTATTAAGTGACCTCTGTGAGTTTTTCATAGCTCTGAGCCTCTGGTATCATCCNTAATGTGTATTACATATGTTTGATACTTACTATGGATCTAGGACAACTTGTCATGGCCAGCTCTCCATGTGACACCTCTACACGGCCAACTCTCTGCAGGGACAACTTTACATGGTAGTGGGGACTGCTGGTTCCCTCAGTTCCTGGTTGCTGGAGTCTGAGGAGGATGCTGGGGTGGTGAAATGCCACATATGTAAGTCCCTCAATTTAAAAACACCACCACCCTCCTAAAAATGGAGAAACACACACCCCACCCCCCCCCAAAANTTGAAAAAAAACCTCTCAAGAATTTGTGTCTTCTGCTCAGGAGCAGACCTCTGGCAAGTGATGGGGACTATAATGCAAACCTCTTCCCTTCGAGATCATATTCAGACTAGAGTAGAAGGGACTAGATTTTACTACTCATCAGGCAGTCTCTACAAGTGTCTGAATTACAAATTTGCCATCGTACAGGAAACAGGCTTTTTTATTCATTGTGAAAGAAAGGTAAAAACTGAAGATTTCATGGCTGTGAAGAACACTGTAACACTCTCTTTGGTCCAAATAAAAGCTTAACTTCTTACCAAAATGAAGTGATCGAATGGTGCTCACTGCTCCCTTTCTAGCTCGAAATATAAGAATAAACGGTGTATGCGAGTCTCCAGGACACATCCATGCAGTTCTAGACTGAGGATCACTATCTCCGACCTCTGTGTGCATGACCTCTGTCACCTGTGTGCATGATTTGGGGAAAAAAGGGTGTTACTGATTATGTAATGAAAATAAAAATACACCTATGAAATCCACATAACTTCTAGCTTAGCCTTTATTTTTTCATACGTTTTTCTTGTGAGGATCTCTTATTTCAAGAGGAATTATTATCAGACATGGAATCTCATAGCTCATGGAAGAGGCAATGTGACCTCTACTCCTATTACATTCCAAAAAAAATGAGATCTTAATTCCATCTTAATAGGTTTCATGTTATTTCCAGGCACCATCAACACTGTCATTCTCATTTATCTCTATGCAGAGTCACTCTGGAATTTAGTGAAGAAAATTCCAGCTGACGATGTCCCACATTAACCAGAGATGACTGAGCTAAGCCCTCTAAAACCAGGAAGAACACAGTCCTGGATCACAAAGATTGGCTTCCAAGATCTGCTCTGGATATTTCAGCAAACATTTTCATGTTCTGAGTCTACAATGTGTAGAAAAGAGGAAGTAAAATTTTTCCCAACTGTCTTTTGTTTGCAGCCCATCAGTTACATCCATTTTGGCTACACATCTTGAAAGAAAGGGGTCAAAAAAAAAGTAATTATACCTGCAGAATTCTTAAAAAAACAAAATTCCCCAAACGAGTTAAGAATTTCTGTCTGTCTCGTGTAGTGTAAGTATTGCAAAAGCAAGGAGACTTGCATACATACGCAGAACAAATAGGAAAAACTCCGCCTTTGTGCTTGAAGAATGTCTCCTCCCTCCTTTTAAACACTGGAAGTTGTTATTGATTTCCCCACCAGATGGAGTAGCATGTACAGTTTTGATGATTCCTGTAGTCCTGTGGATTATTTATTTTGAGTTCATACTATATTCTTAGCTAATATCATGAAACTGTCTCTACTCGGTTCAGTAAACTAAATTCTCATGCTCCAAAGACAGAATAAAATTACGAGTAAAACTAAGAATCTTCTTTCTTTCCACAACTCTCCAACACACTTGTTAACCTGAAGTAGGCTTTTACTGAGGTTCTGCTCACCCTCAGCTCTTCACCGCAACTGCGGTCCAGCAGAAATATCCCAAGTTTCATACAATGCAGACATTCAAGTCATCAGTGTCAGAAAGGCTCCACAACAATATGGACACAGGATAATTCAGGTTGGAAAAAACCTTAAAAGGTCATCTAGTGCAACCCCCTTACCTACAACTCAAAGGTGGATCACCTATGAGATCAGACCATGTTTCCCAGGGCTTTGTCCATCAGGTCTTGAAGACATCTGAGGGAGGAGGAGATTGCACAATCGCTCTGGGCAACCTGCTCCAGTGCTTGATCGTCCTCATGGCAAAAAAGTTTTTCCTTCTATCCAACCTCTCTTATTTCAACTTATGTCCATTGTTTCTCATCCTTCTGCCACATACAGCTCTGAAAAGCCTGCTTTCAACTTCATGACCGCTGTCATGAGGAAGGCTGCTATTAAGCTGCCTCCTCCTCTTCAGGCTACACAGGTCCAGTCCCTCAGCAACCCCTTACAGAATAAAAGCTCCAGCCCCTGACTACCTCTGCTGTATTTATTCCAGTTTATCACCATCTTTCATATATTGAGGGCATTTGAAATTAGACACAGCTGGTCTCTACTGTAAAACAATGTGTTGTGCCACTACTCTCCTGTATTTCCTAGCACTGATAGCTTATGCAAAGGCTAATTTATAATAGATAGTCTTCACGCTTTTACGTCAAGTGCACAGCACTTCATAGAAGAGTATTTATAACTTAACGACCCCAGAAATTCTAGCCCAGCCTGTGCCACTGAATTGCTGTGAGAACAGGATTGAATTCTTCAACTCCTGCACTGCTTCTAGGCAAGGGCAGCACACATCTCACAGGAAACATTCGTTCAATGTTCACCCCAACTCAGCAGGTCTGATTTGAGACAAACACTACCCTTTCTTCATCAGCGTGACAGAAGTACACGCAATGCCTTGGGATCACTTTCAGAAGCAGATGTGGTGGGTGGGACCTAGACAACGCTTTCACCTCAAGCTGCATTATTCCTGGAAAAAGCAGGATGATGCTGGATGCCCTCAGTAGAAACCTAAGCTTTGCCTTTTAGCAATGAACAGAGGTGAGCACAGACATGAGGAAGTCAGGAGCAGCATTGACACAGCACAGAAACGAAAGCAGAAGCAAATCACTGGCTTTGCTCAGATGTAAATGGTTTTCTCCCACACATAGTAATAAAGAACAGGACCTATTATCACCACCCTTCTCAGCAAGTAAAAGGAGACAGTGCCTGTGCATGGCCAGCCGCAACTAAGACCAAGACCAAGTCAGTTTTTCAATGAACTGTATCCCATAAATGACCTTGAGCTACATTTGATGTACCTCCTACCAACTAGCAACTGCAACTAGTCAGGATATCCAAGGGGTGAACAGAAGCCATACAACGGTTTAAAGCAGAAAGGAAGTTGAAAGATTAGTCTGCCCAAAACTTGAAGGCAGCAAACTGGGAGAATAAAGAAATTATGGTGGTATTGCTTGTTACTAATAGATAGTAAGTATTTGTGGTTCTTAGGAATTCATAGTATCTCAGAATATTATGTTTTCTTTACCATCTTATTTCAAGACAAAATGTAGGTCTGCTTTTATTTTAAAATTACTTCCAGTTCTGAATGAGAATCTGCTGTCTTCTGATGCACCTAAATGGTCTTCCAGGGAGACTGCGCTACGAGGGCTTTAACCAGCAGCATGAAGTAAGGTTGAGAAGTGAAAAGTACGAAGGGACATGCTGCATGGAAGCTCTTCTGTCACAGCAGGTGCTGGAAATATTTTGCATGGGCATGCTAATTTGACATTAAAGTAATTCTTTCAAGTCTGGAATCTGATGTCGCTAAATGCACAGTGAAAAAATGAGACTGTGCATGTGAAAGCATTGCTTTGACTTCATCCATTTGCTGGTTCACAATAAAACAACTGAGTTACACCTGGAATGCCAGAACCTGTGATGCCACCGCTCTACCGCTTTAATTCTACCCTTGCAGCTTTTTCACAGCCGGTACTTCAGAAAGACACATTAAGATAGGAAGCTGTGTTGGGAATGTATGCTCCTCTTTATGACAAAGTTCCTTGTCGTCTGACCCATGAGCTGTCAACAGCAGTATTGTTCCCAACTTTAGCTTTATCTGAAAGCTACTCTCCTATAGCGGTGGGGGATCTGATTCTCCAGCATTAATATAATTGTCTCACCGCAGTTTTCTACTAAACATGGTGATTAGATGGCTTTTTAAGACATCAGCTTTTCATTACCTGATGCTCATGCATTGCAGGGGCAAGGCAATACGCTTCCTCATGGCAATATCACCTTCCTACAGTACAGGTTATTTACATAGCATGTGATTCAGCTGAAGATTTTACTAAATCTGG
>WAAB01011078.1:0-15139 GCA_013389865.1 Piaya cayana
ACTGGATCATCGAGTCAAACAACCCCAGCTCCCCATCTATATGCCACATTGTTCTGTGCCATTTAGTGCCCTGATATGTCATGTTATCGCCATATTGTGACAGCGACTGACCATGAGCCAGCAGTGACCCAGGTGGCCAAGAAGGCCAATGGCATCTTGGCTTGGATCAGACCCGGCGTGGCCAGCAGGGCCAGGGAGGTTCTTCTCCCTCTGGACTCGGCACTGGGGAGGCCGCTCCTCGAATCCTGGGGTCAGTTGTGGGCCCCTCAGCACAAGAAGGATGTTGAGGCTCTGGAGCGAGTGCAGAGAAGAGCAACGAAGCTGGGGAAGGGGCTGGAGAAGAAGAGGAGCAGCTGAGAGAGCTGGGGGTGTTTATGGTGGAGAAGAGGAGGCTGAGGGGAGAGCTCATTGCTCTCTGCAAGTGCCTGAGAGGAGGTTGTGGAGAGGAGGGAGCTGGGCTCTTCTGCCAAGGGACAGGGGACAGGACGAGAGGGAATGGCCTCAAGCTCCNCCATGATCCAGTGGGTCCTTTCCAACGTGGTGATTCTGTGATTGTGCTCTTCCATACCGTGTCTTATTGTACCACATCGTACCACTCCATACTGTGCTGTGTCTTGCTGTGCCATATTGTGTGATATGCCATTCCATGCCATTCTGTGCCATGCTCCATCATCCCATGCGATGCTGTGTTGTGCCATGTTGTGCCATGTACCACCCTGTTCCCACCACCAAGCCCCTTCCCACTCCCTCTCCAGGTCCTCCTCACCTCGGAGGAGACGCCGCCGCTGGGCCTGGCCAACCTGGCCGGCACACACACGGTGGCTGAGGGCTCCCGCTTCACCTCCGCACGGGAGCTGCTCTTTGCCGCATTCCAGACGCTGCCCCGTGATGTCTACTACTGGGTGCTGCCTGCGGCCTTCGCTGGGGACAAGGTACCAGCACAGGGGCCAGCTGGGGGATAAGAGGGACATCCCTGAGCCTGGCTGAGCCCTTCCACGTCCTGCTCTACAGGTGACATCGTACGGGGGTGAGCTGCGCTACACGGTGACGCACCGGGCACCAGCGGGCGCCCAGCCTTTGCCGCGCCAGCCTGATGTCCTGCTGCAGGGCAATGGCATCCTCCTGGAGCACTTCTCTGATGCCAACCCCCGCCCCGGCGTCCCCACCACTGTCACCGTGCCCTTCCGGGAGGTGAGGATCAGCTGGTGTCCCCCCACCGTGGGATGGGTGGGGGACGCAGTGGTCACCCTCTGGTTTGCCTGCAGCGCGCCTGGCGCCGGGCAGATGGGCGCGATGCCACCCGTGAGCATCTCCTGATGGCGTTGGCCGACGTTGACCTCTTTATGATCCGGGCTTCCTACTCGGATCAAATGGAGGAGAGCAGGTAATGGGGACAGGGGAGGGGACACTGGGGACATGGGGATCATAGAATCATAGAATAACGCAGTTGGAAAAGACCCACCGGATCATCGAGTCCAACCATTCCCATTCAGTCACTAACCCATGTCCCTCAGCACCTCGTCCTCCCATCCCTTAAACCCCTCCAGGGAAGGGGACTCAACCCCCTCCCTGGGCAGCCTCTGACACTGCCCAATCACCTTTTCCGTGAAATATTTTTTTCCTGATCTCAATCCTGTCCCTACCCTGGTGGAGCTTGAGGCCATTCCCTCTTGTCCTGTCCCCTGTCCCTTGGAGAAGAGCCCAGCTCCCTCCTCTCTACACCCTCCTCTCAGGCAGTTGCAGAGAACAATGAGGTCTCCCCTCAGCCTCCTCTTCTCCAGAATAAACCCCCCCAGGTCCTTCTCGTCCAGGCACTTTCCAGCCAGACTTCTCCTAGTCTGGAGCTGCTCAGGGTTCTTGTGCCCCAAGTGCAGGACCCGCCATTTGGCCTTGTTAACCCTCATCCCATTGGTCTCAGCCCATGGATCCAGCCTGTTCAGATCCCTTTGGAGCCTCCCAACCCTCCAGCAGATCCAGCTTCCACCCAGCTTAGTGTCATCCACAAATGGGGCGGGCAAGGTGATGTGGATGTCCCCTGTCTCCCCACAGACTGGCTGACGTCACCCTGGATGTGGCAGTGCCCCATGCTACTGGCCGCCCGCCGGCACTGGAGGTGGAGGATTGTGCCTGCCCACCCGGATACCGCGGTGCCTCCTGCCAGGTGAGACCCTTAGTGTCCCCTCACCCGGCCTTGGGGACGCTGAGCTGTGGCCCACCCTGCTTGTCCCTGTGTCCCCTCCCTAGGACTGTGACACCGGCTACACCCGCAGCACCACCGGGCTCTACCTGGGTACCTGTGAGTTGTGCCAGTGCCATGGCCACGCCAGTGAGTGCCACCCTGAGACCGGCGTCTGCCAGGTGAGCTGGGGACAGTAGTGGGGACACCTCGGGGACCCCTGTGGTGGTACCACCAACACTGCCACCTCCCCCTTTGCAGGGCTGCCGGGATCACACGGAAGGTGACCAGTGTGACAAGTGCCAACCCGGCTACTACGGCGATGCCACCAGGGGCACTCCAGGCGACTGCCAGCCCTGCCCCTGCCACGGACCCCAGTAGGTGCCACCTCCTGGTTCCCTACATCCCTGGGGACACTGGCAGGGTCTCACCCATCCCCTTGTTCCCTCCGTAGAGGGACCAAGACCTGCTTCGAGGACACGGACGGGCAGCCCACCTGCAGCGCCTGCGCCCCGGGACACAGTGGCCGCCTCTGCGAGAGGTGCCAGGGGAGCCCGGGGTTGGGGTGGGGTGGTGGATTTTGAGGTGCAATCCCCCCCTCATTGCCTTTTTTCTCCCCTCATCAGCTTTTTTCTCCCCTCACTGGCTTTTTTTTTTGGTCCTCCACAGGTGCTCACCTGGCTACGTGGGTGACCCGCTGCGGGGAGAGCCGTGCCGAGGTGAGCATCACAGGGAGGGGACAAAGCGGTGGCCCCGTTGGTGATGCTGAGGGGGGTTGTGTGTCATCGCTCTCATTGGTGTTTGTCCCCGCAGAGCCTGGCAGCCCCGCTGGGCAGTGCCAGTGTGACCCGCGCGGCAGCATTGATGACACCTGCGATGCCGGCGGGCAGTGCCGCTGCAAGGTGAGCCCCAAACCTCAGTGTGTCCCTAAGTCCTGATCGGAGGAGATAAGGTGATGTCACCTGCCTCCCGTCCCCTCCGCAGCCCAATGTGGAGGGTCCTCGCTGTGCCACCTGCCGTCCCCACCACTTCCACCTGAGCGCCAGCGAGCCGGCCGGCTGCCTGCCCTGCTTCTGCATGGGTATCGTCCAGCACTGCACCAGCACCTCCTACGCCCGCGGCACCGTGAGTGGCCCCGCTGTGTCCCCCACGGTGGCCCTAGATGTCCCCAAGCCCCCCACTCACCTTGTATCCCCATCTCGTAGGTCCGGACGCCCTTCGGTCCTGCTAATCCGCAAGGATTTGCCTTGGTGAACCGGCAGCGCAGCACCCGCGTGGGCACCGGCTTCAGGGTGGAGCCGGGCACCCCCCAGCCCCGCTTGACCTACGACCGTTTTGGGGAGCTCCCTCCCGACTCCTACTACTGGCAGCTGCCACCCCCCTACCAGGGAGACAAGGTAACGGGGTGTCCCCACCTCGGGGTTTGGGGTGTCTGCCGGCAGCTGTGCCCCCTCCCTGCGGGCACCCCAGATGCTCACCCCACGGCTCTGTCGGAGGTGGGGTGGGTGCAGCGTCCCCTGTCTCCTGCCTTTTCCTTTGTCTTTGTTCCTTTTTCCTTCTTCATCCTCTTCCCCGTTCCCGTCCCCTTCTTGTTCCTCTTTCCTTCCACTTTGCTTATCCACATCCCCATCTCCTTCCTTTTCCCTTCCTCATCCCATCCCTTCCCAATACCAATCCCTTCCCCATCCCCATCTCACCTTCTTCCTCTTCCCTTTAATTTTCCCCATCCCATCCCATCCCCTTTCTTTTCCCTTCCCCATCCCTATTTGCTATCACTATCCCATCCTCTTCCCTTTCCCTGCATCCCATCCCATCCCATCCCATCCCCATCCCCATCTCCATCCCCATCCCCATCCCCATCCCCATCCTCATCCCCATCCCTATCCCAGCCCACCCCATCCCACCCCTCTCCTCGTGCAGGTGGGCTCCTATGGCGGGCGCCTCCGCTACACCCTGAGCTACACGCCGGGAGGGCAGGGAGCCCCCTTACCTGACGCCGACATCCAGATCACGGTAGGGGGGGTCCCTGGGGTGGGGTGGGGTTGACACAGGGTAGCATCAGGACCACCTTGCTCACTCTGCCATATCCACAGGGCAATGACATCACGCTAGTGGCCTACCAGCCCGACCTGACCCCGCGGACCCCCCAGACCTTCGAGATCGTTTTCCGGGAGGTAGGAGGGGGTGGGTGGCTTTTGTCCCCAATGTCCCCTGTCCCCATGATGTGCCAAGATCCCCCGACTCTTTGCAACCATCTCTGCCTGCAGCAATACTGGCAGCGGCCGGACGGACAGCCGGCCACGCGGGAACATCTCCTGATGGCTTTAGCCGACCTGGATGAGATCCTCATCCGCGCCACCTACTCCACCAGCACGGCTGCATCCAGCATCTCCGATGTCACTATGGATACGGCTGTGCCCCCCCAGCCCGGGCTCCCCCCGGCCCCCGAGGTGGAGGAATGTCGCTGCCCCCCTGGCTACCACGGGCTGTCCTGCCAGGTGAGCCCCAGCATACCCCCAGCATCATCCCTGCTTCCCAAGGCTGGTTTGGGGGGTGCACAAAACTGAAATTCCCTGCTTTTTCTACCCCTCTCCCTGCACCCCATCAGGATTGTGCCCCCGGTTACACCCGCACCGGCGGGGGCCTCTACCTGGGGCACTGCGAGCTCTGTGAGTGCAATGGGCATTCCGAGAGCTGCCACCCCGAGAGCGGCGTCTGCTCCGTAAGTCATTATAGGAAGCATTTTTTTGGAGGATCTGGGGGCTCATCCCAGCTGTGCGCGCCCAAATATTTGTGTGTGTGTCCCCCCGCTTCCTAGGGCTGCCTGCACAACACAGCTGGGGATTTCTGTGACCAATGTGCCCCCGGTTTTTACGGTGATGCCACCGCCGGAACCCCCGAGGACTGCCAGCCCTGCGCCTGTCCCCTCTCGAACCCCGAAAACCAGTGAGTGCCGGTGCCCCAGGGCTTTGGGGGGTGCTGGGGAGGTGATGCACCCCCACTTCATGCTGTCCTTGCAGGTTCTCCAGGACCTGCGAGAGCTTGGGAGGCAGCGGGTACCGCTGCACGGCCTGTGAGCCGGGCTACACCGGGCAGTACTGCGAGCGGTGAGGCTGTGGGGGCAGCTGGCATCCCCAAAACCCACCCCTCCAATAACCCACCCCCAAAAAAACCCACCCCCTTCTACCTACCTCTGTGTACCCACCCCTAAAACCCCATCCCCGTGTACCCACCCCTAAAACCCCATCCCCATGTACCCACCAACACAACCCAGTGCTGTGCAGCCACCCCAAAGCCGATCTCCATGTACTCACCTCCGCGTACCCGCTCCTAAAACCCATCCCGATGTCCCCACCTCCTGTCCCCACCTCGGTGGCCACACCCCAGTGAGCTCACCCCAAGCTACCCGCCCCGATGTGGTTACTCTGATGTGCCCGTCCCGACGTGCTCATCCTTAAACCCACCCCAATAACCCCACCCTGATGTGATCACCCCGATACCCCCATCCCGAAGTGCTCACAGGGCTGTGCTCACCCCGATAAACCCTCCCCTCATGCACTCACCCCAACATACCGACCCCAACGTGCTCACCACTCTCTGCTCACCCCAACATTCTCTTCCTGATCTCCCCACCCCAATGAGCTCAACCTGATGAGCTCACCCCATAGATGCACCCCAAAATGCTTACTAGGATATACCCACCTGCCATACTCACCCCAGTATACTCAGTCCAATATGCTCACCCTGCTATAATCACCCCAACATACACGTCCTGGTGTGCTCACCCCAATACATTCATCCCAGGATGCTCATCCTGATGGGCTCACCCCATTATAACCCACCCTGATGTACCCACCTTGATGTTCTCACCCCAATATGCTTACTGGGATACACATACCTGCTATGTTGGCCCCAGTATACTCACCCCAGTAGACCCACCCCATTCGGCTCACCCTGATGGACTCACCCCAGGAGAACCCACTGCGATGTCCTCCTTCTGATCTTCCCCACCCTAATGCACCACCTTGATGTGATCACCCTATGTGTGTACCCCAAAATGCTTACTGGGATATACCCACCTGCTATACTCCCCCCAGTATACCCAGTCCAATACGCTCGCCCTGCTATAATCACCCCAATATACTCATTCTGATGTGTTCACCCCAGCAGACCCACCCCAATGGACTCACACCAACATAACCCACCCTGATGTTCTCCTCCTGATCTCCTCACCCTAACGTACCCACCTCGATGTTCTCACCCCAACATGCTTACCCCATATGTGCACCCCAAAATGCTTACTGGGATGTACACACCTGCTCCAGTTGCTCCAGTATACTCTAATCCACTCACTCTACTATATTCACCCCAGTAGACCCACCCTATTCGGCTCACCCTGATATAACCCATCCCGATATCCTCCTCCTGATCTCCCCACCCTAATGCACCCACCTTGATGTGCTCACCCCACATGTGCACCCCAATATGCTTACTGGGATATACCCACTTGCCGTACTCACCCCAGTATACCCAGTCCAATATGCTCACCTGCTATAATCACCCCAATATACCCATCCTGATGTGTTCACCCCAATTTACCCACCCCAATGGGCTCCTCTCCCATATCTCCACCCCAGAATTTCCTCCTCCTTCGCCCTCCAAGTTTACTCCCTCCCCTCCGTTTCCCCCTGCAGCTGCGCTCCCGGCTACACGGGGAACCCCACGGTGCATGGGGAGGCGTGTGTCCCGCTGGGCTCCCCAGTCCCATTGTCCGTCCGCGTCCACCCTCCGCGCACGGCGGTGGCCCAGGGCAGCGCCGTCACCCTGCGGTGCCACGTCACCGGCGACCCCCCCTTCTACTACCACTGGGCACGAGAAGATGGGCGACCGCTCCCTGAGGGCGTCCAGAGCCAGCGACAAGGTACCGGGTGGCTCAGGGACTTGGGGTGTCCCCAGGGCTTGGGGTAGGGGACATGTGGGGCGTCACCTCTGTGTCCCCTCGCAGGCGAGGAGCTGCACTTTGCCAGCATCCAACCTTCCGAAGCCGGCGTCTACATCTGCTCCTGCCGCAACCTGCGCCACAGCAATGCCAGCCGTGCCGAGGTCATCGTCACCGGTAGGTCCTTGTCACCGTGGTGGCATTGGGGGGGGACACACAGAGGGAAGGAGCGAGACTCAGCTCTCCCGTCTCGGCACAGAGACCCCTGGCAAAGCCATCACCGTCACCGTGGAGGAGAAGCGGGTGCAGCGGGTGAAACCTGGGGCTGATGTCACCTTTGTCTGCACGGCCAAGAGCAAGGTGAGCTGGGGTGGGATGTGCTGGCACTCTTGGGAGCCCATGGGGACAGGTAGGGCACGGAAACATCTGTGAGTGCGCGTAGGGACGGCCTTGGGTGCCAACAGGTACATGCAGAGGGCACAAGAAGACCCCTGGGTGCCCATGGGGATGTGAGGGGCACAGGGACACCCCTGGGTGCCCACCTGGACCTCTAGGGACACCCCTGGGTGCCTACCTAGACCTATAGCGCACAGGGACATCCTTGGGTCCCCGTGGGGTCACACAAGGTACAGGAACACTTTGGGGTGCCCGTGGGGACATGGAGGGCACAGGGACTCCACTGGGTGCCCACCTGGACCCGTAGGGACACCTTTGGGTGTCCGTGGGGTCTTGCAGGGTACAGGGACACCCCTGGATCTACAGGGACACATTTGCATGCCCGTGGGGGTCATACTGGCACGCTTGGGTGTTCAGCCGTGCCCTGACAGGCATGCAGCCCCCCCGGCCTCCATCCCCAGCAGCACCCCCACCTTAGCGCCTGCTCTGTGCCCATCCCTGTGGCCTCAGACCTCCTGGTTTATCCCCTCCTGGCAGTCTCCCGCCTACACGCTGGTGTGGACGCGGCAGAACCACGGGACGTTGCCGCCTGGCGCCGTGGATTTCAATGGCATCTTGACCCTGCGCAGCGTGAGGCCCGAGGACGCCGGCGTCTACGTCTGCACCGGCTCCAACATGCTGGACATGGACGAGGGCACCGCCACCCTCTACGTCCAGGGTGAGCCTGCCCCGCGCCCAGAGCCTGGGGTGATGGGCACTCAAGGTGGGGGTGCCGGGTGCCCAGACACCAGGGGAAGGGGTTTTTTGGTTCCCAGACACCAAGGTGATGGGCACCTTCACCACACAGATGCCAGGGCAATGGGATCACTCAGTGTCCAGACACCTGGGTGCTGGGCATGCTGGGTTCCCAGATCATAGAATCATAGAATCACCAGGTTGGAAAAGACCCATCGGATCATCGAGTCCAACCATTCCCATCAATCACTAACCCATGTCCCTCAGCACCTCGTCCACCCGGCCCTTAAACCCCTCCAGGGAAGGGGACTCAACCCCCTCCCTGGGCAGCCTCTGACACTGACCAGTCACCCTTGCAGTGAAATTTTTTTTCCTGATGTCTAATCTGAACCTCCCATGGCAGAACTTGAGGCCATTCCCCCTCATCCTGTCCCCTGTCCCTTGGCAGAAGAGCCCAGCTCCCTCCTCTCCACAACCTCCTCTCAGGGAGTTGGAGAGAGCAATGAGGTCTCCCCTCAGCCTCCTCTTCTCCACGATAAACCCCCCCAGCTCTCTCAGCCGCTCCTCATAAGCCCTGGTTCCTCAGGTGCCATGGTGATGGGTTCTTTCAGTACCTGGGTACCAGGGGAATGGGCTCTCTGGGTGCCCAGACGCCAGGGTGACGAGCACTATCAGTGCCCAGATGTCTGGGCAATGAGATACGAGGGTGGTGGGTCCCTGTGGCTCCCGGGCACTGTGGCAACAGACTCGTTCAGTGCCCCGACGCCAGGGTGATGGACCATCTCTCCTCAGACCCACGTCCTCTTGCAGCCCCCTCGAAGACTCAAATGTTTTACGGTCCCGTTGAGTTCATGGAGGGCCACAGACCAGGTAAGTTACCATGAGGGTCACCTCAGGGTGGGGCCACATGCATCCCCTCACCCGCTGCATGCCGGGGCTCCACTGTTGGCCACACCACGCTGCCTCCCCGCTTCCCACCACCCCCACTGCCTGGCGCCAGCGCTATGGGGGTTCCTGGCAAGCCCTGACCCCCAANCGAGGGTCACCTCAGGGTGGAACCACATGCACCCCCTCACCCGCTGCATGCTGGGGCTCCACCGTTGGCCACATCACGCTGCCTTCCCGCTTCCCACCACCCCCCACTGCCTGGCGCCAGCGCTATGGGGGGGCCCTGGCAAGCCCTGACCCCCAACTCTGGCTCTCACCACAGCCGGCACCGCTGCCGCCCCCACCGCCACCGTGGAGCCAGCACAGCTGAGCGTGGCAGCGGGGCAGCCGGCCGAGTTCCGCTGCGTGGGCACTGGCAGCCCCTCACCCACCCTCGAGTGGCTCGGTAGGTGCCTGCGGGGTTTGAGGGGACACCAGCTTGGGGACACGGCGAGCGGGGTTGACACCGGGCTGTGTCCCCGCAGGCACGTTGTCGCCACGGGCGGTGGTGCAGGGAGGGACGCTGCGGTTCGGTGCCGTCGAGCCCGCTGATGAAGGGCACTACGCGTGCCGGGCGCGCAGCAGTGCCGGGCAGCACACAGCACGGGCCTTCCTCCACGTGCAAGGTGAGCATCGTCTTCGTCATCCCCATTGTCCATTTCCGTCATCTCCATCCTCATTGTCCCATTATCTCCATCAACACCCATCATCCCTGTTACTGCCGTCATCCCCATCGTCCACATCATCCTCATCTTCTACATCATCCTTTACATCACACCCATAGTCCCCATCGTCCTTGTCACCCCGTGATCCCTATCACACCTTCATCCTCATCATCCCTATCATGTCCGTCACCCTTGTTGTCTCCATCGTCCTCATCATCACCTGTCACTTCCATTGTCTCCATCATCCCCGTCATCTCTGTCACCCGTATTGTTTCCATTGTTATCATCCCTGTCATCCCCATCTCCCCTATTATCAACATCATCCCCATAACCATCATCCCCATCACCCCCATTGCCTCCATCATCCTCATCATCCCTGTCGCCCCTATTGTCTCCATTGTCCTCATCATCCCTGTCATCTCCTGTCATCCATCCCCTTATATTCATCATCCTATCGTCTCCATCATCCTCATCATCCCTGTCACCCCTATTGCCTCCGTTGTCCTCATCATCCTCGTCATCTCCTGTCATCCGTCCCCTCCTATTCATCATCCTGTTGTCCCCAGCATCCCCTTTGTCTCCCATCATCCCTGTCCCTTCCATCATCCTTGTCACTCCCACTGTCCCCATAGTTCTGTCTCCCTGATCCTTGTCTTCTCGCAGCCCCTGGTGCCCCCCAGGTCCAGGTGAGCCCCGAGCGGACGGAGGTGCAGGAGGGCTCCACCGTGCGGCTCTACTGCCGAGTCTCGGGGTCACCCACTGCCACCATCACCTGGGAGAAGCAGGGGGGGCCCTTACCACCACAGGTGAGCTGGGTGCCATCACCCTCGGGTGCTCACGGTGTGTATGGTTGCACTGCGGGTGCCGCTTACACCCATCCTTGTGCCACAGTCACGCGCCGAGCAAGGTGACATCGCCACGCTGGTCATCCCCTCCGTGTCCACAGCCGATGGTGGCATCTACCTCTGTGTGGGCACCAGCGCCGCTGGCACGGCCCGCACTGCCATTGAGGTGGTGGTGGTGCCAGGTGAGGCGGGTGTGGGACACCCTCGGGGTTCAGGGAAGGATCCGGGGTGCTGGAGCTCACCCACGTCCCCCCATTTTTGCTCTGCATAGGGTCCTCGCCACCTGTCCGCATCGAGTCCTCGTCCCCATCCGTCACCGAGGGACAGACCTTGGACCTGGATTGTGTGGTGGCAGGACCTGGTGCCACCACCGTGACGTGGTACAAGCGCGGTGGCTCCCTGCCCGCTGGCCACCAGGTAGAGTGTGGGTGGTGAGGGCAGCACCCTGAATCCTGCCGTGTCCTCTGGTTATGTGACACCAAGGTGTGTCCCCAGGTGTCGGGGTCCCGGCTGCGTGTCCCCCACGTCACAGCAGCTGATTCCGGGGAGTACGTGTGCCGGGCAACCATGGGAAGCACCATCCGCGAGGCATCTGTCTTCGTCACCGTCGTGGCTGGATCCAGCTCGTCTTATGGTGAGTTTGGGCTCTTTGGCACTTGGAGGGGATGTTCTGGTCCCAGACAGGCCATCGTCATGGCTCCATCCTGTCCCCAGGGCCACCAGCTTCAGGCGTCCCCGTCCGGATTGAGGCATCCTCATCCACCGTGGCTGAGGGACAGAGCCTGGACCTCAACTGTGCGGTGGCCGGGCAGGGCCAGGCCACTGTCACCTGGTACAAGCGTGGAGGGTCCCTCCCAGCCAAGCACCAGGTAGGGGACACTAGAGGTGTCACCAAGGCGGTGGCACTGTTGCGAGCCCAAGTGGCTCTATGCAAGCCCATGTTGCGCTTGTGCACACTGGAGTGGTTTGTGCAAGCCCAGTGGCCCTTGTTCATAGAACCATAGAATCATAGAATCACCAGGTTGGAAAAGACCCATCGGATCATCGAGTCCAACCATTCCTATCAAACACTAACCCATGTCCCTCAGCACCTCATCTACCCGTCCCTTAAACCCCTCCAGGGAAGGGGACTCAGTCCCCTCCCTGAGCAGCCTCTGGCACTGACCAATCACCCTTGCAGTGAAATTTTTTTTCCTGATGTCTATTCTGAACCTCCCATGGCGGAACTTGAGGCCATTTCCCCTCATCCTGTCCCCTGTCCCTTGGCAGAAGAGCCCAGCTCCCTCCTCNACTACGCCATTTCTGATCCAAGCACCTGGGCCACTGCTGGCTCCTGGTCAGTCGCTGTCACCAACACCCCCAGGTCCTTCTCCTCCAGGCACTTTCCAGCCAGACTTCTCCCAGTCTGGAGCTGCTCAGGGTTCTTGTGCCCCAAGTGCAGGACCCGCCATTTGGCCTTGTTAACCCTCATCCCATTGGTCTCAGCCCATGGATCCAGGCCAGGTCACTGCACAGCCCAGCAGCCCCATGGAAGCCCAGGTGGCCCTGGTGATCCAGTGTCCCCTCCCTACAGGTGTCCGGCTCGCGGCTGCGGCTCCTCCAGGTGACAACAGCCGACTCGGGCGAGTACGTGTGCCGGGTGACCAGTGGGGCCACCACCAAGGAAACCGCAGTCATGGTGACCATCCAGCCCAGCAGCGCCAACGCCTACTGTGAGTGGGGATGGGAAGGTGACAGTGCCAGCAGGGCTCGTCCCTGTGTGCCACTAGGCTCTGCTGGAGCACCAGTTTCACCTTCTCGTCTCCTTCCCCAGCCCCAGGCAGCGCCACCCCCCTGCGCATCGAGTCCCCATCCTCCACCGTGACCGAGGGACAGACCCTGGACCTCAACTGTGTCATCGCCAGCCCCGCGCAGGCCACTGTCACCTGGTTCAAGCGTGGGGGGTCCCTCCCCGCCAAACACCAGGTAAGGGCTTGCATATGTCTCCAGCAGGATAGGTGGGGTTGACCCGTGGCTCTGTGCAAGCCCAGGTGACCCCATGCCAGCCCAGGTGGCCCCATGCAAGCCCAGGTGGCCCCATGCATGTCCAGGTGGCCCCATGCATGCTCAGCTTGCTCTATGCAATCCCAGGTGGCCCCATGCAAGCCCTGGTGACCCATGGAAGCCCAAATGACCCCGAGTGATGCCATGCAGACATAAGTGGCCTGTCCAAGTGAGCCCCTGGAAAACCAAATGGCCCCTGTGTCCCCTCCCCGCAGGTGTCCGGCTCGCGGCTGCGTCTCCTCCAGGTGACAGCGGCTGACTCGGGCGAGTACGTATGCAGGGTGACCAGTGGGGCCACCACCAAGGAAACCTCCATCGTGGTGACCATCCAGCCCAGCAGCGCCAATGCCTACTGTGAGTGGAGACAGGAAGGGGACAGGGGACGTCACCTATGGGTGGGTGACACTGCCCTGCACTGTCCCCAGGGCTGGGATGACTCGATCCCTGGGGAAACCACCCATGTGTGTGTCCATTGTGGTTTCCTGGGCTGCTGGTGTCCCTTGGACGGTGACACGGGGTGGTGGCCGTGGTCTCTAACCCATCTTGGTCCCCAGCCCCAAGCAGCACCACCCCCCTGCGCATCGAGTCCTCGTCCTTGTCATCCCCTGTGGCCGAGGGACAGACCTTGGACCTCAACTGTGTCATCGCTAGCCCCGCACAGGCCACTGTCACCTGGTACAAGCGTGGAGGGTCCCTCCCAGCCAAGCACCAGGTAAGGGGACACCAAGGGACATGTCCCCAAGGTGGGACCCTTTGGCTTGACCCATGGCTTTGTGCAAGGCCAAGTAGCCCCATGCAAGGTGGGCAGGTGGCCCCATGCAAGCCCAGGTGGCCCCATGTGAGGTCAGGTGGCCCCACGCAAGTCCAAGTTGCCCTTTGCAAGTCTAGGTGGCCCCATGCAAGCCCAAGTGGCCCTTTGCAAGTCCAGGTGGCACTAGGCAGTTCCAAGTGGTCCATGCAAGCCCAGGTGACCCTGTGCAAGTTCAGGTGGCCCATGCAAGGTCAGGTGGCCCTATGCAAGCCCAGGTGGCCCCATGCAAGGTCAGGTGGCTCCACACAAGACTAAGTGACCCCACAGAGCCAAAGGTACCTTGAGTGGCTTCGTGCTATCCCAAGTGACCCTTTGCAAGTCCAGGTGGCCCCAAGCAAGCCCAAGTGGCCCTTTGCAAGTCCAGGTGGCACCAGGCAGTTCCAAGTGGTCCATGCAAACCCAAGTGGCCTTATGCAAGTCCAGGTGGCCTTATGCGAGCCCAAGTGACTCCATGCAAGTCCAAGTGACCCCGTGGAAGCCAAGGTAGCTCAAGTGGCTCTGTGCAATCCCAGGTGGCCCCGCGCAAGCTTGAGTGGCCCTGTGTGACCCCCGTGTCCCCTCCCCACAGGTGTCTGGCTCCCGGCTGCGGCTCCTCCAGGTGACAGCAGCCGACTCGGGCGAGTACGTGTGCCGGGTGACCAGCGGGGCCACCACCAAAGAAGTCTCCATCGTGGTGACCATCCAGCCTGGCAGTGCCACCTCCTACCGTGAGTGGGGACTGGGAGGTGACAGGGGGGACTGTGCACAGCCCTTGGGGTGACCCTCCTTGCTGTGTCCCCAGCTGTTGGTGTCACCCCCCCGGTGCGCATTGAGTCCTCGTCCTCCTCCGTGGCCGAGGGGCAAACCCTGGACCTCAACTGCATTGTGGCCAGGCCGGGTCAGGCCACCGTCACCTGGTACAAGCGTGGTGGGTCCCTCCCAGCCAAGCACCAGGTAGGGGACATCGGAGGAGCATTTTGAGATGGAAAAGGGACTTCTGGGCGGTTTGGAGGGGTCTGTGTTCCCCCTCTCATGTGTGTCACGCCCCCCTGCCAGGTGTCGGGCACCCGCCTGCGCATCCCCCAGGTGACAGCGGCCGATTCAGGCGAGTACGTGTGCCGGGTGACATCACACGGTGTCACACATGAGACGTCCCTCATCGTCACCATCCAGACAGGCGCTGGCTCCTCTTACGGTACCAGGGGCGGGTGGGAGGTGACATGGGGACACTGGGACATGACGGCTGTCCCTTGCTGACCCCATTGCCCTCCCTCAGCCGTTGGTGTCACACCACCAGTGAGGATCGAGACGTCATCCGCCGCTGTCACCGAGGGACAGAGCCTGGACCTCAACTGCATGGTGGCAGGACAAGGTCACCCCCAGGTCACCTGGTACCGACGCGGGGGAGCTCTGCCCCCCAACAGCCAGGTGGGACCCCGAGGAGGTGGCATCGCCCCGCAGGGCACAGCCTCAGCTCCACCATGGATGTGTCCCCAACGTGTCCCCTCCGCAGGTGGTGGGCACCCGCCTGCGCCTCGCCCAGGTGGCAGTGGCCGATTCTGGGGAGTACGTGTGCCGGGTGACCCTGGGGACCGTCACGCAGGAGGCATCTGTCATTGTCAC
>WAAB01011081.1:6648-19069 GCA_013389865.1 Piaya cayana
AGGAAAAAAAAAAAAAAAAAAAAAAAAAAAAAAAAAAAAAAAAAAAAAAAAAAAAAAAAAAAAAAAAAAAAAAAAAAAAAAAAAAAAAAAAAAGAAACCTGTCCAGAAGCCACAACTCAAATAACCAGCCCTACTCACTAAATAGCCACATGGAGAGCATTTAAACCTTCAGGGCAAGGTGATATCACCTGGGATTTGTCTGGAAGAGACTTTCTAGATGGCTGAATAAATGTCACTCAAACTTCATGCAAATACACTTTCTGTGGTTTTAACTGCTTATGTACAGAATATCCCAATAATCATTCCTCTGAATATTTACAGAAAACAAGAAGAAACATGATTGACAGTACACAAACAAATGCACAAGTTTTATATGTTAGAATGCTTGTGGGTGTACAATTGCAGACATCAGCAATCTCTAATTTGAACAAAGCAAAGAGGACTGACTGGCAATTTGTAAACCCAGGTCGTACAGTCCTGCTGTCCCCAGTTCAGCACAGTGCAATGCTTAGAGTTGAGAAGATGCTTAGGGATCTCCTAGGGATGCAATTTGAGGGATCCCCGTCCCAGCTAGTCTCCGGGCACCCAGAGTATATTAGTAATGCCTAGTCACTATTCCAGATATCTATATTGCAATAACATCTCAATGTCCCAATCAAGGTTCATTCCCACTTTACTAGGCTCTACAAGATGCCAACAACTGTCATTGTTCCTGAGATCCATAGTATAGGCAGATGCAATGTAAGAGAACAGAGAAACAAAAGCATGGGAAATCAGGGAGGTTTGCCCCCAGAGGCATTGCTGCTGTCTGCTGTTTGGAGCACTTTGCAAGCCCCATGGCAGAAAGTGACCTGAAAGGCAAAGGGAAGGGGATCCTAAAGGCTGATGCTCTCCTGGAAAGGATGTTTATATCAGGTGGTACATCTCTTCAGCAGTAATTCTGCCATTAAGTCACTGATGGGTCTGAAGACAGTCTCATGAAAGTTTTAAAGCAAATCTGGGAGTAGTACTTTATTTGCTCTATATCTGTCTTTGCCAGAGAGACAGGGGCTGCTCACAGCACAGGACATGACCTGTTCTCAGTGGAGCCATCTTAGGGTTCTTCTCGTTGAGCTTTTCCCAAGCAAAGTTGCAGGTGGAGTTAGCTTGACCAAGCCTGGTTTCACTGCTCTCAATTTTAGGCATGCAACAAGATGACTGTATTAGGAGTCCCTTTCCCCGGGCCTCTCTCTGTCACTGCTGGAAGGGATCCATCCCCTCCAGAGGGAAGATGAGATCACCATAGTCTGGACTTGCATTTCTCTTTTCCCAGCCTCTTGCACAGGTACCAAGGGAAGGCATTTGAAGCGTATCAGTGGGGGACCAGTCTTGCTTGGGTAGCACTCACCCCCCTCCCTGGAGCAAGGGTCTTCCTTCCTCTGAGCATCACTACCAAGTGCTTTAGGGTAGGTTGCTTTTCTGAGAGTTGGACACAGCCCCCATTGCCCAGAAGGCCTGAAGAGCATAAGTGAGCATTGTTTCCCCGCATTGTTCCCTGGCTCTCCACTTTTCCCAACTCCTTACCTCATCCTCCCCTTGCTTGCTGGAGAGCTGTAAGCCACTGATTAGCACTTCATTTGACAAACAGGAAGTTGGGAAGAAAAGCATCATTTTCAGAATTAGAGCCTCGGAATGAATTGAAGAAAGAAAGGGGGAAGAAGGGAAAAAAGGAAAGTGAGGCCTGCACACTTTCCTAATTGCTCGTTAGAACCAATGGCCTTTGTGATTCCTTCCCCCTGTGTCTTCTTTATAAAAGCGTTTGCACAAGACATTACTTTTGTCTGCCAGACAGCCTCAGGGTAGGACAAAATGAACTAATTGATTTGCAGTTATGTCGCGGTGAATAGTGCTAAACATCCATCTGCAGATTCCTTGTGAGGAGTGATTAATAATTTGTGCTCCTGAGCCTAGGAGTCTGAATACCCTTTTTTCATGTAAAACTGAAGCGTTTCATTCTCTCAGCATCACAGATATCTCGTCTGCATTGTGAGTTACAAGGACGAGGTCAGGAGCGGCTTGCTAAGCGTTACCACATAGGTGGTTGTCTTCATATGGGTAAAACCCATCATGTTGGTGGGATTAATGGGAATTTGTAAAGCTGACACATGGTACTGTACAGCATGCCTTCTATGGCCATTCCAGTGCAGATGTTCCTGGTCCTTTGTCATTGTTCCATGGATAGAGGATTTTTGTATGTGTTTTCAAAGGGAATGCTGGGAGGCTTAAAATTTATTTTGAACACAAAACCAAATCTAAACTGAAACAGTTCAAGGAATTAGGACTTGGATTCAAATTTCAGGGTTTTTGTGAACACCCTTTCTACATCTTCCAGAGGGAAAACCCTAACATCAAACACAAGAACCAAGAAGTCTGAAAGGTCAGTCCAAAAAACTTCTCTCAAATGCCACCTACACGCTGAAAGTTACCTGCAAAATACCTTAAACTATCTAGTAACAGGAGAGCCTACAAGACCACTCCACATGGGTTCCTGCTTGTGGACCTACTTTACCAGGAGAACTCTCTTATTGCACACTGAAATGATTCAAATGGTAGGGCTGGGGCTGTCGGCACATTACCTCTTTCTGAGTTTGGACAGCTGTGACAGCCTGTGATCCTCACTTTCAGCCACATCTCATAGTCTTTTTGGTTATGTCCCTGACTCACTCATTGTTGGTCCTTTCCGCTTCCACCTGGAATGAAAATCTCATAGCTGCTCTCTGAGCTATTTCCTGCTTCCTAATGAAATCTATTGGCCTCCTGGGGGAAGAAAAACCATCAACTCAGCCAACTCTTAATGAAGTCATCTGTTTTCACGGTGTTACTGGTGCCCTCTACTTTCCCAGCTCATTAAAAAAATTAAAAACCTTTGGATACATCCAAATATCCAGAGATGAGATCTACCTGTTCAGAGTAAATCACTTCCTGTGAAAAAACATTTTTCTTTCCCTTGTGACCCATTTTTTATGTCTTCCTACATCACTTACATTCTACCCCATGACTTGAGCTTTTTTTGCTGAGTGGAACTACATAGATAAATATATGTCCATGAAGCCTTGTCTTGTTGTCACCTTTCTCCCTGTCTGGTTTGGACTGCTAGAGACAGCTCTCTCTGAATTCAAATGAAGGCATAGTTCTGGGACTGGCTGTCTCCAGGAACTGACCTGATTCCTGAAACTTCTTTTCTTCTTCACAGGGCTGTAAACCTACCTCAACAGGCTTTGCACCTTTAAATGCTCCCTGCCACTCCTCTGTGTTTTCACCACCAATCCCATTTAAGCCCCATGACATAAAAACCATCCTGGTGAGCTGCCCATGACCACTTGGTCTCAGCAGTCCTTTGTGGGAAGTGTGGACGCAGTTTACATGTCTGAAACAGACAAGCATAAGGTGAAAGGCAGATATGTCTGGTTATGCCACGCCTAAATTTGGTTTCCTTCTTGGGAGGCTTGGATGAAACATTTATGAGCACCTCTCTCCCTGCAATAACCAGAATGGCATAAGTGGACAAATGTTTCTTAAAAGGGTTCACCAATCCAAAACTCATCCATGGCAAAACAAGCCAAGAACATTTAATTATTCAATTTTATCACACTCCAGCAGTCAGCCTCGCGTTGCTGGTTGCTTCCCTCTGCTGATAGGTAAAAGCTGCTGGGGAAATTAGCTCTTCTGAGTGCTACAGTACAGTGTATTAGGTGAAAGTAATTACTGTAAGTGCTTTGCAGGAATATCTTTGGGTAATGTATTTCATGCAGCTCTGAAAATTATTGTGTAAGGAAATAATGAGCTAGGAGAAAAGAAAGCACCTATTTCCAAGAAATTTTCCTATAACCTTTTGGGGATGATAGGCTCTGACCGCTCATTAGATATAGTGGTAATGCTTTATAAATATGTGGTGCTGTAAGCGGAGTGAGATTAGATTGGAAGGAGCTTTAAATGAAAAAAGTATCCATTTAGAAGAGTGTTGCAGATTCAAGATTGATGGTCCCAGGGATTTCCGCAGATCAAGGAAAAGAGCAAAGCTATGGGCGTATTGTCATATTCTATCTTTACTTTTTCATTCTGAACAGCTGGGGCTAATTTAGCACTCTGCAATGCAACAACCTGAATGTAAACAGATGGAGTAGGCAAGTTGGGATTTAATGGCAACATATTGCTTATAATCCATGGCATTAAACAATAGTGTAAAACCTTCTTTTTCCACCTCTGACTCTCTAAGGGTAATGACATGATCGGCATGTACATGCTGCTGAGTTGACTTGTGAAACTCATTGCTACAGTAGATTGCTGGGGCCAAGAGTATACTCCCATTCAGAGAATTCAGTAGGAATGTAACAGAGAGCATCATTAAGACACTCATTTGCACGAATCCATACAGCACTCACATCTTGAATACTGTAAACAGTCTGGATCTGTCCACATCAGAAAGGATATTACAGAATTATGGACAAAGATGGATTGAGGTTGAGAATGGCTTTTCTTCGAGGATTAAGGTAATGAAGAATTGTCTCAGGTTTGCTCTTTGCCCCACATGTAGTTCAGTTGTGGAACCCCTTGCTGCAGGACTAGTGGATGCAGAAAATAAGTTTAAAAACTATTAAGATATGATGAATAAATCACTGAGGTCTATTCAAGAAAAAAACCTCCCAAAGTCCCAAGTCTCATACTGATGGAGGAAGGGGAGGATGTTCTGATGTAGTATCACTGTCCTGAAGTTTTGCTCTTCCCAATGCACCTCCTTCAGCTGCCAACAAACAGGGGGTCTGTGACAGAAGCAAATCTAAAATCTGCAGCTCCTGACTCTCTTTCCTTGTGACCCTGGGCAGTTGCTAAACCAAGCCCAAAAAGTTTACTCTTATCCAAGCAGAAATGCAAAATCAAAAATCTGGGCTTTGTTTAATGAGATGAAAAACACTGAAAAATATTCTGCTTCAATTTTTTTTTTCTGTGTAATTGCACTACCTGACAGGCATGTAAAGACAGCAGGCCAAAAAGAGAGATGTATGCTTATCAAAGCAGAAAGACAGCCTTGGAAATTTGTACCCATAGCGTAGAGTGGCTGTGTCCCGTCTCTTCTCCAAGAGGAGAAGGTCCAGGGGACTTGACCTTCAAACCCATGAGGCTGTCCCCTGTCTTACAGCAAAAAAGATGTGAAAGAAGCGGACACTGGCCAACATGGGATTCCCGCTGGCAGTAACTAGCTGCAAAATCTCTCAGTTCTCCCAGCCCTCCTATGCAAGGCTTGGCAGCAGAGGTGGCACTGGGGAGAGGGGAGGAACATGCTCCTCTCTCCCCAGAAAACCTTGGCGTCTCTGGCCACTTCAGACAGAGCCATTGAGCGGGGCAGAGAGGCTGCCTCCTCTCCATTTGTTTACCACACATCCTGTCTTCCTTTCTGTTTGCTTCACACATCATCGCCCTTCATTAATCGTCCTCCCTGCTCCCCATTTGGGCCTTTGGATTTTCGGCTCACCATGGGTAATTCTAATTACCTCAGGCATAAAAAAATAAAATAAAATAGGAGCTTAAGTAGGTGCACTTCATTCTTCAACTGCCTTTTACAAGCAGTTCAGTGCTGGCTACCAAGGGAATCTGATTAAACTAATTACCCTGATTGGCTTGTTTAATCAACTGCTTGGTTTAATTGGGCCTCGCTAATGCAGAGTGGTGGAGTCCATGGTGCGTAATGTGAGAACCAGGAGACCCGTAACACCAGCGGTGACACCACTACAGAAACCAGCCTGCATTCCCAGCCTAACGGGTAGATTTTAATAAATGCAGACCTCAGCTGAGAGCCCAACTGTATTCTCAAGAGCCTGAATGGGCTGGAGGTTTTAGTGATAATTAAAATTGCTAGAAAAAAAAAAGCAGGAGGAAAAAAGAAAAAATACCCCAACCTTTTCTCATTAAAGGACTTGTCCTTCCACCCTCCTTCCCCCTCCCCCATTGTGGCCTCCAAACTTGAAGCAATATCGGGAATCCTGTCTGCCTCTTTCAAACAACACTTCAATTCATCAGGGCAGAGAATCCCTCCTCCTTCATCTCCCCCCATCCCTGAGATTTTTCACTCCCATTTAGAGCATGCACAGCCTAAAGTAAATACACAGACAACAGGGTTACAAATTACCTTGCACTAGGTAAAACCACTCTGAGTACCTGAGGAGGTTTGCAGAATATAAACAGCTTCTGTGTAAGCATCCTGGGAATAATGGGGATTCCTATAGCTCTAATTACTGGAACAATAATAACCTGGAGAATGTCTTCTTGCCTCATCCCATCTCAGCTCTGACTCCCCACTCCCTTGCCTGCCCTCCACTTGCTCTCACAGCAGGGAGGGATGAGGATGAAGAGCCAAACACACGCCTGGTTTAGCAAACTTCCACTCATCTGGGGCCAATATGTTTTATGGTGACACACAGAGTGAATTTGTTACTTACTGAGGATTTTCCTAAGGCCAAAGACAGACTGGCAGTCTGATGTGCACTGGCATAAGCATCAAACTCCTGCAGCCAGCATTATATTCCAGCACAGGGCTTCCCCGAGCCATAATGAGTGCTACTTGGGTAAAAATGAATTTCATGCTCAATTGTCATGAAATCCTGTTTTCTGTCTGTGAAATGGAGAAAACAGCACCAGAGTGCTATAGGGATGAAAAAGTGTTGGACCTTCATAAGGATGTGGTAGACACAGCCATCTTTGGAGGTGATTTTATTAGCTTAAAATCTGAGGGTGAAACCAGCTGGTAACATTTAACATATATTTTTGATTGTCCACTAAGTTTAACTCTCTTCTTCACTGCCAGAACAGACAGCGAGCTAAGACAAAATACATTTTCCTGGGAAGCTTGTTCTACTCTGCCTGCCTTAGGTTCATAAGACCCTACACACTCTACCCCGGGATAATATGAGATATGACCAGTGTCTCCCTGGTGACTCTTCATGACATCTGCACCCATCTACCCATACACAGGACTGTGCCCTCCACTGAGATTCATTTCCTTCTGGCATGTATCTATAAAAACAAGTAGGATTAAATTATGAGAAGATGCTTCTACCAAATCTCTCTACTTCTCCTGCCATCCAGACACGGGGGTTCTGAGACATCGCAGCCTGAGGGGACAGGATTGTAGAGGTGCTGTTCTTTCTTCTGTATTTCACACTCAGAATTGCCTCTCTTCATCCAGTGGAGCTGAATGTAACTGAGAGTGGGCCAATCCTATAGTTTTAACTACTTTGTCTCCAGGTAAGGGGTTTATATAACCGCCTTGTTGAAAAGGAAATTAGTTGGGACAGTGGGCACCTTGGATTAGATTGCCAGGAGAGGAAGAAGAAAACAAACAATTAAAACTGATCTTAGGAAGAATATATATTTAAATTTCAACTGCCTCAGTCCTTTATCAAACTAAGACACCAGAGAGGAATTTGTCACACTTAACTTTAGCTGTGGAAAATATATATGATGTAAAAGCTCTAGACAGCCTTTATACTTGATTCAGAGAAATGGGCTTTTATGCCTATTTCAGGTGTGCTCTTCACCTTGCCCTAGAAGTACCTTTTCCTTGTGCTTTGGGTATAAAGGGAACAGCAGGTAAGCTTGGAGCTACACCGTGGCCAAGCGACTTCTGCCTTGGCTGCTGGAAGGAGGAGCCTAGGGAAGATACCAAGGCTCCCTGCAGAGCCAAGACTATGCTCACAGGGGTGCTGGGGACCTAGCATTTCACTGGACTGGATTCCTCTCCATCAAAACCAGCAGAACAAACATGGAGTGCCTCCCACTCTGCTCACTGCTGTGTTTGTGATCTCTCCACATTGGCCCAACCTCCCTGCTTGCAATGGGCAAGAGACTCCCCACAGGAACAAACAGAAAGGGTCTGGTCTTATTTATAGCTGCAAAATCCGAGGCGGCAAAAAGACAGTTCCTCTAGAAGTGGTGGGATGAATTCCCACATTAGCCTACATAATCAATGGTTGTTGCCATCTCACATCTCCACACTGTATGCAGTGGGTTGCTTCACACCACATGCTCCCTTCACTTTTTTTTCTTTCCTGAGCAAACCACTATAGTGATCTGCAGATTAGTAAAAGATGTGTTTGAATTCAGTAAAAATTCAAATGTGTGGAATTTTTTTTCTGAATCATACATTGTGGGAAATTCCATTGCATTGTCTCCCCCATAATCTTCAGCAAACAAATGCTGTGGCTCATAAACCCAGCTCTAATTGCTCTGGAGAAATCTCTCCTTTTGATTTTGTGTTTTGGTGTGGGCTGAGAAATGTCCATATAAGTGAGGAGGTGATAGCATTTTAAAATCACAGGGAACCCCAGTGTTGAACTGGAAAGGAAATCAAAACTTTTCTTAACAGACAAAGTATGTTTTGTATCCCAGCTGACCATGCTGAAAAGGTCATAAGACACTACCCAGCTGGGGTTGTCACATCGACTGTCCAAGAAGTACTGGCTAAGGATGCCTAAGTTAAAGTAATGACAAAATTCATTACAATTCTTAATAGGGGTATCATGGCATTTTTAACCAGAATATACCCAGTCAGATATGAAATAAAGGAAGAAAAAGCAATAACCATTTGCTAATATTTCTACTCTTTTAGTGTCACTTGGAACAGTGCTGTGATCTCCCTCCTTATCCTTCTGCCCAGTGGCATCCGTCAGGGACACCTAATGAATGACTGGTAAACATAACTTTTCCCAGCAAGACAAAATCTGTTTCTAACTCATGACCTACTGACACTCGTTCATTATGTAGCCTTCTTCTGAGAGACAGGCTGTTTAGGAAAACTATTGACCGGCGACATGCTCCATACAACCATCTCTTAATTCCAAGACAGACCCAATTAGTAACTGTGTGATGCTGAAGGGCTGCTGAGCAGCTGTTATATACACGGTATCACAGCCACTTAGTGCTATGCCAAGATGATGCGGTACCATGAGACCTGTTGTAGAATCCATGGAGCTGGAGGATACAATGTGACTGGATGAAACAGGGCTGTAATTTACCAATAATTCTCCTGCAGCCATCTCACCTGTAGTGTAAGGATTTCATCTAACATCTATGAAGGCAAATGAAAAAATTTCACTGCCTCTCATCAGCTTTGGGTGAGGCACTATTTGGAAGTATTTTAAGGTACATATTTGTTCTTGTTAAATCCTCCACGTTCACAGCCTCTGACTCTGCCATTCATTCAGATGTTTATAAGAGGCCTCCCTTTCTTGCAGGTAATGCTCCAACCTCAGTTAAGCATGTCACTGGCATGCAGCAGTGTGTGGTGTGCTCCCCTGTTGTCTGGTGAAGCGGTCACAAAGGCTAACCTGAAAGATTCATATCAAGCCAATCATTCCAGCTAGCTATTTCTTGCTGATGAATGAGTGACATTGCAGAGAGAATTGCTGCTTAAACATTCTTGCTTCCCACTCTTACTGCTGAGATCTTGGGAACTGATGCAAGCTAGAGAGAGTGCTGGCTTTTCCCTCCTCAGAGCCTCAGAGTGGTTCACCTGCAAGATAAACAACCTCATCTATTTTATGAGGTTTAGGTGAACATCAAATTAATTTGGTGATGCTTCCAGCTCAGGGTCTCTTTCCCAAAGCCAGTCATGTACTAGTTTTTCATGTTTGTTTGTTTTGTTTTTTCCCAATTCTAAAGAGCTACATTAAAACACCTTACTACCTATAAGAGTGGAATATCTCTATTCCACCAAAATAATGCCAACCTACCACTATGTTCAAACTGCATTTTAAAGGCTTTTTCAACTTTATGTTACTGAACACTCAAAATCCAAGAGCTGTTGAAGTTTATATCTTTCCCTATATTCTCTGTGTCTTTCCTGTGGCATGAGAGCAAGCAGGATTTGTCCAAGGTTGAATTGAATCAAACAACGTAAACCCAGACAGTTGGCTCTAGGGTCTTGGCAGTGCCATAAACAAATGAAACTTCTCTGTGCTTATCACTTCATTCAATCCAGATGGATTGTTTTCCCCATACTACAGTCATCACCCTACATCAATACAAACCTCTGAATGATATTTCTATAGCATCAATGAAGATGACCTAGAGTGGCTGTACTAGTGGTTTTGAAGTTGCCTCTGGATCTCTCACGTGGTTAGGCTTGTAAATGTCTTCTGTGGTCTCTCTTTCTGTCTTCTTTTCATTCTCATGTCTTCCAGATTTGTAGATACCTCCTGGCTGTGTCTTCTTGAAGAAAGGCTCCCTATAAAGCTCTCCATGTATTAGAAAAAGATCTGCTTCTGATTTTACTTTACATAATGCAATGTATATTTTGCAAAAACCTAGGAACTGACAATCAGATTATTGATCACAGCCAACAATTCTGGCTCCTCTGTGTCTAATCCTACATCCACCCCGGAAAGTAGTTTTAGATTTGTTGAATGAAACTGCAGTGGATGAAAAGCTCAAGTCAGATGTCTGAGCCTTAACCAGCCAGAATACAGAGAGGAACTTCTCATTTCATTTTCCCATCTAATTAGACTCAGTTGCAGCCTGTATCACTGCTACAGCTCAAGCTATCATTTTTTCTTGAGAAAAGTTTTCATCTGCTCAGTTCTCTACACAAAATCAAGACAGATCTTGCTCATTTGGAAACTGGGTCCACATTTTGCACAGGGGAAGTTTAAGGTAGTCAGTATTTCTGCCCATAGCTCCTATCTGCCTGATGGAAGTGAATTTCTGCAGGGTAAGTACTGACAGTTGTGTTGGCTGCCTTTGAAAACAGACACCTATCACAAGAACAGAGCAAGCAGGAAGGATCCAGGCAAGAAGCTGGGATTTGAGAGATGCAAATTTCAAGCTCCTGCCTAGGTCACAGTCCTTCTTGGCCACTCAGGACAAAATGTCTGGGGCACATTCACAGCACAGGATAGAAAATTATATACATATATATGTATATGTATACGTATACACACATATATATGCCTTGGTTCCATGCAGCTGGATCCATTAGAATGGATCCAAGCAGCTCAGTTCATGGAAAGAGGAGCTAAGTTGCACACATTCGAGAGCTTTCAAGCTCATCCAGCTCTGCTCACAGGTATTGTGCCTCTACATTGGTGATAAGCATGTTAACGAATGGCTCTGCTGTCATTAACATAGGCATAGCATTGCCCGTGTGTGTCTAGGTAATAGCTGAAATCAAGCAAGATCTTGTGTGTCTACACTGTGCTTGTGACATGAGCCATTAGTGTCTCCCTGCCTTTGCCACTTCTAAAACGACAAGCTTTGTAGGCAATATAGAGTTTGCAGTCACTTTTTAAACCACACCTGGTTATCTGGCCATTCTAAAGATCCACCACAAAGAAAAACTGCTGGGCAAAATCAGCAAAAAAACAGTGGCATCATCCTCCGGGGGTCTCTGATACCCCAAGGGAACCTACACTGCAGACTGATTTCAAGGTGTTTCCTCTCCCAAACCCTTTTTAAAGAGCTGAGTAACCTCATGGGCTTTCCACTTGGCTCTGGGCTGGTGTGAGCAGGGCTGCAAGGATACAAAATATGACCCCAGCTTAGCCCAGCCTGACTCTGGCAGGGCTGAGCACAAAGCCACAGAGCCTGTGTGAAAACGCCCTCAGTCAAGCTCATAAAATGTTGTAGTTTGCAGCTGAGAAGGAATAAATTAAACTAACAAGCATGACAGCTATTTAAAAATAAGAAATCATGTTTCATGGAGTAAAACAACATCTGAGGCCCCAGACAGTCTGTACTTTGTATTTTTAATAGCCCTTTCACTGCAACAACACTCTCCCCTCTGCTTAGCTGGGCTGAAGACCCCAAGTTCAAACATTTCGTCAGTGCTCTCTCCCTGGTTTACTGCTGCTCTCATCTTTACTACCACTCTGGATAACTTTCTTTTGTGAGGAGAAGAGTTCATTAGATAGGAATTGATAAACAAAGTGGAGGGTGGAAGCAGAGGTCCCAGCTCCCCAAAGCAGGCTGCCTGGGGGGTGGGGGTGGCCTCCCACCCAGGACGACTTTGCATGGAGCCCAGCTGCAGCCTGTCTACAATTGTGTTGCTGGACCGGCTGTCGGAGGGCTGAGCTGTCACACACTGGCCTTTTGAGAATGTTGTGCACCGAGGGTATGAAAAATCTGCATTTCAGAAAATCTGCAAAGGCAGAGGGTGGCTGGTCACCTTGGGCTGGTGTGCAGTGGGTTTTGGTACCCAGGGAGAGAGTAGGTGCTGGGTTTGCTGCATCATTGTGATACCTTTGGCTTTCAGTGGTAGTAAAGGCTCAAATCCTTAATAGGACATGAATCGTAGAATAATAGAATCACCAGGTTGGAAGAGACCCACCGGATCATCGAGTCCAACCATTCCCACCAAGCTCTAAGCCGTACCCTCAGTCCCTCATCCACCTGT
>WAAB01011083.1:0-44836 GCA_013389865.1 Piaya cayana
CCAGGGGGATCTCGGGTTTTGCTTTCTCTGTTGAGGCGAGCAGGTTTCCTTCGTCTGGAAGGAACTTGCTGCCATTCCCATCTCTTATAACCTCAGCCTTGCAGTTTGCCGGTGGATGGTTGTTTGGTCATACCAACTCCAGCAGGCTGCTGAGTTAGTGAGAGAGCACTACTCCACTGGTCTATCTCACTTTCAGGTTCTTGCAAGATATAGCAAAATAAGGCTCTGTCTTGTGAGCCCAGGTGTACTGGACTCCTAAATCCTCTGGACAGGAAGGACCAACAAAGCTGTGATGTGAATATACACTCCTGAAGAACTGCTGAAAAACTGTTAGGTTCCTTCAACCACTGTCTAAGTAGACCCGCTGTGAAATTACATTTCCCTAACATGGCAAAGTTTGAAGAACATAAAACACACGAATTCTCCTGGTGAGGCTGTTTTCAAAATTCTGTCCTCAGTTTGCTGTGATTCGACAGCATGAGTGACCTCATTGGGATTTCTTGTACGCTAATGTCACTCTTTAGTAGCTCGTTCATCTTGCCCTTCCAGGATGTTCCCACATGGACACATACATCTATGACCAAAGTCAATGTTTTTGTGGGCACATTTTAAGCACATGGAACAGCTAAGCAGAAATAAAAGCATGAAGGTCAACAAGGGTTTGTGTAAACACAAACCTAAGCATGAAAACAGAGAAATACAGCCTGAAAGGGACCTTCTACATCAAGGAATTCTATCCAAGGCACTGTGTCACCCTGTTGCTTTCAACTAGAAATGACTATGAATGCATACAGACATTTTTGTCTCCCTGGTCCTATGTGTACTACTTAGATCCATGCCCATACTGTGCTTTGAGACCTTCTGATTTCCAAACATCTGGGAAGACTTCCTAAGGTGACTGTAGCATAGAGAGACTTGAATTGGTATTAGACACAGATAGTGGGGCCTCCGCAGCTACTGAAGTTGATCTAAATCGTGGCTTTCCTGACTGTGTTTCATAGTTGGTGTTCAACTACCTCAAGGAGCTGTGGAGTTTGAGGCTTGAAAATCTGCATCAGGAGCTTGTCCTATGAAATGCATATGTTTGTACACAACCTGAGGACTGACCTGTATGCAGTACCTTGTTGTCACCTGAGCAGTTTCTGCAGCATGAGCACTTCTACAAGGGGTTGAAGAAAGGAACAAAGATTTAACTAGCAGCTACTGCGTCAGTATCCTTACACTCTGCCACTCCAATCTTACAGGAATGCTCTGAAACTAGAAAGAGATGGGCAGACATCTTGTCACGCTTTTGCTCATAAACTAAAACTTTGATCAGATATACCTCACAGACAAACTCTAAGAACAAAGTCTCTATTCTAAAAGTATCCTTAAGAGTTTTGCTATTATTTCAAGGGTACTTGAGGTTGGTACTCTAATTAAATCCTGGCTTTGTTAGGCAGCAGCTGTGAATTACTTACAGCCATTGGAAGTAGTGATGGGGCAGCTGTGTATAAGTGAACTTCCTGATAACCTGTGTTCCTTTTTCTAGAAGGAAGAAAAAGGGTAGGCTGAGCACAGTGTTAGAAGTCAGTCCTGGTGAGTACTAATCGTAGTTGCTAGTGTATCCTGTAATTCTGATTTTGTGAAGTTGTGATTGTTTTGAGTTGGTTTCCATATTGGCACAAGAGAGATACAAGCCTTTATAGCTGCAGTGAACAAGGATATGGAATTGATCTGTTGGTTAATATTGTGAAATACTTCAAAAAGGGTAATTTGCATGCTGAGGAGATCAAACTGTGAGCACTGGTACAAAGTTCCTTCATATTTCAAAACTCTTCCCTGCATCTCTCTGAAGCTGGGTCACTGCCTTTTTCTCTTAGTTCCCCAGTTTTCTTATAACAGCTCTTAGGAAACGTCAATACAGACTGTTGCTCTAATCCTACTACTGTGTACTCTGACTGTCAGGTCAACTCCATTTCTTTAGTCCTTGACACTGAAATCCATGCTTAGTATAGATCCTACCTGCTTGGTCTCCTTTATCCTGCCTCAATTCAGTTGCCAGGCAGAACAACCAGCTGTGGAGGGTTGCTGATGTCTACATAGATGGTGAATAAACTGCAAGTGTGATGGACTGGTGGGCTTGGCCTCACAGAAACATCTACGCGAGTATTTCTGTGAGATGGTTGCTAAATAGGTCTCACTACTATGTCAGCAATATACATGTGTAACGTGAACATTCAAATTGCCATTTGTCGAAAGGTTGCCCCAATGATGACCAGTAAAAACTGGTATGATCTCTTTGGTGAGAAATATTTACTGCTTATTAACAGTAATCTGACATCCCTTCCTGCTTGCTGGTTCTCCGCAGAGCTACGTGGGACTTTTGTTTCTTTGTTTGCTTCTCTGTTGGTTGGATTTTTTTTTTCCTGGTAACCTGAATGCTGGATACCCTAAGCTTTTTAGTATATGGAATGGCCAAAGTAGAAGCAGAGATTTCACTTCAGAGCACATATGATTTTGACTTCCTGTGATTTCTTACTTGCTGCTATCAGAGGCAATGTTAACAAAGGATAGAAAAAGAACTTTAAAGCTGTAGGGTTACTTGTGGTTCATTTTTTTTTTAAACCCATAACAGTAGATTTGACTACGACCTATCAAAGCTGCATGAGTTTTTTTCTTCACTGTGATGTATCAGAATGTGCTGAAAACTGAAGGGGCTCAAAAATGCCACTGTCTAGTAGCAGAACCATCCTCTAGGTTATCAGACAGTGTTTTTCACTGCTTTCTTTTTTTGATTTAGGAAGGTGCAGCATCCTTGTTCAATATCATACAAGCACTAGTGGGTAGACATTCACACCCTAAAAAGAACATGTAAAGTCCATAGTTCTTGATGATTAGAACTAACTAATATGTGTTGGAGGCTAAGGTGTAGGGTGGTAACATTATAGCTTGCTTCTTTTCTAGAAAGGAAGAAGTGGAAGTGATGTTTCTTGAAAGTTGCATTGCTTCCCTCAAAAGCAATGTGGTAAAGAAAAAGCTTTGCATGAAGTTTAACAAAATATTGATGTGGTGCTTTAGATGCTCAGGAAACTGTTATCCTGAGAAGTGCTGAGGTAACTACAGGAAATGTTTGTGCTTACCATGTTTTGTGAGCGCCACAGTGGCTGTATGTTTGCAACCTGAACATACTAATCTGATGAGAGAACATTGGAAGGATGATTAGGGTCAAAGAAGCCTTGTGATTTTGTTTCCCATCTTCAATGTTGGCCACAATCAAACGGTTTACCTCCTCTGGAATGTAGGACCTTCATCAGACCTCTTCTGTCACTGATGAAGACCACACAGCAATCATGCTTTTTTGGCATAACAAGTACCAGCCTGTTACCTGTGCCCTGCTAGCTCATGTGGGTTTGCTGTTGGGAAATTTCAACTTTTCCTGATAGGAAAGAACTTCTCTACTGAAGCAGTGCAAAGCTAATTTCAAAGATGATCATTTAGCCAGAAACAACAGATATAATACTGCTTGAGACAACTGGCTGCTTCCTCTGCATGTTAGATTGCATGAATGATTACAGATTTATGACTGCAAATCTATATTGGCTTATTTCTTTTCTTTCATATGTACTCTAGTGGCATGGGCTTGTATCATAGAATCATAGAACGGTTTGGGTTGGAAGAGACCTTAAAGATCATCTCATTCCAACCCCTTCTGACATGGGCAGGGATACCTCCCACTAGATCAGGCCACCCAAGGCCCCATCCAACCTGTCCTTGAACACTCCTAGGGAGGGGACGTGTATGTTCTGCTAATGTGTAGTTATGGATTATGCAGGTCCTGCATGTTTCACACAGGCAACCTGAACTATCAAGAACCAACAAATAGGTAGCATTCTGGCAGTGTTTCCATTAATGATGTCTTTTCTTTCTAGTGTTGCAGTTAGTAATTCTTACACAGCAGAAAATACTCAACTTTAGTGTATTTGCAACAATGCATGCAGCATGGGCGACAAACAGGAGGAGACAAAAGCCATTGTACAATAGGAAAATTTATAGACAAACTTCTGCAAGAAAAATTTGGTACTGTTTAGACAAAGGCATTTTGTCTCTGGTTTTAAAAGCTCTCTGAGCTGGTGGAAGACCCTGAGATGCTGTAAGAGTATCATGTGAAAGAACAGGATATGTTTCCCCAGTTTTATACTGTCCCTAATGTATTTTCTGTTAGGCTCAGGTAGAGACAGAATTAAGTGCTGGATTGACTTTGCTCTGATTCAATACAGCCTGATTTCTCCTTAGGTCTCTACAGGTACCAGTTTATTGTTTAACTGACAGTATGATCTTTGTTCTAGGTTAGAAAACATTACATGACTCTTGATGCACACTCCTTTTTGCTAATGTATAATTTTAAGACTTTATTAATGCTGTCCTCTTTATCTGAAGGGCACCTAGTGAGAAATATATGAAACTATTTCTGTCAAAGCCCTTTTGAAATTGGTTGTTTCCAAGTTCATTAATCTGATGATTCTCCCAATAAAGCTGAATATTCTGTTTAGGTAAAATAGCCATAAGGATGGTTAATAGGTTCATACATTTAGACTGATTAAGGTGACAGCTGATAAGACAGGACTTGACCTATTTCAGATCTCACTGTATTTTTGCCCTGGGTAACGAGTAAAACTAATTTAGTTTAAATCATATCGCTTTTTTTTCAACTTCACTCCTAGCTGGTGTGTTCTATCCAAATCAATACCAGGGAGAGTCTATAAACAAGATCCTGTTAAAACAATGACCTTACACTTCAGTGCTTTTCAGGTAGGTTTAATAACTCAAACAATAATTTCTCTGAGGTGTTTTGCCCCTGTGCAGGCAACACACAGATGCAGTTAGCACTGGGTTCAAAGACTTTTCTCAGCTACCAGTAGCAATCTGAGGAGTCACGTTTACACCAAATTGTACTGAATAAAACTGGTATGTAGGAACTTTTTAAAGCACTCTAATAACCTGATATAAACCATTTTCTAAAGTAATATTGAAATTCTGCTCTATGAGATCCTGAAGTATATCTAGTCCCTGATTTCCCAGCAGACTGCTCTCTCATTCAAAAGTACAAATTCATCAGAGGTTGAACTAAGTTCTAGTTTGAAAATTCCACAACAGTAAAACCTCCAAAACAAACAAAAGAACTCCCCACCCCAAGACCTGAACAGAGACCTGTAAAATGCAATTCAAGGAGTAGTGAATAAACTTTGAATTTTGTCTTCAGATACATTTGTCTTAGAATTTTCAAACTGTGGGTTATAATAGAGGAAGTTGAAATAATAAAATTGTGCTGTGCTATTTTGAACTGAATATTTGTCTTGTTATGAGGGGATGGTTGTTTTGGGGGTTAGTCTTTATTTTATGATTTTCTTTCGGTTTCGCAATTTGTGTTGGGCTTTATTCTTTTTTATAAATTAGAGTGGATTTGTGGAGCAGAGAAATGGAGGTCCTGATGTTCCATGTGTAAAGTGCAATTGTATTTCTGCTGAAGTTTGGGGGATAGCTATCTAGGACATCCAAAAGAGAATGTCACCAAAATGAAGCATGATGGGTCTTCAGCTGGTCCTTCTCTAAGGGAAAGGTGAAGGTGAAGCAGAGTCAGATATAGCTCCTTCAGGAGCAAAGAAATTGTGGATAAGGGGCAGTATGTAGCTGTGCAGGACATGATTATACCCAACCTCCTTTCTTAACCAGGAAGTCTGCATCTGGATAATGCAATTCAAGGACAAACTCTTCTGGTTGTGGTAATTTTTGTAAAACAAGACTCACCTTTGTTGTTTTTCTTTACACAGCTACCTGGAGTCCTCCAGGTTGTACCTTTGTATGTGATATGATAACTGGGGCTCATTGGAATACAATTGTTCTGTAAGAAGTATTGTTTTCTGTAAATCATCCATGTTATGACCTTAATATTCTATATAGTAGTCACAAAGCAGAAAATTATAATCTGTTTCTTATCCAACTGTCTGCCATATAGAAAATGAGTGTGTCTGTAATTGGGCATGAAGTATTTTAAATTGGGCCATCAAACAGACTGCATCTGTTGTTCCCCTAATTATTATTCATTACACATCACAGCCACTGATGTTATGTTTTCATTAATTTTTCTATTAACTTTTCCCCATCAGTGTGATTAAAGATTCATTAAGCTGAGGCTGAGTAAAACAATCTGCCACCACCCTCCAAACCTGAGATCAGATCAAGATCACCCCGCATACATTAGGCAAAATCTGGTTCAGCCTTATAAAAATGAATCTCTCTGAAAACAGATACATTAGCGAAGGATTAGCTGTACAAATGGTAAAGTCACACAAGACATAATCGGGGCTAACTTTACACTTCCTCTTTGTTTCATTTTTCCCATCTGCAATTTAACAATTCTTTAGATGGGAGTTTAATTTGGTACCAATTATCTATGCATCTAATTTGTCCGTGTCATTGGCAGACATTTCCAACTTGGCTAATTTTTTATATGTTAGGTATTTAATATAGGTGAAGGAATTTATTTCCTCTCGTTACAGTCTTTTAGGAAATAGATGTGAGCTCTCCTGCCTCCTATCTCTTTCTGATTATTACAAGCAGCGGTGCTTTTATATGTTTGAAAAGTACAGTTTCTAGCTGCTTATAAAGAATAAGAATATTATGGAATTAGAGTTAGGATGCCTCTAGGCATGGCCCATTTGAGTGGATTTAGCAAATGTAAATTTCAGGAACCCATTGGTGATTGTAGTTTCATCAGGTATATTAAAAAAAAAAACCCAAAACCCCAAACCCAGAACAAAACAAAAAAACACCTAAAAAACCCCAGGCGTAACAGTTTCCTCAATATAAGTCCTTTTTTTCCCTGTAAACTGCTAGTGACTACTGCAATGTTAAGCCACTGACCTAAGGCATAGGAGTATCCTCATGTTTAAACTTGCCTTTCCCCAAATCCTCCACATCTTTTGTCAAGCTAATTTTAATTTAGTGCTTTTAGGGAATCAGTGGAAAGGCTCAGATGTGCTCATGTGCTGTTACTGAGGGTCTTCTGGTGCTTTATGGTTTTCTTTTTTTTTGTTTCTAGAACTGTATGACACCTTTGTTCTGTTATATGCTCACTCGTCTTGGCAGGAAAGCTTATACATGAAGGTAATGCTGATCATAACCTCCACAATGTGAACTGTCTTTCCTCACAGTAATTCAAGTTTTAATGTAACAAAATACTCGGACATGTCCTGGAAAACCATCGTTAACTATATCTGGTCTTATGGGCCTTGCCTAATAGAGATGGATCAAACTTTGTGCATTGGAAATTGGACCCTGGTACAATTTCCCAGCTTTCCTTCATAGCTGGGAAGAATTAAAACTGCTGTTTTTAGAGGAATTTGGGAAGGGATGCCAAAGACACTTGAGCCAAAGGTTGTTGACAGTGCCCTATGTGTGTTATGTTCTTATCCAAATTGTGAATGTGTTAATCAAGTGACTTATTTCACCTGTACAGATGATGGGATGTGTCTGTGGGTTGTCTTTCTGTCTGAGACCCATGAGAGTGCAACACTTCTTATTGTTCAGTTCTCAAAGGAAGCATGTCAGGAAAGTGGCCATACACATGATGAATCAGCCTGAAATGGCAGTGAAGTGAGGAAAGAAAATTTGTGTTTGGGCCACAAGCTACATAAGAAAGTCAAAGGGAAGAAACTGCCTCAAGGTTGTACTGAATCAGTGAAATGATACATCTTAGTGTTGTGTAGAACCTGTGCTCTAGTTTTGAGCTTTATTCCACCAAATACTGCGTATGTGTGTAATTGTAACTGATGTGCTTTCAGGAAAAGGCTAGCCAGGTCTGCTAGCCAGATCTGATTGCAGATGTTCACCTCTTATTTCTTCCTGACTGCAGAGTCCACTTCTGAAGACAGGATTTTCAAAGGGGGTTGAATTCAATGGAGTTGCTTAAAGGACTCTCATAATCTGCTGCTACCAATAATGGCCTAGCTAATACCACCATCCCATACCAGTTTCCAGACAACTCATTACACAAATTAATGCTATGTGGTCAGCAACTGATCAGCGAATGAGCCATGGAGTGGCCTTGGTGCCTTTGAAACCCCTGTGAATTGTGACTCCAGTCTCTGTATAGATTGCCCTTCCTGGGAATAGGAACCTCCAGGTCCTGTGGTTGGTACCAGCCTATTTGAAACAACGGTTTAATAGATCAACATTGTGGTTCTAGAATAGAATAAATTTAATAACTGTAGGGCAGAATTGATAACACTTAGGCAAAAACAACTGAGATAAAATCAGGCATTATAGCAACATACTCTGCAAGTTATGTTTAGCTTCACCTATCTAACAACCCCTGTGACTGGATTCCATGTTTCTTTCAAAATTTTAGATTTATTTTTTTTTAAATATTGTTTTCATCAACCAGGTTTGGTGAAAAGTCTCTGCTGTTTTCTCCTTGGAGAGGCTTTCAGCTTTCGGAATTTGTAATTCATAAAGAACATTTAATTAAGGCATCAGGAGGAGGTAAGTGAGGAAACTTCTTGTTTCCTGCACATTTTGTCCCCAGGTGTGCTTATTGTCCCTGCTTAATTTTGAAAGAACAATGCCATTGTCCTCTGGGCATGGCTGTATAGGGCCATCTTCGGGTCAGGTAATAAATGCTACATTTTACTGAGTGTTAATGCAGCCTTATGACTGGATGACCAGTAACTTGGCAGTAAACGCTACATTACACAGATAAATACATGAGACCAGCACATGCTCTTTTTTCCTCTCTTTCTTAATAGAGTATATGTATGATATTGGTCCAACAGATTTGAGGTGAGAAGTTCTGTATGAGAAAATTCTTTGCAGGATGAGTGGTGGTGTGATTTTTAGAGATGCAGCAGTTCTGACCTGGAGGCAGACCTGCCTGGATAACAAATAAATCAGGCCATACAAAATAGTCGCAGCACTGGTGGAAACCTTTGAGTCTCAAATATTTGAAAGACTGTTAGACCCAACTGTTTTAAATCAGTGCTGACTGAGATTGTATTTTGTTCACTTTGTTGTGTATTTTAAAACTGACACTCCTTTCTTAAGATGATCTTCATGCGTACTTTAAGTGAGGTCCAGTATTACCTTTTTATACATGTATTTTTCATGCCATGTTTTTAGGAAAAGCATGAGACACGTGTACTCTCAGTACTCAACTGAATTTTTTTTCAGTCTACTTGAGACAGTTAAGCACAGCAGACTTGGAGGAAAGATGTAGTTTTATCTCAATTTACACTGCCTTGCTAACGGCAAAGGAGAAGAATTGTCTGGAAACTTCTTAATTTTATCATCATTGAGTACTGCAGAAAAGGCTACACAGATTACTTCTGGCCAAGTAAAAATGTCAGAGAAGTTGATTTTATTTATTTTTTTATCAGATGTATATTAAAGGTTTTAGTTGATCTCATGCCTGTGGGTACATTTGGCACATAAGCAGAGCATGTCAAATTGATGTGTAGCTAAATGGTAAAAAAAAATGCTTTAAGACAGATTTGAAGAGATGAGATGCAAATAAAATTCTTTACAACTCTGAGGAAATTCTAGCATTTGGACAATGACAAGTGAAATCAAAATTTTTAGGAGGAGATACTGCAGTCAATAGAGATATTTCATTCCCTGGAGACAAACCAGTAGGAATTATCTGTATTGCTCAACATATGCGTTGTCCTTTTGGTCTCTCTTGATATTTATGAGGAAAATATACTGTCTGAAAAATCATATGTCCAACTGTGACCATCTTACCAAGAGTAATTTCCAGAAATTGTGTTGTCTGAACCCTGGCCAGACCATTTCCTTCTCATGCTGCTCATGTCTTAAGTCTGTAAATACTATGTGGTACAAGAGGGCTGCACTGGAGTTTAATACACAGCCATGAAGCGAAGGAGTCCATCTCACAGAACAAAGAAGCAAGAAGGGCAGCCCATTTGAATGAGAGAGGCATGTCAGTGAGGGATGTGGTGTATGGTAAAGCCTGGAAATTCCAACTGCCTAGAAATGATCCCATCTTCAAATTGAAGTCAGATTACAGTTGTTGGTATGCATTGCTTTGCTTGGATTTACTGCTTTTCTACATGGAACTGCAAATGTAAAAAAAGCCACTGGTACTTGACCTATTACAGTATCTTAGAAGATAATGAAAGACTACCTGGAAAATGCTGCATTGTTTGTGACTGTAAACTCTCCTCCAATCCTTCATGCTTATCCACTCCCTTTTTAGGCTTTTCACTATCCAGTACCTGAACAATTAGGTAACTCCTAATTACAGCACAAATTATCTACTTTACAGCTTGTAGGGAGGAGCACAAAACAACTCATGAATTCACAAGGATTATTTTTGTGATTTCATCAATCGTGAGTAAATTGATGAAACAGTTTATCCAACTCATTAAGTGAACTGATCCCTAAGAATTAATGTGGAGTTTCTGGAACTACCAGAGTAATGAAGGAAGAAGGGCAGTGTTGGAGTGAGTGACTATGCAACAACATATTGCCTCGGTGCAGAGAAGATTGTTTGGATTCAGTGGAATGAACATGTTTTTCTAGCACTTCCTGAATAACAGAATATCTGATGCCTCAAAATATACCCCTTGAGCTAGTAAGCAGCTTCTCTCACCTGTTCTCTGAAGACCCATAGATCTGAAACCTGAGGAGTGATAATCATTTGGTGAACATGAAAGAAAAATGCAGACCACATGTGAAACATTAGCTGTTAACTACATGTGGTTAACAGGTCAATGGCAGCACACATTTTACCTCTCAGCTGTATCAGTTTTGCAATGGTGCAATTTCATTATCTGTATAAACTTAAGTGACTTATCAGAACAAGAGGAGCAGCAAGCCAATGCTACTAACAGCGTGTGCCACGTGGTGGATATTTCATGACATGCCCAACAAAATATTTTTAGTGCAGTAGATATTTCATTCTACTTGAAGTTGTCTTAGTCATTTTACATAAGGTAACAATGATCATCTGCCATTCATCTGAGCAGCCAGCTGGTAGCAAAGAGGTACACTAACCAACTTGTTCCTCTAGCCCTGGCATCCCTATAATTACATCTGAATCTTCCATATTACAGAAGCAAAGAGGTAGAGAAAGTGTTAACTGTTCCAATGCAGCACCTGCTTCAAAGGTTACTTCCTCAATTCACTCAGCAGAGAACAGGGGGTGGTGTGGGAGCAAGGAGGAGCAGCTGGGAGCAGGAAGGAGACAATGTCTCCAGCTGTTTCAAGAATTCCTGCCATCAAGCATATACCTGAGGTCTGAAGATAGGCTTTGTAAAGTGCACTTTATGTTGATCTCTGTTTCACTTAAGCTGATGTTCAACGCTGACGACAAGCTGTTCTGTAGTAGCTCATGTTATTTTCTCAGACAGCGCTTGTAGGACTGTATAAATGGCAGCAACGGGAAAAATATTGAGAATACCGTTATTCTCTAAGTGAGTTTCTGTTGTTACAGAGCTTGGAGAGTCAGGAGCACTGGGACTCATAAAAGTGTCCTTGGTTATTAGTTCTTATGATTTCATTCTTTTTTGCTGTGTCGGAAATGAGCTGGAATTGTGAATGAAGCATGCATTTAATGTGATGGTATTTCCTGGAGTTTATGGGACACATGCTACCACATGATGAATTGGTATAATATGTTTATCCTGAGTTCAGAAGATAGAAATACACATTCTACATTTACATAAACAAAGTTAGAGGTAGTTTAGAACCAAATCTAATTCCTAGACAAAATCGTACATGGCTCAGTGTAAAGAAAAATGTTTAAAAATACATGACACTCCATTTCTTTTCTACCTCCCAAGTTTAGAAATGTGCTAACATTCTCTTCTATGCAAAATCAAAAATCCATAGGTAAAAATTACTTGTTAATGCATCTACCTACTTACACTTCCAAATGTAACAACTATAGTTTAAACTAGCAAGTTATTATGTACTTATAGGCTAATATTACTGATAGCACCAGCATAAATGTCTAGACACTTATTTTCTGCTTGCCAAGTTTCAGGTAAGGCTTATAATGCTGAGCAAGCCACCAAATCTGTTCCTGAAGACAGGAAACTATGTCTTTTAATTTAATTGAAAGGTGATGAAGCAAGTTCTAAGGAGAGAAGAAGCTGTCCTGTGTGATGTGGGACTAGCCCTACAATGGGCGCTTCACACTGACAATTAACACTTCAAGATACCAGGGGACATCTGGGCTCTGACTAGACATTCAATGAGTACAGCATGAGTTAGAATGGACAGCAAATTTCTGTATATGTGCTCCTGGTTGCCAGGAAATATGACGTATTTTACTGTTGCCTAACTTACAAAGGAAGAGTATGTAGTTGAGCTTTATAACCTTGCTTCTCCTGTGGGCTAATAGTATTAAGTTAGCTTATCAAATCTTGGTAAAACCCATGTTTTTCACTTCTTAAGAATCATCCAGGACCATTTAATGCAAAACATGTAAAAAGTGCCTTAAGATTTTTCCTGCCCCCCTCACAGGTCGTAGAACGCCTTCTCTGATCATGCTTTTACAGGCTCATTGCTGTCATACTTAGATATGTGATTAAATAATTATAGAAACTCTTCATGAGGCAAAGGAACAGACTTGTCAGATCTGACAGGTGCTCCTAGGTGCTTCCTCCACAAGGAGTTTGGGGCAGGTAAATCTTTTGCTGCATATTATTTCCATGTCAAATGAGGTTCTGGATGTCTTGCTGACCCTCAGGTGGGGCCTTGCACAGAAAGGGACCAAGACCTATAGCAATGGGCACGTTCTTGTACTCTAGTCATATAACCGCCATCTCATTTTTATCACACTGGCAAGTGACTGGTCTAACACTATGATGATGCAATTACTTGGTTATTACCAACATGATACTCCACTAGTCTCGATCTCCTCTTGCATGTTAAACTTCTTCAGAAAAAAAGAGTTGGCCAATTTTTGCATTTGTTTCCAGCCCACATCTTACTAATTATTCAGGTTTGTCATTAAAATCCTGTCTGTAACTGGGAAAGGACAGATCTCTTCAGGGCCTGCTTATGTAATGGAAAGCACGTCAGAGATTCTTGACTGTGTACCAGAAGCAATGAATCTGAAACCAAACCTGGCATAAGTGCAGGAAATTAATTATCTAGGGCACAGAACTACTCTGCTGTGCTTCCGAGACACATATGAGTGTCTGCAAAGCAGTGGTCAGGCTTGTAAAGTCAGCCTGGAGAGATTTTGTTGCATGTTACAGGCATATCCGTAAATGCAGTTCCAGCTCCCTACCGAGAAGAACAAATTATTTGACAGAAATCTGAAGAAATATTATTATTTTGTTTTGGGGTTGTAATGGAAGTTACTTCCCAATAAATTTAAGGTAAAGTGATAAAACTTAGTTGCTGTCTGTAACAGTAGCTTGTTAAAATGTCTCTGTTTTCCTTTAGGATGACTGCATAAAAAAAGTATTGATTGAACAAAACCTCAAGCTGTGAGGTTACTTGTGGTCTATATATCTTAGGTTCACACAGTTCTAGCAGTATGACCTTGGAAACAAACTCTTAATGGTCAGCAGCGAATTGTTGCAGAAGGGACTCAGAACCAAGTCAGCAGAACCTTACCTCTGTGCCGTAAGTGTGTAATGGGTGTTGTAATGAATCCCACATTTCAGTAAGGGACCCAGCAGACTAAAGCTAAAAGACATATAGCACTAGTGAGTACATTAACCATGATAGCATAGGAAAGGTGTCCAACCAATTGCAAATCTTGCAAACTATGGTAATTGCCATTTCTGTAGATGCAGAGGAGGTTTTTGAAGTGCTGTGAGTGACTAGTCTGCCTGCTGTTAAGTACTTCATGTTTAAATGCACATGTAAAAGAGGGCACTCGGGTTTTTATTATATTTCTTGGTCAAGATTATCATCATGTTGCCTACTGCTAAGGAAATGAGTGGATATGGTATAGTAGTGGCTGTGCAGGAATTGTGTTTTATGATGAGGTGTCAAATGAAGGTCAAGCAATTTTTCTGCAGTAGTTCATTAGATAAAGTGTTTTGTAAGGTGATGAGCAAGTTTAGTTGATAGGGGATTGATAAGGTGGTTACACTTGGTTGTATATGTTTGAGGAAGGAAACTATACAACAGGAATTTCTCAGAAAGCAGAAACTAGTGCAACAGTATTAAAGAAATGAATGAGTTAGACTCTCACATCTGCTACCATTTTATTCCCAGAGGAAGTCTACAGGGTGCTAAGAAAATCACTGTTAAGCCCTGGGGTGCAAAGCAACCTGAAAATAGCAAACATTTTGGGAAATGGTGCTGTAGGACCTCAGACAATTGTCCCACTTGTCTCAGAGAAAACAATTTGCTGTTGTGGGAAGACCCCTTTGAATGGCTGCCCTCCTAACATAGTGCCCTTAAGCCTGGTATATAAGAATCCAATCATCCCACCAAGGAAGATACAGGGTAGAAAATGCTGCAGAATGGTGCTATTTAGGCTTCAAGCTCAGAGCAGAGAGAAGTACTGTGGTACCGTTTCAACCTGGAAACCCAAAGGATGATGTGAAATGCCAGATCAGAAGTAATACAGCTCCCTTCCATGTAGGGGATATATTATGATTGGCAGTGCTTGGTGGGCATGGTTAATGTCTGTAGCCTACCACAGAAAAGCCACTCATATGATGACAGGGATGAGATGACAGGGAAAGCTTTGTGTAGTCTTTCACTGCCATGTTTGAATGCCTTGCTCTCCTACCTTCACAGAGACGGCTATTTGGCCCAGTGTAGTCCAGGTGTTTGTTCATGTGTTTTAGATGCTCTTTTGCAACACTAGCAGGTGGGAATAAGAAACTGCTGGGGTACCAAATAATATGTTTGCAGTGGTTCTGCACAATAAGGTGCAAGAATAGGCTTTCCAAAAGCATACCCAGTTGTTCCCAAATTGAAAGCTGTTAGTCTTCGTTTGAAGAATAACTAAATAGGACCTGGGATCTGTGAAAGCCTTTTCTTTATTTTGGGTTTATTTTTTGAGATTTCCTTTTTTTCCTCTTCAAACCACAAAGAAGCATGTGGACAGGGTAGATAATTCATGTCTGTTTCCTTCATTTTCTCATTAGGTAGATGCAGGATCAGAACTTGATCAGTAATTCTTCTTTATCTTCTTATTAACATTTTTGTTTTGCATTGACTATAATTACAGCATTAGGATTTCCCATTGGACACCAGAAAAAAAAAAAGTGGTCTGCTGCAAGCTCAAGAAAGCAGAGTTCTTTCTCTCAATACTCACCACAAACCCAAACTGTTCTTGCAAGTCACTGTTATGAAGAAAGCCTGGAGTTGTCAGATTACTTCATTGTTCTGCAAAATGAAAGATAGTTAACTATTTTCTGTTTAAAAAGGCAACATGCTTCAAATAATTCTTGTTCGCTTTTCAAAGACTGTCTCTTCTATCCTCACCTTGATACATCAACATAGTAACTGCAGCTTAGCAAGTTAATAATGCAGGGGAGGGGAGAAAGGGTTGCACCTTTGTTAGCTGTGATTTTCTGCAAAGTCACTTCCAATTTTATACCAGCTGAAACTCTTGTCTAGCAGTTATTCCCAGGGAGGTAATCCTTGTTCCCACATATTTACAACTTGATTGGTAATGGGACAGGTTAGCTTGCTGCTGTACTGGTGAGCAAATGAGGGTAAGAATGCAATGATTAATAGACAAGGCTCGACACTTTCCCAGCATTTTTAAGTGCTTCTTCCCTCCCCATGTTAGGTTACTTATACTTGACAGCATAAACAGTCTCTTTTTTTTTTTTAACCTGCTGACTGATTTATTGACATTACAATCAAATCACCACCAGGAGAATCAAAGTGGCGTACTTCAGTATCAACGGTATTTGATATGTCATTTTTTTATTAAGCAAGACTGATTATGTAGTTAAATACTTGAGTGAAGTATTCCATGTAGGACTGAGGCCAGTGTGTTTTCACAGAAAGCACATGAGGAGTCCCTCACTGAATAGACTTGAAAGGTTAAAGTTCTTGTAAAAATTGGGAGTCTTATACCAGCAAAGAGGACGAAGAGAACAATTCAAATTGGGAGGTACAAAGGGCTTCCTGCAAGCAAGTCTCCTTGGTCCCTATGTCACCTATAAAGTAAAAATAATGTTGTGCACAGGCTGGAATTGCATGAAAAATGTGAAATTCCCACCAAGAGCAGTGTCCAAGGAGGTATATAAAACATATGGCAATGAGCAATGACAACATGCCTTGAAATAAAATAAAAGGTTTAATGGGATAATCCAACAAAACAGGTTATCTAGTTAAATCAGGCTCTAGTTCAGAATCAATGTTTGGAGGATTTCTCTGTCTCCACTCATACCCCACCCATTGGGAAGAGTTACAAAAAGGTGAAAGTGTGATATCCCCCAGGACAATAAAACACTGAAGGATATTGCTGCTTGCAGTACACTAGAAAATAATTATATATGAAAATGATTTTTAATGTCTGGACCCAACTATGTAATCAAAACAATGTTTCTCTTCTGGAAGACTATATGCTTGTGCAGGATTTCTGTATCTCCATAGATGCATGCTAAGGTTCCAATGTGATTTATGCATTCTTTGTATGCCCAGAGGCTCCTCTACCATACCTCTTTATGTTACGTTTGCTATGGGGTAACAATCAAAAGGCACATCTACAGTCACTTAATGGTCTGGAGGGTCAGGCCCAGAACCCCAAACAGTCTAACTCTTCAAAAGTGACTCTTCACACACCATGATCTGTGTCAAGAGCATAACTCTCTTTTATTTCTTTTTTATTTCTTTTTTAACAATGATGGTTCATTGTAATTTTTAAACACTGAAGAAAAGCTAGGAACACCCAAATTTTGTACCATAACTTTTGAGTTAGTCAGATAGTCAAGATGCAGGAAGTCTTTAATCACCTTTTTTCTACTACTAAAGCAAAATCCTGTCTTTGAAGATAGCCAAAGATAGGGTTCAGCTTTTCTCCATTTACTAAAACTAAAAATGATCATCTTTCAGAGTTCTCTCTGACTAAGAAAGCAGGCTCCTGCTTCTAGGATAGATGGTAGGATCCAGTGTTTCTCTGTACAGTAATCAATGCTGAACTGGCCTTCTTTGCAGCATCACTTCTGGGAATCCCACGTCTGCTACAACAACTACTCCAGCTACTGAACCAGTCTCTTAGGTAATCACCCTCTCACTTATATTATGTGCTGGGTTTCTTTTTAATTAGGAAAAAAATGCTGCTTCTTACAAGCAAGGGGATTCTGTCATTAGTTCTGTGTGTCTGTCTGGGTATTTAGTCCCAGATTAATTTAGAAGTTGAAGCAGGACCAGTCTCATAAGAGAACTGGTGTTTCTCCCCTGTCATCATGAAAGATCAGTGCCACTCTAAAACACTTTCAGGAAGGTCCCACTTTGAAATGGCCTTTAGTACCAGTGATTTCTAATGGGATGCTGAAATACGACAGCAGGCGTTCTGAAAGCCTAACAACAGTCTAACATTTATCTTTTGTGTTGCTAATCTTTTCTTCTGCCAGGAGATTAGTTTTCAATATGTTGAAATTGAAACTCATTCAACCCTTCAGGTCCCAATGCTATACAATTGGAATGTAGGTTTTGCCTGCTCTTTTCACTCTCTGGGTACCTTACACTGAACCTTACTGGGCTTTTTTGCTTCCTGTGCTGTTTTTCTGCCACGATTGTTCCCATGCTATCTCCTTCACTCGTCAAATTGCTATGGTTCCACCTTCACTTGCCAACTCCCAGTTTCCGACTTCTTTCATAGAATTGTAGAATAATTAGGATTGGAAGGGACCTTTAGATCATCTAGATCCAACTCCCCCTACCATGGACAGGGACATCCCACTAGATTGGGTTACCAAAGGTTCCATCCAACCTGGCCTTGAACAACTCCAGGGATGGGGCATCCACAGCTTCTCTGTGCCAGTGCCTCACCACTCTCATCATAAAGAAATTCTTCCTGATGTCTAGTCTAAATCTGCCTTTATCCAGTTTATACCCATTCCCCCTCATCCTATCACCACAAGCCTTTATGAATAATCCATCTCCAGCTTTCTTGTAGGCCCTCTTCAGGTACTGGAAGGTCACTATAAGATCTCCTCGGAGCCTTCTCTTCTCCAGGCTGAGCAACCACAACTCTCTCAGCCTGTCCTCATAAGGAAGGTGCTCCAGCCCTCTGATCATCTTTGTAGCCCTCCTCTGGACCCTTTACAACAGCTCTGTATCCTTCTTATGTTGAGGATTCCAGAACTGGACACAGTACTCCAGATGAGGTCTCACAATAGAGGAATAGAGGGGCAGAATCACTTCCCACGACCTGTTGGCCACACTTCTTTTGATGAGGCCAGGATATGGTTGGCCTTCTGGGCTGCAAGCACACATTGCCAGCTCATGTCAAGCTTCATATCAACCAGCACCCCCAAGCCCTTCCCTGAAGGGCAGCTCTCAATCACATCATCCCCCTATGTGTGCTGAAAATGGGAATTGCCCCGACCCAGGTGTAAGACCTTGTACTTGGCCTTGTTGAACATCATGATGTTCTCACAGTCCCACTGCTCCAGCCTGTCCAGGTCCCTCTGGATGACATCCTGTCCTTCCGGTGTGGCAACTACACCACTTAGCTTGGTGTCATCTGCAAACTTGCTGAGGGAAACGTGCTGACTCTTTTGATCTTTACTGATGACACCTGCTCCTTTTTAACTCTATGGTCCTACGTATTTATGGCAAAATCTACCCTACCCCCCCAGCTCTTGTCCCATGCTGACCACTAGCAGACATCACCTAAGCAGCATGATTTGCCCAGGACTCATGACAGCTACAAATATTTCATCAGCGTATATGAGAAATGTGGCCTTTTCCTCCCTGCTTATCTGACCATGCTTGTACATTCCTGCCCCTCAGAGAATTCAAGAGAAAAGATTTGTAGCTGCAGGTACAGTAGAATTATAGCTTGTCTTGCATAATATTGACTCTGAAAAACCTATGTTATACAATGATTAAAATGATAGTACTACTTATTTTAGTAGACTAACAACATGTTTTGCATGCAGCTCAGATTCTTCAATGTATTCTCCATTCAGATTCTTCCAGCAATATTGTCTTCAGATGTTTGGTTTTATTTGTGTCACTTAGCACAGCTTAATGACACCAGCTCTGAATAATTTTATTACCTACTACTGTTTATTGATGCTAATAAATTATGTTATTTTTACACCATTATGTGTTACTGTCCTTCAGTACAATTGAGATGCAATATATTGGTACTTGAAAGATGTCCTGCCACTTCTTATGACCTGCACTGTATTTTATTTCCATGGATTTTGATCCTAAACTTTCCTTTACTTATATGGCTCATGTGATGATACATTCTTAAGTCCCTGAGTGACTGCCTATAGAAACTTTCTTTCAGAAAAAATAGAGATTATGAAATATTTAAAACACTGACCATACTTCCCCAGTGTATTTCCATCAACTCAGTGATGAAGAAACACATTCTCAGAAATGTGTTTTGGAATAATTCCCTAGATATATTTGGAGACCTATACTAGAGTAAGTGTGCAAGGAGATGTGTTTTAGACACCATGGAGCCAATTGAATTACCCAATTGAAAGTTCTTTCATGATCCCCTACATATATTTAAAAAAGGGGAATTAACCAAGTTATTTAATCTCAAGTGCGACCTTGTTTTTCAGTTTAGATGTCATGCACTTTCACTTGCTTTTTTTTTTTGTAAAATATCTGAAGAGATTTTTGCTTTTTCAGTCAACTGATGCTTAAGTTAAACATCAGTTATCTGGTTCCTTTTGTCATATGTGACCCCTATTACAATATGAATCACATTCTGTTTGTGGTCTGTGTTTATAATAAAAGGCCTCCATACTGCATTTATATCAGTATGAAGAAATGTAATTAATTCATGAACATATAAATTCACATAACATCTGCAGTCATACAGGTCTATAACAAAAAAAATCTGTTATTTTACTGGAGGGGGAGGAACAGTAACTATATTACAATGCCACTGTAATAACTGTCTTGATTTGTTTTGTTGTTGTTTAGTGTCCTTCAGAACTATATCATTTGAGCAATATTGCTAGTAAGAAGTCAATGTGCTCAGACAATTACCAAAATAGGGCAGTCCCGTAAGATTTGTAGTCATTAATAGAATAAAATGCTACCTGTAAAGGCAATTAAACACTGCCATGAAAAGCTTGGCTAATTATGTTTCCCTGCAATTTCTGTTGATAACACTACCTCAATAGGTATTAGACTTCAGAATGGGTAAAGCAATTTGGACAAGAAAGATGATGTCAGCAGAACTCACTAGGTTGCCAAGTCATGTAAGGGCTTGTATAATTTTTGGTAAGGTCTGCTGTCATGTGGAGTATCAGCCAATGTAGAAGGTGGTTCCTTAGGTGAATGTAAATGGTCTTGTTCAACCTGACAAAATTTTCATTTGAGAAGGTGAATGAGGTAAATCACTAGCTCAATTGTTAAGCTTCCATTAATCCATTGCTAGCTGTGATCATAGAGTGTGTACTACTAATAAAATCTGATTTTTAGGACAGATGATTTTTTTGTTCTAGATGTCTGCAGTATAACTTGAAGTGGTAAGGTTCTTTCCACAACCAAAGCAAATGCAGTAGTGTTAGGTACTGGGGCAAGGATTTGAGACGCATGGTGTGAACTGCCTCTTATTTGCTTGTTCCCTCCCAGATGGGTTCTGCAGGAGGCTTTTTCTCAGAACCTTGCATTTGCAGCATCAAACTTCCCTGAAAATTTGCAGCTTATCAAGTTGCACATCCAACTCCCTGATACTTTCAAACTTGCTTGAACTTAAAGGACGAGTGTACCCATTGCTGCTAGATAGGCAGCTTCACCTGTCCTCCTGTAGGTCTTGACAATGCTGCAAGTTCTTTTTACTTAAGATAGTATACTCCTGAGTACAGAGCTGGAAACAAAATTACCAAATAATTTTTTAAAAATAAATGAATATGCTATGATAATAGTTAACAGAAGTTATTTGTGGCTATGCCAGCATCCTAACTTTCTCACTGGGGATCTTGAAGAAATAATAAAGCCATTAGTTAAGCAAGACTTCTCTTGGTTCTCTTAGACACCATGTGTCTCTCACTTCCCAGAAGTCAACCTTAAACTAAGAATATCTAGCACCTATAGCTAATGACAGCAGCAGCCTTCTGAACTCCATACATTTTTTTCAAGACAGCTCACTTTCTCTTCACTTTGCTTACTTGTTTATTTACTTAATTTCTTCCTAGTGCTTTCATCCAACCAAGTATAGTTTTACTTACTTCATAAACTGTTTATGATTACTTCCCTTTTCTTCCATTTCCCAGGAGCGCAATTGTCTTACTTCCTTACCCTGCAGCCAGCTGATTGGTTTCTAGATATGCTAGAGGATTTATTTAAATGATTGCGTGGTTTGAATGATTAGTGAAGATTTCCAACTGGATTATAATGACCTCAGGAAATAAGTTGATGCATCTGGAATGCACAGTGCACTGTGTAGATCTTTCTCTATGAATGTGTTACTTCCTTTGTGATATATCGTCCCAAACTATAGATCTACTTAACCTAGTCTTCAGTGAGACTTGCTCTTCTTTCCAATAAACCTTTGAAAGGTTGAAGGAGGTGCAAAGTGAAATGAATTATTTTAATAAGTTATTTGTTCTAGTGAAAAAGAAACCTGGTGTTTTATGTCCGTGATGCACATCAGTGCAATGGATTAAAACATTCTTCAGTAGTGGACGAGGTATACTGCTCCAACCATTTGATCACATCTAGTTATCCCTCTAGCTGCTCCTCTACTGGTTTTCAGGGGAGAAAGTTACACAGGCATCACACAGCAACATGTTTGGTTTTTTTAAAAAAACTTACATTACATTCCTGCATAGTCTGCTATGAAGTGGAAGGAGGAGGTATAAACATAAACAAATTATCCCCTTATCTTTTCATGTGCTTCTATAATGATCACAATACATTACAGCAATCTCTAAAACAGTTTAACTACTGAAATACTACCATGTTAAAATGGGGGTTACACACAGCTGTAAGCTCATGGTTGGTTGTTTGTTTGTTTCAAATTCTCCGAAATCATCAAGTAAAGTGTACACTAGAACAGATTTAGTGAACTTCTAATTTTGTATGGGAAGTGTTTATTACATAGTTTAACCCTAAATGTAAGATTAAGGAAATCTGCAGTGAATTACTTAATGTCAGGACTACATAAATCAACAGAATACTTCAGCACTTATGTGACTAGACCTAGCTGTGATCGTGTTTTGTTCTTCTTCCAAACGGAGTCTGCTTTGGCTGTTCAGGGAATATATCCAAATGTGCATGGAGTACACTGAATTTCCTTTTACCAGGGAAATTGGGTGTTCATTTTCATTCTTATCCCTTTACAGTTGTTCAGTATTATGTGCCTCCTTGATTTTCTTTTTTTTTTTTCTGCAATGAAGGTAAAGTTTGAATTTAAATAGAAAAAATATCTTACTCTACTTCCAGTGTCTGAAGTTGCATTGCGTTTTCTTTGAATGTATTCTTACACATACCTGTCTGTCAGGGAAAATTTTTGTTGATGACATTGTATCTCTTCTTTAAGCACTGTCTGTTCAGTTTCAGCAGGAAAAGAAACAGACGTGATTTAAAATCTACAAATACAAGGAATGAGAGAGGATAGTGGGTTAATTACATACACGAGAGACATGCTATTAACAGAATTTCTGGGTAGGTTGTTTAAATAATATCATGATAATGTAATGTCTAGATACAAGCACATTATCAAAATCTGTTTTTAAAAGCCTTATCTGGGATAATGCTATGCGCCAATCTAGCTATTTGGATTGTTGAGGTTAGCTAGAAGGTTAGACATTTCTAGCCTTTATTAGCTTTTGCACTCTGTTACTACTAAAAGCAATAGGAGAGCCTGCAGTGATGTATTCCATGTGAATAAAAGTGTCTGACTAGAAGATGGGTGAGGGAGAGAGAGCAAAATTCAGGGTGCTGTGTAGTATTGGCTCTTGTATAGCAGTTCCCTACCTGCCTCAGCTGTGAATCAGGTGATGGAACTGGATGTCCTTCCTGCATCACTTTGGCTGTTCAGTTTCTAGAAAAGTGATAGACACAACTGTTTTCATGTCCAGCCATGTTTTGAAATACATTCTCCCTATATATCAAATCTATTCAGTGCTCCTAGGAAATTCTGCAAAGTCTAATAGTTGAGACCACTTACGGATGGTGAATGTGCTGCCTAGGACTTCCCTCACCCAAGTTTTTGTATCCTCTTCTCCCTGGTGAATTTCATCCTTAGAAAAGTACATGGATAAATAACTGTCCAGGCAAAAGGGAGACTACATTGCAGTAGTCATACTACACTGGCCGTGTTGGCTTGAGCCCTCTGATCAAGAAATTTAATCAGTATGTGATGCAATGCATCATCCAGGGGGAAAAAAAGAAAAGAAGGAAGAAGTTATTGAATTAAAGGTTCTGTGAATTTGTCAGTTAAGTACTGTATTTATCAGATATGGCACCAGAACTAATAAGGAAGAGGTCTTTTATCTTTTAGTGATCTAGCTCATGGAAGTTTCCTTATGCTGCAGAGGTCAAAAGGTTACAGGTCTAGAAATATGACTAAACTTCTTAACTCAATGCCTTATCTTTGTTGCATGGCCAATAATAATAAAGGGAGGGTGTGAAACAAACTTGGAAATCTGGCTGTAACATGTTAATTACAAGAAAAAGATGGAAGGAGGTTAAATCTGACAGGTTGTGCAGTGAAACAGTACAGGCAGAACTTCGTTGTCTTCCTTTCTCTATGTGCCGCCTTATTCTCAATCGCCACACACCATTGACTTGTGCTCAAAGCAAGTCTACTAAGCCTCCCAACAGCTTCACAGACTGAACATGTGCCAAATAATGTGGTTTTGGGGGGGGAATGGCTCTTTGATTCACAGAGAATGATGCTGGAAAAGGTCTTAAGTGATCTTTTCTTCTAACACCTCATTGAGACTAGAGAAGAATGGTGCATGTTTTTTGCAAAGGGTGACCTCAGTCTTGAGTAAAGCACAGCATTCTTTTTACAGCTGTACCTGGTTTTATAAACACAGAATTTACTTATTTTCCTCCTTTTATCCCTTGTAAGTGTTCTCTTCCTTCAACACCTTCCTGCCATCACAATTGCATTTCACTGTAAACATACACATTTACAGTAATAGCAACTTCCAGTGTGCTTTCTGAGTTTCAGATAATTTTGAGATGGTGTCTGGTTTTGAAGAGTATTAAGAAGTTTGAGTACCTCAGATTCTGGGAACTTTGAGCACCTCAGATTCTGGGAACTTTGAGCAGGTGTTGCCTTTTTTTTTTTTTTTTTTCCAAGAGACAGTAGTGTCAGCCATTCCATGTGGGTTTGTTAGATACTGAAGATGAATATAAAGATGCTGTCAAAGTACTGGCATCACAGATTTAACAGCTATATGTGAAAACCTACATGTTTAAAAAAATCTGCTCGTTTTAAAAATTTCTTCTCAGACCAGAACACATCACAAATCTTTTGTGTGACCTTTATCTTCAGGCACCCACCAAAGTGTCTGGAGACTTCTTGTGTTAAGCACCTCTGGCATTCACAGTATTTTCAAGCCTGTGTTGGCCAGATGACAAGCTGTCAGCAAACTCTGAGCCTGGAGAACCTCCTGTGGGCTCATAGGGTTATTTCCCTCACTTTTTTACCTGCCAGGGAGGTTTTGACCTTTTCAAAATACGTTTACCCAGAGGCACCACTGTAATGGGCGGAGGGGCTGGGCTGAGTCCTGCACTGGGGACATTGATGCTGGCTGGAACCAGCCACTGGCCACTCCTCAGAGGCTCCTGCAGTGCCAGTGCCAGCACCAACACCCAATACAGGACTCAAAACATGCCTTGTACTGATCTCCTGCTAGAAAAAAATTTTGTTCTGAGTCAGCTGCAACCTATAGAGAGTAAAGAAAATAATCAGCAAGATGGGTGTTCCCAGCCCAGGTTGAGGGATCTGCTACTGTCTCTTCCTTGTCCTCTTTTACCTGGCTTTTCCTTGTTTACTTATTTTTTCTCCTCTGTGATCTAGCAGAGTGCTGCTGAAAGACAGGGAAACAACTGGTGAAAGAAGTAGAAGTACCTGCACAACCACCTCAATTTTTTTTTGGAATGAAATAGCTTTTAAGTGACCTGCCTCATGTATTTCTTCACATTCCTCACTTTAATAAATCATTGTTGTGATAGAGGCTGTAGGTTATTTATAATCTGTCTGTTTGGTAGTGTTGTACGTTATTTTTAACTTTACCAGAGGTTGATCAAAGCATGTAGAAGAGTTTCTGTGGCACATAGCATAGAAAATCAACATATATGTCGGTTCTCGCACATTCGGTATTAAAGCAATTTAGTTTTTGTAAAATGGGTTTTCCAAGCACAGATATGGACTCATATACTAGTTTGAGTTGGAAGGGACCTTAAAGATCACCTAGTTTCAACCCTTCTGCGATGGGCAGGGACACCTCCCACTAGACCAGGCTGCCTAAAGCCCCATCCAACCTGGCCTTGAATATAATTCCACAGTTAACATTAAACTGAAAGGATTTAAAATATAAATAAAGATAAGCCAGCCTAATGTCTTTTGAATCAAATAGGGCCAAAAGATCATTTGACCTAGAGACACATCTGTGTTTCAGAGCAAGGCTGGTCTGGGCCACTCAGCTATGTGTTCACCCCAGCAGTTGAGGAAGAGACAGGGCTGAACAGCCCCTTAATTAGTGTGAGTACATTGCTGGATATTGTGCTATGACATGGCTGTGATTGGGGCTTGTCAGCTGAAGCAGTTTTACAAAACTGGTCCTCTTTATCTGGGCTCAGCAATTGACTTGACAGGTGAACTGAATGTCATTAATATTTTTTTATCATTACAGTTGTGATAGAGAGCTGTAGAGTGAATTTTATGCTTGGCCTGATAGGTTTTCATGACAGTTTTGCAAGGTTAATTTAGGCCTGCAGCTGCAATGAACGAAGGCAGGGCTGGAAATGAGCCTTCTGTCTCTGAAGCTTCTTTTCTGTTGTGTTGCCTTGTTATATCTGCCAGGAGGTCATTGTTTTCTCTGATGTAACAAAAACGTTGACGGTTGAATTGTTGACCACAGAATGCCTCCCAGAAACAGTTATGATTTTCCTAGGGAAGGTAAGTGGTCAGTTTCTTTTTACAAATTAGGTGTAAAACAGCTGCTATGCATTTTCTTCTTCAATAGAATAAACCCTGGTGTCTTAAAGAGACATAGTTAATACTCCACAATATCAAGTTTTACAAGAAGGTGCCCATAGTTAGAGTTCCATTTGGCTCCATCTGTACAATGAAATATATTATTTGCATCTCAGGATATCTTCTCCTCCTGCCTAAGGAGTTTTAAACCCAAGAATTGCCTTACATTAACCTAATCAGAATTAAAAACCTTGAACATCCTCGCAATTATACTATAACAAGAACGTGTACCCAGGCAGTACGGCAATGCAGGATCAGGCATTGGCTACTCCAGTTGTTTACAAACCTATAATAGGCTGCTTCCTTACAGTGAAAGTGAACTTGGTTTCCTGTTTTTACTGCAATCATGTTGTTTTGTTAACCTCACTGCTGGGAATGTGGGTAGATATGAAGAGATGTCACTGTGAAAGGGGTTGGGATCAAACCAGGCAGTGCCATCAAAAATATTTTTCACAGCTGTGAATATATGAGGTCAACTCAGATTCAGAGCTTTCATGGATTGGGGTAAATATGGTAGTTTTAACAAGTGCTGTATACAGCTCTGAGAGTAGTGATATTCATGGGCTGGACTTAACAAAAACCATGACCATCAAATATCACCTAGCTCATTTTCTTGTGCATAGCTGCAGGAATAAATTACCAGAGGCAGACAGTGTGCTACAGCCTTTGTCCAAGCAGCAGAATTTGGGTAAATTTATTACCTGGGCACAGTAGCATTATGCCATCTTTCATTGACATCTTTCTCAGGCGTACACAATGGCAGATGTAGCTGAATTTTACTCTATGCAGCAATATATACATTGAAAGTGTTAGTGGGCAGATGCTTACCTGGTATAAATTGATGTGGCTTCATTAACTTCAGTGAGATCATGCTGATTTAAAACTGCAGAGGAGCTGGCTCTGTGAAAAAGTCAAGTTTATAAATGACTGCATAATCTACTAGAAAGTCAAGTCAGGCCAACCTCTGTGCTATGACATTTCCTCAGAAACTCACTTTAATAAGGTAATATTTTCTTCCGGTTCCATAAATGCAAATGAGCTGAACTGCACTTCACATACTTTCTCATTTAATTAGAAACTCTAAGTTCAACTATACTGCAACTGCAGGTGAAAGTGAGTTATTCTAACAATTTTTCATTTTAATTATCTTGATTAGCTTTTCCTTCTTTGCAATTTTATTATATCTCATTTCAGAAATGTCCTTTAATTTAAGACAATAAATAAAGTTTTATTTAGCAAGCTGGGGAAACTAGAGGATATGATGCAAAGAATATTCAACTCATTAAGCATTAATGTTACTAATATGCTTACGCTAATTATTCATTAAGTTGATTATCTTAGCAGAAAAGTAGGGTTTGCTTCTCTTGTGGATCATTACATTTTATTTGCATATGCTACAAGATAAAAGATAGAAATAGCTAAGCTTATCAAAAGTAATGTTAAAATACTTCAGAGAACACAATGCACTTAATGAATTTCTCACCACTAGGTGTGTTTAAATGCTCCCATTTGTCCTTAGCTGGAAAACTCCAGATATGTCCTTTCACGCACTTTTATAGGAAGTTATGTCTATTCCTTCATAGTTTGTTTCTGACAAAAAAAAGAGGCATCTATGAAAGGAGGAAAAAAATGCCAAAAAGTACATGCAATCTCTCCTTCCAGGCTGCTGAAAATCCTGTCATAACCAGAATTTATAATTTATTTTTTTAATAAAATCTGGAGGATATTACTGTGTCCACTAGGGATTTTGTTGCTATGTATTTTACAGGGGGAAATGTCTCCCCTTTCCCAGTAAATCCATATATTTTAAATTCTGAAAGACAGCTGCAAGGATGATACACAGGAAAGAAGATTAAATCTGTAGTCAGCCTGTTTATGTAATCCAGGAGAAAAATCACTTGATCATGCAGCCTATAAAGTCTCCAGGTACTAAAATGCCTGATACAGGATACACGGGGAATTCAGATCTCTACATCTAAACATACATTCTTACAAATCCTCCTCTTAGCTGCTTTAGTGCTAGGAGATGCCTGTGCTTTACAAATACTTTCCCCATTTGGCTTTGAAGACTTCCACAGTATTGCAGACCATAGTTGGCTCTTTCTTGGCAAGATGATGGTGCCAAAGCTGGTTTTTGGCCTGACTAACCTCCTTACTATTTGATCTCCCTTGTATCTGTGCCACAGGGACGTCATCAACAAGAGACATAAAAATGACCAATGAAAGTAGTCAGTGTTGGACTCCATGTTAAATGCAGGGAGGTTTTGGTTAGTGCAGTGTGAAATGAGACTGTGCACCTGTCTGGGAAGTGCAGGACTGAAGTTCACTGTGATCTATCTTCCTATGAATGTGCCATAACTATGAGGCTAACTTGAGAGGTTTCTGGTGGTGAGTAGCAGTCTTTGCCCAGCTCCTGAAGTTGTGCCACCCTGCAGAATACTGTTTTTTGAAAAGAAAATGGTGATGTGAACTTCCTCTGTTCTCTGACCCAAGGATGGATACTTGAGTTTTCCCATCTGAGCGTTCTGTCAATGAGGTGGCTTAAAAGGCAGTTACCACCACTTTTTCATACATTTTCAAAGAAGGCTGATTCCTCCATAGCTCTTCCACAGAAAAGACCTTCACCTTTACCTATGAGGGGGTGAAAGGGGGAAAGGGAAAGGGTTGAATATGTGATTCACTCCTGGCCTGTGTGGGGTGATAGATCCTTGGAAGCTAAAGTTGACTAATTCCCAGCTATCAGAGATGCAAATGTAGCTCTGTTCTAGATATTTCTTCCTGACTAGCCTTCTAGTGCATACCAGCAGTTCCAATCACTTTGGAATAAGTCTATCCATATCTATATTGTGTAGGGAGGTTAATGCATCTTGCTACTACTTATGGATTTCACTCCATGAAGAATCGAGTTCTGCAATTTTTTTGTGCTTTTATCTATGACTGATAAAATAAGGAAGAGTTTTCTGAAATATAAGCAGGAACAACTTCCACTAAATGAGGTTGCTCAAATTCCCATCTAGCCTGGCCTTGAAGACCTTCAGGGATGGGGCATCCATGGCTTCTCTTGGCAACCTGTTCCACTGTCTCATCACCCTCAGTAAAAAATTTCTTCCTAATGTTGAATCTAAATCTACCCTCTTTCAGCTGAAAACCGCTACCCCTCGTCCTATCTCTCCACTCCCTGATCAAGAGCACCCCTTCCCAGCTTTCCTGTAAGGCCCCTTCAAGTACTGGAAGGCTGCTGTAAGGTCTCTGTGGAGCCGCCTTGTCTCTACGTTGAACAATCTCAACTCTTTCAGCCTGTCCTAACTGGGTAGGTGCTCCAGCCCTCTGTGACCTTCTCCTGGACTCTCTCTAACAGATCCTGTGCTGAAAACTCCAGAACTAAACACAGTACTCCAGGTAAGGTCTCACAAGAACAGAGTTGAGGGGCAGAATCACCTCCCTTGATCTGCTGTCCATGCTGATTTTGAAGCAGCCTTTCTGGACTGCAAGTGCACATTGCCAGCTCATGTTTGGCCTTTCATCCACAAACACACTCAACTCCTTCTTTTCAGGGCTAAACAATTCTATGATTAGTTTTCTATTTTTATATAAAATATGGTGTGCATATTTGATATTTAATGAAATGTGTATGCTTACACACAATTTTCAAAGAGTGAAAATTAAATTTGCTTTCCATACTAAATCTTTCAAACCTTCTGAGCACCCCACGCTCATGAAATCCTACCATGGATTGATGGAACTGCACTAATTTGGTAACAAAGCATGCCAGTCTTTTACCTTTTCTCCCAGCTTCTGCTACTTGACACTGCTGAAAACAATCCCAGGGTACTAGATAGAATTTTCTTTGGTCTCTGTGAGACTTTTTTCCCAGCTATTGTTGCACAGAGGGTCACTCAATGTTTCAGTGCCTGGCCTGTATGATTGATATGAAAGATACACAGGACCAAAGTAGCATTTAGACTCTGTTCTTTGAATAATGATTTATTGCATAGAACAAGTTTTCACAGTGATAATTTTTTTGTGCTAGTGGCATATCAATATTCATTTAAACACAAAGCTCATAAAACAAGTTTGAGTTGAGCTGTTAAGAATCCATGATGACAGGCAGTCTTCTGTTGTTTTTCTACAAAACTTCACACTCTCAAACAGAATAGTCTTGAGACCACACATTATAAACACAGCTGAAGAGGCGATAAGATCTCAAATGGATAGCAATATAAGAAACAGCGAAAATGAGAGAAACTGTTGTGCACTTGTGTGAGCAGAAAATAATCTCTACTGCAATTCATTTTTGTCCTGTCTAAAAATAAATCAGCTTGAAGAGATGAAATCCTCTAAGGAAAAGTTGACTTCCGTTATAATTGAAGGTGGTAGGAATGTTTTAAAAAGGGTCTTGTAGTGGATGGCACTGACCCTGTTAGGAGCTAGGGGTGTGGCTGGCTCTGCTTTCTGGGGCAGTAGCCCAAAGGCATCCATTGCAGAGATGGGTTAAATAACAATCTGAACTGGAGATGCATTTTCCTGAGAGCAGCTTTCTGGGCAGAGAGGAATCTCTCTTGGGTGGAGGAGGTTTCTCTTCTTTGTCCTTGGGTGTTTGAAGAGCACTGATGCCTCATCTGTGTTAGGCTACTGGCTTCTTGAATAACGTGGCCAGTGTCCCATATTACTTTTGCCTTGAGTTCAAATAATGCATGGTTGAGAGAGGTTTCAAAAACCAAAATGATCTTTGTTTCTGTGGAAGGATGGAGAGAACAGCTAATGAGACATGGAATCAAGACTCTATAACTTATAAAGTTATAAAGTAGGTATGTTTATTCAGCACTGAGACGCACGCGAGAATTATTTCTCCAAAACAACATGCATGCCCATTGTGGCAACTTGTCTTGGCTTTATACAGTAAGCTGTTACATATTCCCCAAAACACCTATATATTCATAACCTTTCCCTGCTTCTTATTATAATGAGTTTGAGAAGAGTCTTCTTCCTGTTTTGTGCATGTGCAGGATTTTCTGAGGGATGGAGTCAGTTGTCTTAACTTCCTTTAGCTTCAAGCTGTGTCCGTGTTCTCTGGATCCTTGCCATCCTTATCAGTGTTGTTTTCACTCTTATCACAGGTCCTGATGACTTGTCCTGCTTACCAGAAATCTTCTATCAACAGGCCCCCCCTCCTACATAAAGGCTTATAGAAATATGTTGCAGTGACAGGACTAGGGCCAATAGGTATGAATTGGAGAGAGGCAGATTTAGACTAGATGTAAGGAGGAATTTCTTCACAATGAGAGTGGTGAGGCACTGGCACAGGTTGCCCAGGGAAGTTGTGGCTGCCCCATCCCTGGAGGTGTTCAAGGCCACGTTGGATGGAGCCTTGGGCAGCCTGATCCAGTGGGAGGTGTCCCTGCCCATCGCATGGTGGTTGGAACTCGATCTTTAAGGTCCATTCCAACCCAAACTATTCTATGATCCTATATTCAGCATTACACGTGCAGGGAAACTGTTCTGTGGTTACTTTTGGCTTAGCTCTGTGTTGGGATGTCTCATCTTGGCATTAACTTTTTTACCAGTTGGAAAGAAAACTTTAACTCCAGATATACTCTTGCTTTCAGGAAGACCATACCTGACAGGTTGGATTCATTTAGCTATAAATATTAATAGCTGCCAAATGTCAGGTTGAAGGTTGTGCAGTGGAGCTGGCCAAGGCAGCAATTACTTGTATTTTAGCTCATGCTGCACATTATCTGTGGATACATTAGCTTTCGTGGAGATTATTTAGAGGCTCAGTAGCTTAAAAGCAGAAATCACTTAACATTCATATTGGATATTATTACAGATTCAGAAGACTTGACCATAAAAACACTTAGCTTCCTGTAACAAAAGGAATCCTAGCCAAGCAAGTAAAATGTTAATGAGACAGCAAGCACTCATTTTCATGTCTGTAGCCTTTCCCTCCAAGGTTTTGCTGCTTCATACTGAGGTTCATTAGAGTGGAAATGGTTGACTTAAAAAAAGAAACACCAGCTAAGTTGCTAGGGTGTAGAATTTCCTTTCAGATAATAATTATAGGTGATCAGCGGAGTGTGTAATTAGTAAGTTGGGTGAAGGATATTTCCAGAACAATCACCAGCAATTTCCTCCCTGCTGTTCCTTTCTGTGCTCTGAGGACCTTTTGTCTGCTTTGGTAGGTGTGGCTTTTTTTTTTAAGTTTGGAAAACACAAATATAAAACACAGATAAGAGTAACACAATAAATAATAATAAAATAACACCCACCTCTGCAACAAGATATTCTTTCTTCACTGTAATAGGCCTCACTGATTTTCACTATGTTTCCAGCACTTGAGCACAGATAGCTGTCCAGAGGAAAACAGACAGGCTCATTTCTGGTCTCCCTTGACAAACTTGTGAGACTCTTGCTGGAGCCTGGATTTGCAATTGCACAGCAAAAATGTGAGAAGCTGTCATTGTCTTCAAATATCATAGGGATGCTCAGGCTGTTTCTTGGTGCTATGAATAATTCATGGAATAATTCAATGAATCTGTCCAGTGTGGCTAAAAATAACTGGGTAAACTGAGTGCTTTTTGACCTTAAGAAACAAAATCTGTCTCAAATTTAAAATAAATAAATGAAAAAAAAAACATAGAAAAATCCTGTGGAAGCAAAGATGTCAGTCTGTAAAGATACATTTGATACTGTATCCTGGAATGAAACATGGCTCATCTTTTCCCTCTTAAAAAAGACTTTTGCCTATCTTCTTCACACAGCTGTTTGGTTAGAAGAAAGAACATTTATCATAATTAGGATAAGTCAAGGCTTTTGCTCATCCCTCTCTGTCCTGCAGATAACAGGCAAACTGGCAGGGCATGGCTTTATTGTGTCCCTGGCTAAGAGCTGTCTCCTCCTCCAATGTTGATCCTCAGCCAATGAGTGCTGCTTTCAGCCCAAAGACCTCAGCTGCAGCCTGAGCAGTTCCTGCACATGATAACATGGTGCACAAGGCCCTTAGTTCTTCTCTCTATGGTCAGGACAGTGGATGCATCAAATCATTGAACATTCTGACAACCACTGTGCATTTTATGCAGGCCAATTCTAGTGATCCTTCTGGTGTCAGAGATGTCCTGCTACTAATGCACTGAGGGTTTTTCTTCATTCGCTTCCACTGGTAGGAGTCATAGGTATGTCTGTTCCTCATGGATTTATTTTGTCCACCAGCCTATTCTGGCACTCTCCACAGTATGTGGCAAGGGCACAAATTAATTTGGTATTGTGGTAATAACAACAATAATAGCACTTCCTTTAGTTAAGCTTTTAGTCCTTCTGTCTGGTGACTTCACTAGGTGACCTTACATGCCATATAAGACTATCTCACCTTGATACAAGAACTGGGGCTGCATTTGAATATTGTCTTCAGTCAGCCTCAGTCTACCTTCTGATCAGAATGTATTCCACACTAGTCTTTAGTTTTGCCAGATTCCCACAACAAGCTCTTGCAAACCCTGAGGTTTATGAGAACTGAATACTACGGTTTTAACAAATGGGGCTTGCGTAGTGCATAGAAGCAGTCAGACAGCTTGGAATACTGCCCTGGAATTGCAGTAGGAGAGCCGCACACTGGTGTCCAGAACCAAAAGGTGAAACATTTTCCAATAGCTGGATTTAAACTCCATATAGAGGTGGAAATCTTAACCTTAGTTGTCAGGTTGTTAATGTACTCTAGATAAGAATGCATTCCCTTAAAGATATATCTCTGTCTATTTTGAATATGGTCACAATTCTTGAAAATATAGTAGTTTGCTGTTTTAATTAATGCTGAATGGTAACCTATGGTAGAAAGTGAGGTTGAACATGAAGACTCTACATTTTGCATTTCTCTGTTGATACAATGGTCAAATAATCTTTAACACCAGCTGATTCAGGAAAAAAAAAATCCTATATCTGATTCTGCAAATGTGTCAGACTACACTAACAGTTCCTTGTATGAGTTACAGGAAGATGGCTGGTATCCCCCTGCTCCTATTTGTTCCCCTTTCACCATATACTGGGTACACAGTGCTCAGATCAACCACTGGTTATGAATTAGCATAATGATGAGTTTCTTCTAATGTCTTGAAATAGCAAGTGGTTTGAGCATGTCTGCTACACTGTGTAACTGGACTGTCCAGCTGCAAGTGTGAACACACTGTACCGAGAGAACACCCTTCCTCTGGTAGAGATAGAATTTTTCTCTTCAAACACTCTTTCAATAAAAGTAATATTCCATACAAACTGCATACGCTTTCCTTACAAAAGCATTTCTTAGGCTTCCATTGAAAACAGTTTCAACCAAACCTTAAAGTGTAGACTTGACTGGGAGGACAATCATGGTCTCTGTGTGGAAGCTTAGTTTTGACATTGAAAGTTTTTAGCACACTTTTAATCTTCTGAAGAAAACATGTATAAATTATAGTTTCTATTGGTGTGGTAACTCTTTGGCAGTGAGAAGATGGAGCAGGGAGGGAATAGAGGTACTTTAGTTACCTGCTTTAATCTTTGTACTTTGACATAAGGCTTTTAGCATGAGGCAAACAGATGAGTAGAGCCCCACATTCACCCTATGGGGCTTCCAAGGGAGTGATGTTGAATTTGTTTTTAAATAAATGGCATCCTCATTATTTATTAGTAACTAACATGCTAACTGAAAAATGAAAACAGCTATGCCAGTTATTTCAACAAAGCTTTGGCTGATTTCAAATACAATTCCTGTCAGTAGAAAAATAGAGCTTAATAATTTTGGCTTCTTCAAAGCTTTACCCAAATGATCTGTTTACTCAGTGACTGCTATTGTTTCTAGATATGGGTGTTTTGTTTCAACGCTTTTTTTTTTTAATTTGCATAATAGCTACAGCGGCAAATTTGGGACATGGCTGAATTGGCAGCATATATAATATATGTAGCAGCTACCAATCTCTTTAAGCAACATGGGATCATGAGTTGTGTTTTCCTTTTCTGAGTTTACTATGGGCCTCAGTACCTGTGCCACATTGAATCAAAGTTTCTTCTTTTCCAAGGCTTATGTGTTTAACCTGTTTCCCTTGAGCTAGAACTTGAGCACCTGATAGTGGCAGGGCTTGACTACTTTTGTGACTATTTTCTGACGCTGACGAGAAAAACATTAATGTTACTGAAACTGAGACTTGGACTGTGTCATTTAATGTTTTCCTGAACTTCAGGGCTTGGGGTTAGCATGAACTAATGTGAAAGATTCTTGCAGGAGTATGCCACTTGGATTCAGTCTCTTTGGGTTGGAAATTGCCACATGGAAACTTGGGCCACACAAAATCTCTGAAAGACAGCCTATGGTTTGAGCAGGGAATGTTTGATTTTCCTGTCAGTGCTCAGAGGTTAAGCTCTTGGATGGAGTCCCTGTGGATGTGGCATTATGACATTAGTGCTGGGGACTCCAGAGATGCAGGCTTTGATTCTGATGTTGTCCTGGGATGATTTTGTGACCTTGGACAAGGCACATCATCTCCACAGCCCCAAGATCCTTTATGCAAAGAAAATAAAGGCTCCCCTCTCAAGCAGGACCTGTGAAATGCCCCCATTTTCATGCACTGGACTTTTAGGTTGATTCTGGCTTCTCTTTACACAGTGGGTGAGGAAGTACACACTCGCCTTCTGCATTCCTAGGGTTGTGCTTTCCTGGCACCAGGTGCATTTTACAGATGACAGCCTGATCTGCAGTGCAGCAGGCAGTGACACTGGTGTTACAGTATTTCAAAAACAGAGGGGCTGCTGGGTATTGATTGTCTGACTTTCTGACCATTCCCCTGGGAGTTTTTTGCATCAAAACTAAACACAACTTCTTGCACATGACCCGATACTGCTTTGATCTCTAGACCAGGACATGAAACACTTGATAGGTTTCGTCTCAAAAACTATGTTGTGAAAAGCGAAGTCCTATCTCTTCCTTCTTTCATAAGCACTAAGGACCTTTAGTATCCTTTTCCTTGTTCCATCTTGGTGAAATTTGGAGTCCAGTTCTTGGACCCAACTGGATTCAAGATAGAGATGATCACCTAGAGCACTGTGGGTTTTCTGTATTTGACAGATGATAATCTGCCCAGTGCTCTGAGTAGCTGTCTTACCTTAGGGCAGGTAGCATGCAGAGCCATCTTAGTGGGCTCAAAGCCTAGAAAGATAGGAGAAGAAAGAGCCTCTGTGTCCCACAGTGGAAGACTGTTACTCCAGCAGAGCTCCAAGTCTGCTTAGAGGACTGGTGTCTTTATTTTTTTTTTCCTAATGGCTCTTCTGTGAATGCGTGCCTAATGTAAAAGCAGTTCTGCATTTCCACCTGAAATAATCTTCATTATTTAACAAAATGATTTGTTTATCTACCTAAAACCATCATTAGTCCTCTTGCTTTTTTATTTGTTTGTTTCTAGGGAAGTTTTACACATAAAATTTGTTGCTCCCAATAAAATCACTGCCTTTGCTGAGGGGAGAGCTGAGAACCTCTGGAGTGTCACACTGTGCTTGTAGTTGCCAACGAAAAGAATGGAGAATTGACGCCCTCTGTTGTTGGGAAGGAATAAAAAATCTGCAGCACAGCGTTCTTTATCTGTCCTTTCTTTGATTGTTTCTTTCTCCTCTCCCCTTTCTATTTTAATTTTTACATTTTCATGCAGTGGCTGGCTGCAGCCTCGCTGCTAACAGATGGCTGGTTTCATCTGGCCACCTAAGGGTCTCTGTCGCCAAGTTAATTCTTGTCACAAGTCGTCAGCAGGGCAAGGCTGCTTGTCTCTGCTGTCCTTGCCAAAGCATGAAGCAGAAAATCAGCCATGCAAATCCTTGTGCATTTTATTTCCAGTGTGAGTGCATGCTGATGGAGCTCCAGATGGCTAAGTCAAACGTCCTCTGGCTTGCCAGTACCTAAAGGGCAACATTGCCACCTGCTCCATGAAACAGGTTGGCCAATAAGGTCCAGTTGGCAGAGACTACCTTTTATGCAATGTATAGTATGATAATGATCTAGTACATTCCTCTCTCAGCAAATGTTTTGTGCTAGTTATTTACTGGTTTAATTGTAGTTTGTGGCAGTTAATGTCTTTTTCTTTTCCCCTCTTGCAGCTTATTTGTAGAAAGCTCTTATGCAGCTTCAAGTCATGAAGCTTTACCTGCTCCTACTTTTATTCTGAACACAAAACCTTGCAGTTTATCAGCACTAACTGATCCTAATGTGTCCCAGACAATGAAATTATGGCTGTTGGGGCTATTAGGAGAAGCCTCCCTGGACTGCTAGATGCAGGATTTATAGAGTCTGTCTTTAACCTTTTGGAAAATGGAGAAATGTCTCATTATCTAAAATGATAGCCTTGTACACTGGAGAGTTGAGCTATTTGAACTACTTAACCAACTCTACTTCTAAGATTATTTTTTTCACTATATTTATAAACCTGAAGCTGCAAGAATTGTTTTCCTGCAGATGAGAACATTTTCATGACACTTAGAGGAGAGGGCTATACCCATGTGTATTCAGCTCTGTCATTCAGTGATCTGCTGCCTTGTTGCATTTCATACATCTTCCCGTAACAGCAATTCTTTGAAAATCTCACCTTTATATACTGTAGGTTTCACCTGGTGAAACTGAATGATCTCTTTTCTGCTCAGGAAGAGGCATAGATAATCAACAAGAGTGTATGAGTTTGTTGCAGGACTGATCTAAGGAGCACACTGTCACTTTGAGGGAGTTTTGTGGACTTTCAGATTGGTGATGTGAACGCTCAAAGTCTGCACGTGGCTTGGCCAGATTTTGGGCAAAGAAAATTGCAATAATCACAATAGAGGTTTAAACCAAAGCCACAAAGTTATTTACCCAAAATCTCACTGGAAGCTTGTAAGTAAGGAATTATATCTCTGGTGAATCTTTGATCAGTGTCTTGGACAAAAGCTTGTAATTCCTCTGAAAATAGCAAACTGCATTGCAATACAATCAACATGGAAGAGGTGGTGTGAGTCCCTAGGGACCAGATTCCAAGTACAATGTGCTCTGGAGACACTGGAGAAAAGCTAGTTTGACCTCAAGTGTAGTGATGTCAGAGCGCTCAGCTTGAAATCTGTCTGTTCTTCCTCAGTACCACAAAGGACTCAGAATCCTTATTCTGCAGAACATAGGTTGTCATTGCAGCTCTATGTGCTGCTCTGGGAAATGTTAATAAATGTGTAGCTGCAGCCCTTTTCTCTTCCACCTCCCTGGATTTATCCCTGATTGGCCTTTGTATGGCCTGACTAACTTCAAAAACGGATATCAATATTGTATGAAAACCCAATGCCTCAACAGAAAGGTGTCCAGACAAAACATAGTGCTATTGTAAACAAACTTTATTCTGTGTATTCTTTTGCTTCATGTGCTACAATGATTTTTGCTTTGAGGGAATTCTCATACAACTGTTTGTTTCATTGTAGTGCTTATTCTTAGAGGAAGCTGGGAACTGCAAAAACATTTTCCTTCTCCTTTAACCCACAATAAAACCAGTCCTTGAACCTGATTTTCTTCTAGAGACCTTGGGCAGTAGTATTTGTATTGAGACTGGCTCCTGTTGTGAAGCTATCCTGCTAGCCCTGTAACATTTGAAATTGCACGGGAGAAGGTAGATAATACATACCAAGTTTCTCCCTCACAGGGCTGTAAGAATAGTAATTGCTCATAAATTGTTGTTGTGCTGCTTTGACTTCCTTGTTGAGGACCTCATAGCTGAGAAGACTGATACTTAAAGTGAAAAGAATGTGAAGAGTGGCATTACTTTCTGCAGCAGAATACAATCAGCCAACCAATATTGCAGTTTTGCAGGTGGGTGGTTGTCACAGTTTAGCATCAGCCCAGCTTGATTGGCAACTAAGTGCAAACAGTTCTGGAGGTCCCATTTCCCTTCACCCCTCACAGAAAGAGAAATGAGAGAAAAGGTTTGTTACTTGTAAACTAAAACAGCTTTAATGAAACAATAATAGTAATAGTAAGGAAAATGCTATTAATAAGAAAATAATAAAACATATACAAAAATACAAAATTGTACACACCCCTCCCCAAATAACTACACCACCACAAATGCTGCAGAGCAGGCATGGGGAAAGATCCCAGGCTGGACTCAGTGACTGGACTCAGGAAATGGATTTGGGAACACAGATCCTGGATCAGGAGCAATAAGAGAGACAAGGTCCTCAATGGTTGTCAACCATCAAAGAAGAACAATTGACCCTCAGGATCCCTCAGTTTTATACCAAGTACAACGTGTATGGGATGGATACTCTGCTGTTCACTTTTGGGTCATCTTGTCCCATACACCCCTCCTTGTAAGTGCAACCCTTTTTCACCTCTTTGACTCATGGTATTCCAACAGCTCAAGGTCAGCCTTGGTTTCTGTAGGAATAAGTATAAGAAATGGCCTTTCTGCATGCCAGTGCCCCTTGCTATGACTCCTAGAGAGAAACACTGTTGAAAACCATGCAGCTAACTTTCAGAAAACAAATTTACCCAGATGAGGCTCGGATGAAGTTAGAAAACTGATTCTACTTTAGCTCAAACCAGAACCGTGGTCAAAGCTGCTGGATTTTCATACATCTTCAGGGGGCACCTACTTGACAAGTCTCCCTACAGACTCACCAGCTTCATGCCGCTTACCAGCCATCTAAAAATAGATGATAGTGTTCTTTACTTTCCCAGGCTATGAAAAATGGCATAACTGTTTTCAGTGTCAAAGTGTGAGTGCTCTCTTCAGAGCTGAATTTTAGTCATGATAACTCCTCTGATGTGAAATAACAGCCTGGCAACCACACTGAACTCCAGTTGCTGTAACAAGCAAGTGCAGAACAGGCTCATGTTGCATCCAACATCTACACTAGTCCACACTACATACAAAAGTTTAGTATGAGTGCTGTAAGAGTCTGAGCAGGATTTCAGCCCACATTACTCCCAAGAGCAGTTGGGAAATCTGGCTCATGTCCAGCAAGCAGATACACATCCTCAATAGGATATGATCTCCCAGCAGGGTAGTATTTGGTTCTCAGCATGCAAGTAGGGCACCACTTGCTTCTCTTGAAAGATTTAAGATGCTCAATATAAGTTATCTTGGCTTTGCCAGCAGGCTGATGGAGTGCTATAGAATGACTGCCATGCCTCCATCTCTGCTGCAATTTATGGACAAATAAATTAAACTTTTTCTTTCTGCCAACCGCTGTAGTAGTCCAGCTTCTCCCATTCATAAACTAGGTGCCTTCTGTTTAAATGCTGTGTGACAGATGTTATTCTGGTATACATTAAATGCCAATACGAAGGCATCCTCATAGGCTGTAAAAGGCAAATTATAAAGGTAGTTGGTACATAATTAACAAAGGGAGCTACTGAATGACTATGAACCCTTTCAGTGTAATCACAGAATCACAGAATCACCGGGTTGGAAGAGACCCACTGGATCATCGAGTCCAACCACTCCCACAAAACACTAAACCATGTCCCTCAGGACCCCGTCCACCCGTAACTTAAACACCTCCAGGGAAGGCGAATCAACCACCTCCCTGGGCAGCATATTCCAGTGCCTAATGACCNCTGTGTGACAGATGTTATTCTGGTATACATTAAATGCCAATACGAAGGCATCCTCATAGGCTGTAAAAGGCAAATTATAAAGGTAGTTGGTACATAATTAACAAAGGGAGCTTCTGAATGACTATGAACCCTTTCAGTGTAATCTTGCAGTCAAATATCTGCTGTGGTTTGTGCTCCTGTGTTGGCAGATGTGAACTGGAGGAAGGTCTAGGCTTGGGCCCACACAGTTATAGGATGTTGTATTTACTTTTACATTTGTTCATTAACCAGAAAAAAAGGGCTCAGGTACAGGCACAAAATAGCTGTTTGTTATGAGTACAGTTTAATGAAAACCTCTCTGCGTAAACTGATTTCTGTCAATCCTTGAAACATAGGTCTTGGTTGTTATCTAATGCTCTGGAAGTGTAGGTATGTTACAGGCACCAGAGGAGTGCAGACGTCATACTGAATGGGAATGGGTGTCACAACTCCATCCAAGCCCATGCATTATGAATCATGAGGAATCTGGTGGCTTCACAGCACAGAAGGGAACATGAGGAAGCTGGAGTTTTCCTTGTCCCCTTGCACTTGCTGTGCAGCCTCACAGATCAACAAACTGCCATGCTCAGATGGAAGGGTGCAGCTTTAACATTTCTTCATGGATTTGAAAGGAATTACCTGAATCCTTCTTTCATTGTTCAGTTGATGTGCCATTCTGTAATGCACACTTGAGTCCTTTTGTTCCTTTAGCATAACCTCCCTTTCCTACAGTACCTTTAATTCTGGAGGTGTTTCATCTCTCACCTTCCCACATTTTGAAGTAGACTCTCAGTTAGTCTTATCCGCAGATGCTTACTTTCGCTTCACTGACAGAGCTGCACACAGAGGCTTCTTTCTGCCATCCTGAATGGGAAGAAGGAAGGCTTCTCCACTGGTCTACCTGATAGGAAAATTCTTGTCACTTATTGATATAACTCATGCTTCTTGATGGGCAAATGATCTACCCCTACTTGCTACTTCATAAAGTTGTGTCCTACAATCTGATTAAATCAGGTTCTTCTATTGCTTTCCTCCTAATTTCACAGCTGATTTTACCCTCATTTTGCCTTGTGATAGCGTCACAGGCAGTTGTAGTCTTCCAAGTAATGAAGCACAAGAAGTTGTGTTGTGTCTCTCTACAGAAGGTACATCTTTTTGAAGATGCCTCTCTGATATTGGGGTTTTTTCAGTTTGTGTTATGGCATGCAGTGCAGCAGAAGATGGAATATGGCTTGAACTGCAGTTTCCTAACTCTTTTTGCTTGGCTGCAGGTGAAAAGTTTGTAATATAAAATTCATGGCATAACTCCTGTTGATATCATCTAAGTATCTAGTGGGATAAGTGTATCACCTGAGAAACTGGAAAAACACTCAAGGCTGGCAAGTAAAAGCTTTAAAGCACTCTCTAACAAAGCCTGCAGCATAGGACGTAGGATAAATTTATACCCCAGATATCTTAGAGTTCTTTAGGGGAAGCTGATAACATCCTAGACCATCATTTCAGATGATGTTTTGATAAATAAGAACATCTTTCTCTTGACAACTACTTGATATTTTTTTTCTGATACTCCATCCCACCATGATAAAAGGAGTATTTAAATGTGTACATGAGAGGATTTGATTTTGGAGACATAAGCTTGAATTTTATTTTCTCTTTATAGAGACTCTAAAACAGTAGCTGTGGAGTGGGTTTCTTTTCTAGTTTACTATTTTAAACGAGGATTTTGAGAACTTCTGTGTGTAGAACAGGAGATGGAGCTGTTTCCTAGATGAAACGTGTTTTGCAATTTAGTTAAGTACCAGCAATAGTTGCATGTTGTCCTCCATCCAGGTCTTACGTTATCGTGATTGCAGACCTCTCTAATCTTTCTCTGTCCCTAAAACCAGCCTTTTTTTTCAGAGCTCAGTAGTAGTTGTCAGCACATTAGAATGACGTTTTATTCACAATCTCGGTTTAGAATTAATGGAATTAATAACCATCAATCCTTTGCTTATGTCACCAGGGTAAGCAGCTCTCAGAGGTGACAGCTGCTTGTTTTGAGGTGAAAGAATGGTTATTTGTAAGGCTCACAGTGGTGTGTCCATTTCAGCCAAATGGCAAAACACAAATTACTCTTGCAATCTTTTCCTTGTTTGTTTTCAGGCTTCTCTTCCAGAAGGTCATATATTTATTCTCCAGTATCTAAATTAAATGTGACTATTTCCTTCTTCAGTTTCCTAAGGAAATGAGATTTTTCCAGTTATGTTCCATGTGCATGCAGCTGTGTGTCTGTCAAACTGTTACAATTAACTTTTGAACCACTAGTCACTTCTACTGGATTTGGCAGAGGTCTTAAAAACAATTACATTCCTGCAAATGGTATAGAAATTGACAGTTCAGTGATGGAGAAAAAACTTGTTAACAGTCTTATAGAGGGAAAACTGTCTGGGATCATCTGTTACCAAACATGAGAAAATCCACTTAGAAATAGAAATCTACTGGAATACTGGCTTAATTGGTATTGCTGATCCTGGAATGCTTTTTGTTTGTTTATTTTCACTCAAGGTTTGTTTTGTTGTGGGTTTTTTTAAAATGAATTTTATTTTTATACTGAGAATGGTAAGGCTGTTCTTGGAGAAAAGGCTGAAACAGAATCAATGCTTAATTTGGGGGTTGTTTGTTTGTTTGTTTTCTTGAAAGATATGCTAAAGAAACAAATCATACTCTCCACTTCCTGCTTTTGGCAGGAAATAGAATAGGATAAAGAGAAAATGTCTTTTCCAGACTGCTTAGAAGCAGGTATGCCTAAGAAGTAAATGCATCTGTTAACTAGCAGATATCCTATCCCATCTCTGTTATTCCTCAGAACAGGCACACAAACCCTGAAATTATTTGCAAGCTTATCTCACTACCTTCTCACAAAGAACCTGTGGGCTATCCTGTAAATGAAAGAACAGCTATGTCTAGCACAGGTTAATTTTCCTTTTCTCAGTGTCATTGTGCTTTGCTGCAGGATACACATTCTTTTTTTACAGACATGGAGGAGTCTCTTGGCATTATTACTGTCATTGTAACAACTATCCCAAGTCATGCTGCAAATAGCATCATATTGGTACCTGCCCTCAGCATGCTTCTGCTCAGTAATGCAAAGACCTGCAGGTTTGTGAAATTTGAGATAGGTGAAAGAAAATGCTCCAGGTGAGCACATTTCTCCATCTACTTGGAAAGATCAGTCTTGTTAGGCAAGGAAGATTTCTGCCTCCTCGTTCTGGAGAGCTGAGCAAGGAGATAAGAAAGGAAATATTGATGACTTTGTATGGTTGTGGAGTGGGATAGAAAGCAGAAAATGCCCAGCAGTTCAATGTAATTATCTTTTTTCCATTGTGAAATATATAGTTTGATTGCTCTTTTTTCGCTCTTGTCATGTGGTTGCCTTATCTGTGAAGTTAGGAAATGTCATGTTTCTTTGGGTATATCTTTCTTCCTTGCCTGTTAGCACAGCCATGTTGCAGCCCTCAATATTTCACACTGGCTGCCTGACCAACCATTGTGTCTGTTCAGAATCTTTCTTAAATCTATTTTCTGCCATTAACTGACTCTGGCTACAACACTCCAAACAGTTGACAAATGCAACAAGAGTAGTTCATGTCTCATCTAATGTAACCAACAGCAGTCTTTTCATATCCTATAAACTTTAGTGTCATTAAACTAAAGACCAATCTACAAATATTACTAGATGCTTTCTTATTCAATTTGTGGTAGTGGCAAATGGGATATTTTTGTATGGAGTTTGGCACTATGTAAACTTTTCTGAAAGGCTGACATAATATAACTAGACCAATGTTTCTCTTTTCCTGAGCCCAAATAACTACATGTAATAGTTTGATCTTTGGACTCTCCTGAATGGCCAG
>WAAB01011089.1:0-17396 GCA_013389865.1 Piaya cayana
CTGAGGAGGGTCCCTGGAAAATCCAGTGCTCTTTGAGGGGCCCTGCTGCAGGTGTCTGCTGCTGAGCTTTAAGAGCCCTCACATGGCCACGTTGCAGAGTTTCACCAAATACTTTGTGTATTTTACTGTTCCCGTGTGTGGGATCCTCCCTGTGGTGCTGTTGTTGAGGTTTTCTCTTCCCTCGAGCATTTTCAAGGGTTCATTCCCTCGAGGCTGAGAGGAGACCTCATTGCCCTCTATAACTACCTGAGAGGAGGTTGTAGAGAGGAGGGAGCTGGGTTTTTCTCCAAAGTGACAGGGGACAGGACGAGAGGGGATGGCCTCAAGCTCTACCAGGGGAGGTTTAGGCTGGACATTAGGAAAAAATTTTTCACAGAAAGTCATTGAGCAGTGGAACAGGCTACATAGGGAGGTGATTGATTCCCCNATAGGGTGGTGGTTGAGTCCACTTCTCTGGAGGTGTTTAAGGGACAGGTGGACAAGGTGCTGAGGGACATGGGTTAGTGATTGATAGGAATGGTTGGACTTGATGATCCGGTGGGTCTCTTCCAACCTGGTTGTTCTATGATTCTATGATTCTATTTTGGCCTAAGACTAAGTGTGCGGGAGAGGTGAAGTGAATCATGAGCAATACAGATTTCATCAGGCTGGGACCTTCACACCTGCAGTGTTAGTTCCTGAAGCTTCAGTCAGATCTAGGGCAAAGAGGGGAGCGCACATGGGGGGCTAGAAAAGTGCAGACTGAGCTGCCTGAGGAGGAACTTACCTGCTCTCTCCGCTTGCAGAATTCTTTGCTGATAATCTGGGCGACTTCTTCATTTTCCTGCGGCGTTTTGCTGATGACATCCTGGAGACTTCTGCTGATTCTCTGGAGCACGTCCTTCACTTCATTACTGTTTTCATGGGTGATGTGGACAGGTATGTACAGCCCCGGGCATGAGCCCTGAGTGCTTGCCTGCAGAGCACCCAGAGGGCAACGAGCACGTGGAAACCATCAGGGGCGCCTTGAGGTTTGGTTTAAGCATCCATGAGTGGAAAAGAGGCAGGAGGCACAGTGAACAAGACCTTGCCTGAAGGACAAGTGGGATTTGATGTCTAAATACTTTTTTGGTTGAATTTTGTGAGCTCCTGGTCAGGTAGAGCTGTTGTAGTGCCTGGGATTGATCTGTTTGGGGTATCTCTGTGAGGTCTTCTGAGCACTGAAGAAACTGAGTAGTTCTATCGATCTTCCTGATAAGACATCGCTGCGAACACGATGTTTCTGTTGTTCATTTGTTTGCACTTGTTTGTGTAAACACAGCGAGCCCAGGTCAGCGGGAGCAGGCGGAGGTTTCCCTCGGTGCTGCTTTTGCTGCTCGCTGGCCGAGGGAGGCAGGTTGTACTGGGCAGTGTCTGCAGTGTCAGAGTGGCCGGCGCTTTGCCTTCTGCCCCACACAAAGCAGAGAGGAGTCACACCTTGGCCTCGGTGCTTTGGACCAGCATGACTGAACATAAGCCAGCAATGGCCCAGGTGGCCAAGGCCAATGGCATCTTGGCTTGGATCAGACACGGTGTGACCAGCAGGGACAGGGAGGTTCTTCTCCCTCTGGACTCAGCACTGGTGAGACCGCTCCTCGAATNTGGACATCAGGAAAAAAAAATTCATGGAAAGTGTGATTGGGCAGTGTCAGAGGCTGCCCAGGGAGGGGGTTGATTCACCTTCCCTGGAGGGGTTTAAGGGCCGGGTGGACGAGGTGCTGAGGGACATGGGTTAGTGTTTGATGGGAATGGTTGGACTCGATGATCTGGTGGGTCTCTTCCAACCTGGTTGTTCTATGATTCTATGATAGGAGGTAGGGAGTAGGGAGCTAGGCCAGCGAGGCAGGTTTGCACAGGAGCTGCAGCTGACAAGCAAGCACAGGCTGCCAGCAGCATGCGTGGCTAGTGAGGGAGGCAACAGCTTCACTTTTCTCACACCCTCTGGCCTCTCCCCCTGAGATTTAGCTGTGAAAATCCAGTTCATGCCTTTGCCTTGTGGCTCTGGCACTGAGCACGAGATGCTGGCTGCCGGGGATAGGTTACGGTTAGTCTGCAACAGCGGGATGCTCCTGTATGGGTGGGCACTGCTCATGGAGCACTCCCAGAACAGCTCGGGCCTCGTACCATCCTGTGTTTGCATTATTTTATTTTGCAGGATGAAAAATCCTCACCTGCGAGCCAAGCTGGCAGAAGTGCTGGAAGCCGTGATGCCGCACTTAGACCAGGCTCAGAGCCCCCTCGTCTCCAGCGTCTTTCATCGCAAGCGAGTGTTCTGCTCTTACCAAAATGCTCCTCACCTCGCCGAGGCGCTTATCAAAGTCTTTGTGGACATCGAGTTTACCGGTGAGCGGGTCTTCCTCCGACATCCGCGGGAGGGGAATGTCTCTGGGGTTTGTCACTACAAACAAATCGGTTTGTGCTTCGTTAAGCCGCTCAGCAGGCAGCGTTCCAGAGAAACGTCTTCCCAAACTTCTGCCTTGTGCCTTTCTGCCTGTCTAGAAAGGAGAACAGCCAGAGCTCCAGCTTTTTTGCTCAGCGGTGCCTATAGGGGCCCTCGCTCGCGCTCTTCTGCTGTGTGGTCAGTTGTGCTGCTCTCACCTGCACAGGAGCAGGAGTTTTGATTCAAACATGGTGAAAAGGAATTGCCAGCCCCGGCCTGTGTCAGCTGCCCGCGGGAAACGCTCTTGTGTTTGCTTTTCTCCAGGTGACCCGCACCAGTTCGAGCAGAAGTTCAACTACCGCCGCCCCATGTATCCCATCCTGAGGTACATGTGGGGCACGGACTCGTACCGGCAGAGCATAAAGGTGAGCATGAGGCGTGTATCTAGGTGTGTGCAGCTCCTATGGCCGATGGAGCTGTGTCCTGCCAGGGGACCCAGCTCTAATCCTTCTCCCATTCCTGCAGGCCCTGGCTGATTACGCTTCGGAGAACCTGGAGGCAATGAACCCCCCCCTCTTCTTGCGCTTCCTTAATTTGCTGATGAACGATGCCATTTTCCTGTTGGACGAAGCCATACAGGTAGGGCTGAGCGCACGTGCCGTCAGCGTCACGTAAGCAACATCTCTCACCCCACAAAGGCGGCCAGGGCGACCCTGACCTGTCCCAAGAAGAGCGACAGCTCCAGTCCTTCCCTCTCGTTTCAGTACCTCAGCAAGATCAAAGTGCAGCAGATCGAGAAGGACCGCGGCGAGTGGGACAGCCTGTCCCAGGAGGCTCGCCGCGAGAAGGAGTCGAGCCTGCAGATGTTTGGTCAGCTGGCGCGTTTCCACAACATCATGTCCAACGAAACTATCGGCACTCTGGCCTTCCTGACCTCTGGTAGGGAGAGCAGCCCCTCCTGCCTGCCTGCCGGCACGTGGAGAGGGACAGGAGCTTGGCTTCAGGGCGGCCAGGGATTTGCTGCACAACTCAGGGAACTGCCGGCTTCTCTTCCAGAAATCAAGTCCCTGTTCGTGCATCCTTTCCTCGCCGAGCGCATCATCTCCATGCTCAACTATTTCCTGCAGCACCTGGTCGGCCCCAAAATGGGAGCTCTGAAAGTCAAGGATTTCAGCGAGTTTGACTTCAAGCCGCAGCAGCTCGTGTCCGACATCTGCACCATCTACCTGAACCTCGGGTGGGTGACGAGGGAGGGCTGTCCAGGAGCCCTCCTGGGGACAGCGGGGCTGGCAGAGCCCCGACACCCCTGCGCTGCAGGGCAGGAGCTTCCCCTCTGGGAATGGAACCAAGAGAGCTCCTCTGTGCTTTTCTGCAGGCCTTCCTGGGCCTTTGGGAAGCGCTCAGCGCTCTCCCATAACAAACTTAGTTTAAATTGCCCACAGAAGCTGTCTGCTCCCCTGCTTGCAGGCAGGGAAGATGGGTACTGATGTGGGGACTCTGTTTTGCTGGTTGGTAAACACTGATTCTTAAACCTTTGCTCTCTTCTAACCCGCGGTCCAGGGATGAGGAAAACTTCTGTGCCACCGTGCCCAAGGACGGCCGCTCCTACTCGCCGACGCTCTTTGCCCAGACCGTGCGGGTTCTGAAGAAAATCAACAAGCCCGGCAACATGATCGTGTCGTTCAGTAACCTGGCTGAGAGGATCAAGGTGAGAAGCGGAGGGGATTTAAGCACACAAAGAAAGGTGGAACGGGGCTCTGGCGTCCTTCTCCCTCTGTGTCACTTAATCTTTGCTGAGGAGCTGGATTTCTGGAGGCAAAACTCCCTCTGAGGTGGGGCAGCTGGGGGGGCTCCCTGCTGGCGCTCGTGCTTCGGCTGTGAGTGAGGAGCAAACTTGATCTTGAAGGAGCCACGAGACGGCGTCTCTAAAAGCGGCGCGTGCTCTCCAGTCTCTTGCAGACCGCCAGCAGCAGGAGGAGGAGACGTACGCGGATGCCTGTGATGAGTTCCTGGATCCAATCATGAGCACTCTGATGTTGGACCCGGTGATCCTGCCCTCGTCCCGTGTCACCGTGGACCGGTCGACCATCGCCCGGCACCTCCTCAGGTGGGCAGCACAGGCCTTGGCCTTTCTGGGACCCATTTCACTTCTCTGATAAGACACTGGTCTCAGCTTAATGACAGGAACATCACGACAGTCTTCCTGGCTTTTTATTCCATCCAAATAACCCCTCGATGATTTGTCTTTCAGTGACCAGACGGATCCTTTTAACCGGAGCCCCCTCACTATGGACCAGATCAGACCAAACACAGAGCTCAAAGAAAAGATCCAGCGGTGGCTCGCAGAGAGGAAAAAGCAGAAGGAGGAGCTGGAGGAGACGCTGAACTGAAAGCCGGGGTCTCACCCCATGACCTACGGTCTCTGGCGAGATAACTGCCTTGCAGGGGTAGTGATGGGAGCTCCGGGCTGTGTTTCGTGCATCGCCACCACCTCCGGAGCCTCTCCTAGGACCTCCCTTTCCATCCCTTCTTCTGTTTTCCTTTCACAAGCTGCTCTTTACTCTTCAGACTCTCTACTGCACTACAGCTTTGAGCCTCTGCCTCGGGGAAGACTGCAGCCTCTTCCTCCTGGTGCCCCGGCCCTCTATTCCTTATTGCTCTTGGCCATGTTCTTTTGCAGCGGCACCAAATCCCCCTCTGTTCTGCTGCCGCGTGCTCCCGTGCTGCTTAAACTCTGTGCATGTAACGCGGAGGCGGGCACGGGCTGGAGGGGGAACGGTGGTGTAGCAAGTTCTCTTTTCTGAGTAATCTGTGGGAAAAGGAGGGGTGATGATTAAATTAAATGCAGAGGTGATCTTACAGCTGCCAGGAGCTTTGGCTGGGGGAGGCAGTGGCTTCAGCACTCCCTGGGACTCAAACTGCAGCTCTGGGAGCGGCACAGGATTCAAACCCGAGGGAGCTGGAGCAGCAATGGCACCACCCTGGGTTTGAGCCTTGGCTGGGGCAGGAGCAGCAACACCGTCTGGGACTCAGACCCACAGAGCGGTACCAGCACAGCCCAGGACTCGAAGTTGTGGTGCTGGGAGTGGCGCTGCCCTGGACTTTAAAGCGCAGGAGCTGCATCAGCAGCACTTGGGCCTCGAATTGGAGGCTCCGAGGGTGGCACCATCGCTGCCCACGTCTTAAACCTGCGGTTCGGGTGGGAGCGGCGCGTCCCAAGCCTCGAAGGCGGGGCGGCGGGAGCGGCACCCCCCGGGTCTCGAACCCGCGGCCCTCCGGTGAGCGGCGCGCTCCGCCCAGCGCACGTGGCGCCGGGGGTCCTCGCGGCGAGGCTGCCCATGGCAGGCGCCTGCGCGGCGAGGCGGGCACTGGGGTCCTGCGGGCGGGCGCGGGGCAGGCGCGGGCGGTCCCGACCGGTGACTTTGAGCGGGGAGCAATGGCGCAGGCGGCGCAGAGGTTGGTGCAGCGCGTCGCCACCCGCGGGCCGCAGCTCCTCAGCGGTGAGAACCGGGGACGGGATGGGATGGGAAAGGACGGGGCGGGGTGGGAAAGGACGGAACCGCGGGCAGCAGCGGCCGCCGTGACCACCTTTCCCTCCCGCAGCCGCCGTGGCCTACTCGAAGCCGCGCCTGGCTACGTTCTGGTACTACGCCAAGGTGGAGCTGGCCCCGCCGAGCCCCGCCGAGATCCCCCGCGCCATCGACGGCGTGAAGGGCTTGGTCAGGGCCTTCCAGAGCGGCCGCCTGGCCCAGCTCACCGTCAGGGTAAGGGGAAGGGCCACCGGGACCCTCCTAGGAACGGGGTGGGCGGGCCTAGAGAACCGTCCGGGCGCTCCCGCTGGAGCCGCTGCCGCCCGGAGCGGCGGGGAGGTTTGCTGGAGGGAGGCGGGGATCTCACCGGCGCCCTTCTCCTTGCAGGAAGCGCTGAGGAACGGGCTGGTGGCCACCGAGGTGCTGATGTGGTTTTACATCGGGGAGATCATCGGCAAGCGCGGCCTGATCGGGTACAACGTCTGAGGGGATGCTGGAAATAAAGCAGGAACTGGTACCGGGCTTTCCTGGTCTTTTGTGGCCGTTGGGGCGCGTGTGTCCATCTCCAGACCCGGGTTTGGGGGAGGCTCCTCGGGGTGGGGGCTTCCTGCAAGCTGGGATCCCAGGAGAGTGCTGGCACTGCCTTGGGGGCACCACTCGGCGGCATCGCAGCCATGCTCAGCCTTTGGAAGCCTTGGGGAGCCTTCCCTGTGTTCCTGAATGGATCCAGAGCCAGAAAGAGAAGCCAGTGCTTTATTTACACCACCCAGGGATACCTGCCATGGCTTATAGCGCAGGGAAAGCAGCGCTGTTCCCTGCAGTCATGCTGTTCCCTGCAGTCCTGCTGCTTGGAGCACGGCTCTTTGAGCAGAAGCCTTTGGAGGTAAGCAGAGTGAGGCTGTCCCTGTCCTCGCCAGTGGTCTCGGTGTCCAAAATCCACACGGTGCCTCGTTTACATCCAGCTGATGTGGAGCTGCACACAAACCCCGGGGAGTCATGCCCAAGCTCTGAGGCCACAGGCTTGTTGCAGCGGGATGTAATTCCTCATCACCTGGCAACATGATTCTCTGTCAGCAGTGTCACTTGTCGATCCTGTCCCTCCCATCAGCTGCTCCTTGCTCCTGTGGGGCCGCTTTTCATCTCCCCAGGGAACCCGCAGCTCCAGCCTGGCAAACCCCAGCGGTCTTGGAGCGGCTGTGCCGTTAGCACAGCAATTTCCCATCTCCCTGAACTCCTCAGCACCTCATCCCGGTGAGGAGCTGCTGGGACAGGTAGTGCAGGTGAGCTTGCACACTCCGCATTCGGCCAGCAGAAGGCAGTTGGTAGCAACCATAAAAATAAAGTGGCTCAAGGGTTCCTGGGCTGGCAGCTGTNAAAAAGTGGCTCTTCTTGTGTTTAAAAGAAGGGTTCCTGGGCTGGCAGCTGTGGGTCACAGCTTGGCCACAGCCACCTCCACAGAGTAGATGGGGAAGCCAAGTCCAGGTGATCCCTTTGCTCGCTCCTCTTTAAGAAGGGGATGTGTTTGCGCAAAGGGCACTGGCAATTCTAACTTGTGCCACAGCCTGATGCCCAATGCCCGCACTGATGGGAGGGAACAGCAGCTCCAAAACCAGCTCTTGGCTCCCGTCTTCCCAAATCCATGGCCAGGCAGACAGACACCAGGGAGGGGAACGCACCGGGCACATCCCTGTGGCAGAGTGCAGCACGTATCCCTTAGCAGAAAGGCAGGAGGGTTACATGCGGGATTTAAGGTCTGATCTGGACTCGCAGGAGGTTCCTGGTGCTACGAGAGCCTCACGGTCCCACTCAGAGGACCTGTGCCAAGCTCTCTTAGGGGCAGGCACTCGCGAGGGCTCAGTGCTGCAGGTCCCCACCGCACTGGGTCACAAGGGCTGGGGTTTAACGTGGGAGAGAGCTTGGAAATGCTCCAGCTCCTTCCACGAAACCATTCGAGACTTTAATTGCCCTGCCTGGAGGGGGCTGCCCCGTGTCTGGAGGAGCTCCAGGCCAGCTCGGATGGGGGCTTGGAACCCCTGATCCAGCGGGAGGTGTCCCTGTTGGTGGGAGGGGTGGGACTGGATGGCCCTACAGGTCCCCATCGCCCCAACCCGCTCCACGAAGCGGCGGGGAGCAGCCTCCCCAGCGGCAGAGCCCGGCGTGCGGCCGCTATCCACGTTGCGGGGCGCCCCGCGCCTTCTCCCGGGACGCGGCGCCATGCGGGGCTCGGGGCGGCGCGGGTGGCCGGGGTTGGGAGGGGGGGGGCGGCCCCGGATCGAGCCTGGCGCCCGGCGTTATGCAGGGGCGGCCCCCGGAGCGAGGCTCGCAGCCAGGTTCCCGGGCGGCGGGGCGGCGGGGCCCCGCAACCTGGATAAGCGCGGCGGTTATGCAGGGCGGCGGCGGGGCCCGGGCGCGCTATGCAGGGCGCGGGGCGCGGCCCGGCCCCGCTCTCCGGCTCGTCGCCTCACAGGAAAGATGGCGCACAGCGGTCGGTGGCGCTTCCCGGCCCGGCCCGGCAGCGGCGCCNGGCGGGAAGCGGGGGAGGCGGGGCAGCGGCGGGCCCCGCGGGCCCCGGGCTGGGACCGGGCTTCGACGCGGCGCTCCAGGTCTCGGCCGCCATCGGCATCAACCTGCGGCGCTTCCGAGCCGCCTGCGGAGCCGAGGCGGGCGGCGGCGAGGTGAGCGGGAACGGCGGGAGGAGGGGAGGGACGGAGGGAGGGAGGGAGGGGGCGACGCGGGAGGGCGCGGCCCCGGCCCCGCTCCCGCTGCATCCCCGGCCCCGCTCCCGCTGCAGCCCCGCTCCTTCCCCAGCCCCGCTCCATCCCTGCTGCATCCCGGTCCTGCTCCATCCTCACTCCATCCCCGCTCCATCCCCGCTGTATCCCGGCCCTGCTCCATCCCCGCTCCATTCCCATTCCATCCCGGCCCCGCTCTATCCCCGCTCCATCCCCACTGCATCCCAGTCCCTGCTCCATCCTCACTCCATCCCTGCTCCATCCTCGCTCCATCCCCGCTGCATCCCAGTCCTGCTCCATCCTCACTCCATCCCTGCTCCATCCCCGCTGCATCCCAGTCCTGCTCCATCCCCGCTGCATCCCAGTCCTGCTCCATCCTCACTCCATCCCTGCTCCAGCCCTGCTCCAGCCCTGCTCCATCCTCGCTCCATCCTCCCTCCATCCCTGCTCCATCCCTGCTCCATCCCTGCTCCATCCCTGCTCCATCCCAGCCCTGCTCCATCCTCACTTCATCCCTGCTCCATCCCAGTCCTGCTCCATCCTCCCTCCATCCCTGCTCCATCCCCGCTGCATCCCAGCTCCGGTCCCTCTCCCAGCCCCCTCATCCCCACTCCCGCAGCATCCCCGCTCCGCCCCGGCGGCGCACACACACACACACACACGCACACATGCACAGACACACCTCCCGCACACACACATACACAGACACACCTCCCGCACGCACACACACACCCAGGCACATGCACACACCCAGACACACCTCCCACGTGCACACGCGCGCACACACACACACAAACCGGGATGCACAAGCGCACGTGCACACACACCCCCTAGACACACACACACACTCCTGGACACACAAGCGCACCTACACATCAAGCCCTGGACACATCCCTGTGCCTCGCTGGCTCCCCGCAGAGACAGAGGGGGTGTGCTGGCCGCCCTCCTGCACTCCCTGCCGCTGCCTCTTCCGTTATCCTTGTTGCTCCAGGTAGGATGTGCAGGGGGTTCCCTCTGCCGCGTCCTGAGGATGCTTCCCCTTCTCGCTGCACCTGCAGGGCTGGGCTGGCCCGCTTCGCGTCATGTTTTTCTCGAGTTGCTCCTCTTCCTGCCTCGGCTTTGCTGGGTTTTGGAGCCTCTCAGAGGCAGAGCCAGAGTCTGACAGCTGCCCACCTACTGACAGTGCAAGGAAGACATGGTGGGGGTGTGTGACTTACTACACGCTGCAGCCTTCTTCCCATCTCCGCTTCTTGTTTTGCGTCGCTTGTTAGGCAGCAAGAAAATCCCCCAGGTCCCTTGTAGTAGGAGGGCTTGATTCTGTCTGAAAGGCTGGTTCTGTCCCTCCTGCAGGCAGGTCCTCGGCTGCAGAGCAGGCAAGCGCAGCTTTGCCCTCTTAAAGAGCGGTTGTGTTGCTTTTCCATTGCTGTGGATGTGAAAGTTTATTAAAACACACGACAAAATCCAGATTTCTTGTGTCTCACCAGCTCGGTGTCGGTGTTTTCTGTTGGGATCCATGCAGTGGAGCTAGTGGCTCACAGCTGAGCTGGAGCAATTCCTGGGCTGTTCCAGCTCTGGGGTGTGGGAGGGAAGGGGGGTCGTATTTGTGCATCCGAACTGATTGTGGAAACGCTTTTAACCCGACCGCTGCAGCACTTTGGGATTTATCTAGCACTGCCTGCCAGCAGCCCTTTTATTTAATGCCAGTTTCTTAAAGGCTGTGGTTTGGGATATCGGTCCATTTTTCTGTTTGCAGTAGGCCAGGGTCCAAGGAATTTACTGGGTCTGCTTGGAAGAAGTTAAATGTCTCGCGAGCGCTGGTTTGGTGGCAGAAATGACTGAAATCCGGGCTTCCCGGCTGGGCCGCAGAGTTAACAGGAGTCAGCAGGGCAGGTTGCTTTGTTTCCTTTTTTTTTTCCCAAGATGATATCGGTTTGATTTGGCTTTTAATTCCAACTGTATTAAAGTACATTTTTACCTCTCCAAAAAGCTCCAAAACATCTTTGAAAGATCTTTGTGGGCGTTCTTGGTTTTTAGCAGCTGATGATCCAGGGTCTCCTGTATCATAAGGTTTTTAGCTCTTGCGTTGCTTTTCTGTTTAGCTACTAAACCCTCCGCCTAATAGCATCGCACACAGTGGAAAGGAGCGCTAGAAGGGCTTGGTGGCTGTAGGGTGAGCTTCACCTGAGCGCTGTGAGGCGAAGGGGTAGCCCAGATGCTTTTCTTCGTGCTGGATTTGCAGCTTGTGCTGCCAGTGAGTGGATGCTCTCAGCTCTTCAGGTTTAGTTCGCTCCTTGAGTTAGTTTCTTTCCCTCGGTGATGATCAAGACTTTTGCCTTAAGGGTTGTGGTTCTGCACAGCAACTTGTTCTGCAGTGTTACAGTCATAGGGGAGATCCCAGCTAGAGATCCCAGCACTTGCAGCTGCAGGACAAGCTCTGCTCTCCTTGCTACGAGTTCTCTGTGAAGTGGGTACAGGGAAGGAGAGAGGAGCTCCAGCACTTCTGCCCTGTGGATGCCACTCGTCATCTCCTTGGAGGACAGGATGGCTGCACATTGGTGCTGAAGGGGTGAAGTTCTGCTCCCTGTGGTTTTCTGCTCCAGGGAAGATGTTCTTCTGGAAGGGACAGGGCTCACCATGTCCCATGAAATGCTACACACCCTGTCTCCTCCCATGGGGTTGGGGGTCTCCCCTGACCCTTCCAATTCCTGTTCTCAGCTGAGCTGGGATTCTGCATCAGCAATGAGCCCCAGGTTGCAGCTTTGGGTTCAGGAGCCTGTGGCAGGCAGGGGAAGGCGCCGTGTTATCTTATCCGTAACTTCTGCTCCGCGTGCTTATTCTTTTGACCTCTTGGTGGCTCGCTGCCTCCCAGCATCCGCTGCTGCGGGTACCTGTTGAAACTGTGGATTCCCACAACTGGATGTAACAACAAAGTACAAGTTCAGAGCAGGGCTTGTCCTCAGCTTTTCCCTCGTGGCCTTGGCCGCTCTGTGGTGTGTAGCAGCCCTTGCTTCTAATCTAAAAGGCCTAAAAGGCACCTGAATGCTGGGGTGTCGCTGCCTACCCCAGGTTTCTGGTGGCTTTACGCGAATCCCTGACTTGGTGTTTCACTGAGTCATCTCGAAACCTGCTCAGCCTACGGGAGCAGCGCTGTGATACTTGGTTTTGGACCACAAGGACTACGGGGGGACTTTTTGCGCAGTAAAGCTCTGACTGGCTGAAAACGGTGGCATGTTCATGGCTCATCATCCCTTCTGCTCAATGCGCTTTAGGAATAAGAGAAACGTGGTCGTGTTTTCTTGATCCGTTGTGTCGATATGTGGAATAGAAGCAGCTTGCGCGTGGTTGTAGGTCACTGCTGAGCCTGGCAGCGCAGAGCTTCCTCCTCATGCCTAAAGTTTAATTGAAACTTTGGGACCTAAAAGCTGAGAGGGCGCTGGGTGCGTGTTGTCGCTTCACTCCTCGAATCTGTGTCGGCTTGCAAGGTGCAGGAACTTAATATCTGAGAGGGAACGTCACGGTAGCGCTTCTGGCTTTAACGTAGGTGATCAGTTTTTACAAGGTAGGTGCTGGTCTGGTGGGTGCCCGCAGTGGCTGCCTTGGTTTGAAACGGTGCGAGATCCACGTGCTGGGAGGAGGGAGCGGCTCCACACCTCCACCGCAGTCACCAGTCTGCCCCACCGCGCTCCCTTCAGCTGGAGAACTCGTGGGACAGATTCCTGCATCGTGTGTTTCGCTGTGTGCTTCCTGCGTTGGCATCAAAGCACTGGGCCGTGGGTTTTACTGTTGCTGCATTTGGAGGAACCAAAGGAAAGGACAGGGTGGCTCTGAGTCAGTGGGTCGCTTCTCAGTTTCTCAGGCTGTGTCCTCCAGGACCTGTGGAATGCTTGTGGGATGGTGCCGATGGTTTCCATGAGTGAAACGTAACGGCGTGTGCAGGTGCTTTTCTATCATGGCTGTATGTGAGGGAACACGCTCACTGCAGGTTTTCCAGCTGCGGTGCTGGAGCTCTCTGCCCAGACCACCTCTAATTAAATGGGAAGAAACAAACTGGCAGAGGCTGCCCAGGGCGGGGGTTGAGTCCCCTTCCCTGGAGGGGTTTAAGGGACAGGTGGACGAGGCACTGAGGGACATGGGTTAGTGTTTGATAGGAATGGTTAGACTCGATGATCCAATGGGTCTCTTCCAACCTACTGATTCTATGATTCTATGGAGTGAAACAGTGACTGGGAGGCTTTCTGTTGAGGAACACAGGTAACCCCCATCCAGAGGGAGCATTCCAGCAGGACTTTGTTTTGTCAGCTCAGGTCCCAAACCAGCCCAGGTTTATCACTGCAGTGGAGATGGTCTCCACCCCTTGCCCCATCCTGCAGGCTCCGTCTGTCTCCAGAGGCTGCATCTCCTGTCTCTCTAGCACTGGTGGCCACCGAGGATGACTCTGGTGAAGAACACGAGTTCACAGAGAATCCCTGAGTTCAGTCTTGTGCACCACCAACACGCAAATCCTTGAGCCTGAAGGAAAAGGGGTAAAACATGATTCCCACCAAGGGCTGAGGTGTTGCCTCCCCGAACCAAGCTACAAAGCAGAGTTCAGCTCCAGTAACGCTGCTCTGTGTTGCTGGTGGTGGACATATCTCTAGGATTGAAAGATGAATGTGCCACTACTAAAGATGAATGCGGTCCAGGAGGCTATGGTCTGGCTTCTGCCTCGCCAGGTGCAGGTTCAGTCGCTCTAGGTAGTTAACCCTCTTCCTTGGAGGTGGTATTGGAAACTTCTTGTGACCAGCATGAGACTGTTTCAGGTACTCGAGAAAGCATCCCTCCTTGTTCAGAGTGGAAACGGTAAACTGGAATTTCTCATCCAGGGTGCTGCGGAAAGCAGGGACTGGCTGTGTTTGGTTAGCGGGCTGCTGGAAGTTAGTCTCTCCTGCTGAGAGTTCAAGGAACTGGCTGTGCTGTTACATTCTGGTGCTGGATATTCCCATTGTCCTTCTAGCAGACTGGTTAGTCTAGCAGTGCTGTCGGAGCAGGTGCACTCACTCTGCACTGGAACCGCATAAAGACCAACCTGCCCTGTCCGATTCTGAAACCGGAGAGACTCTGGGAGCTGCAGCCCTGATCACGGTTGTGCTGTTGTGCTCGATTGCTGAGGGTGCAGCTGCAGAGCAGCAGCAGGGGCGCATCCTCTCGCTGTTTGGATTTTGGGGCTGTCCTGTGGAGGTGCCGAGAGCTGGTCTGTGTTCGCAGGAGATTGGGGCTGCTCGAGAATCATAGAATCATAGAATAACCAGATTGGAAGAGACCCACTGGATCATCGAACCCGTGCAGCACTCCTGTTCAAAGCCTTCATCCAATTAATGCGTGAAGAGGCAAGTGGATGCTCAGCCCCATCAGTACAATACCGAGCGCCCTGCTGCTTGTTAGGGATGTTGCATTGCAAGTAATCGCTTGGGAAGCATCTCCCTGGCCTCCTGGATGATTCTGCAGCCGACAGGAGCGCTGAGCCCGCTGGTATTTGTCTGGATGTTACTTATGGCCAATCTCTGGGGACGTTTACTCCGCTGAAGGAAGAGGAGCCTGTTAGATATTGTGCCGGAGTTACTAAGCAGGCTTCCGAATGGGCTTCTAAAAATAGTCTCTCTCTTTCCAGGAGGATGAGGAACGGTGTAACTGGGGCCAAATGCAAGGTGATGAGCGGTAAAGAGAAGTAAAGCACTGTTCTTATAGCTGTGTTGTAGCATTGAATGTTCAAGAGTTGATTGGAATGGCTGGATTACCACCCCTGGCAGCTCCAATCGCAGCTTGTGCGACTCTGCACGTCCACAGCGGTGAGGGTTGTGCTGTCGTTCCTCAATCAGAGATCGGAACATCACTCGGTGCCTTTGGGATAGTCTCTCGTTTGAGGGTGGATTTCCCTCCCAGATCTTTAGTTCTTTCAGAAGTAACTTTGCTCGAGAACCTTGTCCTAGAGACTTGCCTGCAAGTTTTCTGTCCTTGCAACAGCCGGTTTGCTTTGGGAAAAACCTCTCCATCTGCTCCCAACTTGGAGGTTTCCACCGCTGAGGCCGTGGAACGTTTTGAGTGGGAGATGCAGGTAGAAGCTCTTTCACCATCGAGAGACCGTCCCTCTAGCTTGTTCAGCCTTCCGTCCTCCTTTTATTTATAATCCCAAGTGACCTTTTGTGTGTTGCTTTGTTCTTTCCCAGGTAAATGAGGTCACATTCATAACCATTATGGCTTTTAATCACTCTCCATCTGTCCTGCTCCGTAACCACTCCTGACAAACTGGAGAGAGGCCGTTCCTGCTTCATTTGCCTCAAAACCGTGTTCTGACCTGTGATGCCAACTGGGTGGGATGGCTTAGTCTGTGAAACTAGTCTGGGTTTAGTGGCCTTCTCAGTCTTCTTCTCTCAAGAGCTGGGAGGCTGCCTTCTCTGACAGCAGGAACAACCGTTTCAGGGTCACCGGTCCCCTCAGTGAACAAGCACAGACGATGTGTTGGTTGTGCCGCTTGTAGCTGTGAATGGAACCCAAGCGGTTGTTGTTTCGAGAGAGCCTTTTATCGCAGGCTCTCCCGGTGACGGCGTGGTGGGAGATCAGAAAGAACAGTCGTTCCCAGGGTACTGGGGCAAAACCAGAGTGGATGTGTGCTTGGAAGAGCAAGGTAAGGGTGATGGGGTTAAAAACAACACAGATGCCAGCTGCAGGTGACAGGCGATTGTCAGAGATAGAGCCAGAGCCGATTTGGCAGCCGCAGGTGAAATACTGACTCTAGGATCCTGGGTGGCAAAAGGAGGGGAGGCGACCCCAGCAGGCCTGTGGGTTTGGAGGCAGCTGCAGGTCCAGACTGTTTGATACTTGAGTCTTACTGTTTGCTTCATGGTCCCAGCCCCCGGATACTAGAGCTTTGCAGTTAGGAGGCCGGCAAGTAAGCGCTTCATAGAATCATAGAATAGTTTGGGTTTGAAGGGACCTTAAGGATCATCTAGTTCCAACCCCCCTGCCATGGGCAGAGACACCTTCCACCAGACCAGGCTGCCCACGGTGCCTTCCAACCTGGCCTTGAACCCCTCCAGGGATGGGGCAGCCACAGATTCCCTAATTAACAGATTTCACACGCATATGTCCAGTACCAGGAACTGATTTTAGTATAAGACCTCAGCTTAGATTGCACCAGACTGACCTGCTTCTCTGGGCAGGGCTGGTCTCTAATTCAGTCTTGCAATTAAGACTTCGAGTCCGGTTACTCTTTCAGAAAAGGATTTGTTTGTTTATTCGGCACTTTAAACTGTTGGGAAGGTGCCGGCTTCTTGGATTCCTGCGTCCCCCCAAGTGCCTTGTTGCTGTACCGGGGCTCTGTGTGTTGGGCTGCGCTGCTCCTTGCTCAGCTCTCTTCCTGCGCAGCACGTGAACGAAGCACTGGGGAGTGTTTAATTAGGGCTGAGAGACTTGGAAATGAATTGGTTTGTGGAAGGAAATCACCGCTGTCTTTGGGGCTGCCTACATGCCTTGAGAGCTCTCTGCGTGCGGCACTAAGTTCTGTTTCCTTGGGGAGGACGCGTTCCAGTAACCAGTGTTACTTGGCCTCTCTCTGTGCCCGGCATAGCAACAGGCGCAGGGTTTTATGTTTGAAAACGCCGCAGATCTCTGTCTTGGGTCGGCTAACAACGAGGAAATCGCGCGGGGCATGTGGCTGTTCCCTTTGCGTTTCTAACCCTGCCTGTTTGTCGGGAGCTGCGTGTTTTTCCCACTTGCGTTGTCGGACCGTTTCAGCCCGAATTTCTCTTCGTTACCAGCCTCTGCGGGCGTCGGGACCCTTTTCCCTGCCAAGGCAGCGCTGGCGCTGCAGTGTTTACATCTCGCAGGGAGCCCACGTGCTCGGGAGCGGCAGGCAGGCGTGACGGGACCATCGATCAGCAGGGCTGGGAGCGGGTGTTTGTGCAGCACGTCTCGCTCCGGTGGGAGTACTGCGAGACTAAAGCGGAGAAGCGGTGGCTGTTCCTTCTTGGAAACAGCTCCAGGCTGCTAAGGTGGGATCATAGACCTCATCTGCTTCTGCTCGTCCTGAGAAAAAACTTTTAGAAGGGCGTGGAGGAAGTTCATCTGTGTTTGTAGCAGCAGAGCAAACACAGAAACGCTTCTTTGGTTTGAGTTTGTCTATAGGGCATCCTGAATAACAGCTTGTAAGGACAGACCTTGGTGGTTTGATACACACAACAAGTTTTATGCGGTTTTAAGGGTTTGTTTTCCCATGTCTGTGTCCTTGGTTTCTCCGTAACTCCTGTTACCTGGGGAGGGGAGATCGTCCAGAAAACTTTCAAAGACTTTCACACTTTGACGGTGGTTAAGCTCGATCTAGTGTCAACGTCCCCGTCTTCAGCTGTCAATCTGCTTTCTCGTTGCAGGATGAGCAGTTTCTAGGCTTCGGGTCCGACGAAGAAGTCAAAGTCCCCAGTCCCGCCAGGTCCCCCACAGGTATGTTCAGCCGCAGGATCCCGTGTCGACTCTCTATTCTCCTTCGGGATGGTCGTGCTGTGCCTCTCCTATTTGTCCTATCAAATCTCGTCTTCTGTAAAAGCTACACTGGTTTTTTTTTGATTCCGCTCAGCTTCAGACTGACGTGTTATGGAAGAGGGAAGCTTTGTATGAAAGAGTTGCTGAAGAAACTGGTGTTCGAAACCCAATGTCTTCAATCCTTGCTATTAAAATAATGCCTCTCCAACCAATTGGTTGGAGAGT